>CM066209.1:1982599-2535089 GCA_033675395.1 Rhodiola chrysanthemifolia | reverse complement strand
ACATTGACATTGCAGCAAGACGGTCAACTAAATGCGCTGCGTGACATCTACATAAACTTGATAATACGGTAATCACTCAACAATAATCGGGAAAAAGTGTTGCAACGAGCCAATGAATGGTTGAGAAATAGTCCAGACGAATATTGTAAGGGGAAACCAAGCAAAAGCACCTATTGTTGATTTGTAGGAAAACTATGAAACTTGATAACTACAAATTACGTATTTTGTACCACATATGTTTTGGGTAGCTTGTTTTTTGGCCAAAAGGGTATGAACAATGTGTTGCCGTGTAATGTTCTTCAGTTGTTTTGGATATGTGAACAGGTAATGGGCAATGTATTCGCGCATGTGTATCTCACAGGTTACTTTTCAAGCATAATCCGTAGAAGGCACAACATAATCCGTATAAAACACAGCATAATCCGTAGAAATCATAGCATTATCCGTATATATCACAGCATATTCCGTAGTAATCACAGCATAATCCGTATCATTGTAAGTATAATCCGTACCAGTATAAACATAACTTATAATAAAGTTTAGTTAAAATCCGTATGAATGGCTGAATAATCCGTAGCAAATCATTATATATTTCCGAAAACATATGTTAAAACAAATTAGAACAATGACTAGTTTTCGATAAGAAGATAAATCTTAATGTTAAAATGACACACTCAGATGCTTTGAGTATCATCAAGTAAAGTAAAATTAACATGTCCATGCTCGGAAGAAGCACCACGCATCCGTGAGTCATTCTCAGCTCTCTTTGGAATAACCACATGATCTAAGAGGTTTTTTTAATTTCTCAATGGCAATTTCACGGGGGCCTCTAATTCTCTTACCACAACCTTTGTTTCTAGACAATCCAGGATTATTGACCACCACAACCGCTGGTTGTGGCATTTGCAAAACAGCCCGGAAATAATCATCTTTGTTTACAGTGCAGTGGGCACCAGCAGAAGGCGCATGAACCTTAACATACTCATATATGTGATCATAGAATTTCCTAATAGAATCAACATCAGTCTTGAAACTACAAAGGGCAGCATTGACATGGAACCATATTTCAGACGCTAAGGTTATTTGTTCTCTTGTTTGATTCGGATTTTCATGATCAACAAGAAACATACTAGGATTGTGCTTCCTGGATGCATCTATATATGCCATCTGCCCATCACCAAATAATCGGGTATCTTCTCATAACGTAAAAAAAACATGACTTTGAAGATGTGGCGACATATATATCCACAAGATTCAAACTTTATGCAACTGCATTTTAACCTCCCTTCCATAACAGTGAATGTTACCTGCAAATTGATATAGGGAATTTAGAATATGAAAAAAGTGCAACTAATAAATATTAAATAAAACTACAAGGACAATACCTGGAACAACTTACTATTCCGTGCAGCATCATTTATGATGTACATTCTACCAAGTTCATCTTCATTAATGGACTGAATCGCACATCCATACGCTGACTCAGACATTTCAGACTGGATTTTTTTGAAAACAGGATATGAAAAGGTTTCTGAAGCGTGCTTCTCTAATTTCTGAGTAGAATTCAGGGTAGGTACAAAAACGTCTTGATTCCTGATATATTTGTACTCTATTTTGCCTTTGTAAATCCATAGCACTATTGGAGCCAAAGAAAAATTCCACAAGAGTCAATGATCTATGAATGTACCTTCCAAAAAAAGAATTCTCGCTTTCCGAACGAGAGGTTGTCCTCAAAAGGGCACCCATATGTAAATCTCTAAAATATATAGGGATCCATAACGACCTTAGGTCATACATAGTAGCGAGCTATGAATTGGCATGAAGATCGTATTTGGAAATTAGATCCTGCCATGCAGTCTCGAATTCTTTAGAGTCCTTATATTCACCCCATATAACAGCTTTTATACTGTTTAAAAAACCAGACTCTCTGTATTTAGAAATGCCCACCTATTTGCACAAAAGAAATAACAACCAAATAAGTACAACCTTTATTTGGTTAAACAAAAGAATGCGATGGTATATTAAAGAGTTACGTCATAAACAACACAACTACGAATTATAACTGTGTTACTATGGACAATGTATGCAGAATACCTTCGCTTGAAGTTTTTCTGTAATATGCCACATGCAAAACCATTGACGATTGGAAGGGAATATAGTGGCAATGGCAGCCTTCATAGAAGCGTCCTGGTTAGTGACAATAACACTAGGTCCACGTTCGGACAACTTCTTGAAGCATGTTAGGAGCCATGTGTATGATTCAACATCCTCCTTTGAAATTAGGCCAGCAGCAAGAGTCACACTTCTCAGTTGGTTGTCTACACCAGTGAAAGGGACAAACACCAAATTGTACCTGCAAAGAAGAATGACAGTTATTATTGACATTACATATTAAGGTAATAATATATACTGAATTTCAGAACTTACTTATTCATTCGGTACGTTGCGTCAAATGAAACAACATCACCAAATATCATGTTGTCTCTCATTGAAATTACATCAGCCCAAAACAATCTGGTTAGGATTCCTTCCTCATCTAAAAAGTACTCAAATGAATACCCAGGGCAAGTCTTTATCTTGTTCGATAAATTGTCAACAACCATCTGAGCATCATTAAGTCCAATATAAAGCTTCAAATCCCTATTAAAATTCTTGTAATCAGTCACCGTGGCTCCAATATTCATAAACTCACCACATAACTATTTCCTAATATGATGGCCTTTGGTAGCACCTATACGGACTTTACCGCACTCCATTACAAGCTGCTTGTCAATAAGGGACATCTCTCTATGTGAAGTCAAAAACTGCTTACCTATGTCCGATTCTAAAGAATGATTGTGTGATTTCTCAAAGAAATAGACACGATATCTACCACCTTCACCTATGTTAAGCTGTATTCTTGCTTGACACCCACATCGAGTGTCCCTCCTCGACCTAGAATTGTGATCAGCAATATTTATACTGTCCACCACTTTACTCTTTGGTTTGAACCCCTCCCTTTGACACACCAAATACTTGATGGTGATGATCCCAGCAGAACTATTACTCGTAGCCAGACGCACAACAAAACCAGCTATTCGTGCATATTCTTTATAAAACAATACAGCTTTTTCAAGATTTGGAAATGTCATCCCAACATATGGCTTAAACTCATCGGGACACTTGGGGATCCAACAATTTCTCCCATTGACAGATACAAACGAGAAACTTTCATCCTCAAGTCCACGAGTTTGTTCATTGTCATCACCTGCAAAAACAGCAATATGTTAAAAATGTTACGGATTATGACTTGATTACTACGTAATATACGAAGAGAATCAATCGTAATTATACAAACCGTGTGAACAGCATCAATGGAGGAAATAAGTCAGCAGTTACACACAAACGTAAAGAAACTAACGCATAATCAAAAATTTACAGAATCGAATACGATCATATCTTAATCAAACATGACAATCTGCAGCATATTTTTACGTATGTTTGAATCAAAAATCATGAAACAAAACATAAAAACGAAACCTAAATGTAAACGGACGGATCTATATCCTTGAGTGTACCTGCATTGAGGTCGTCGGCCATGTTCGAACTACACAAATCGTCGGAGTTGATCAACAACAAAAAATTAATCGTAGGGAGCGCGGAATCAGATTGGGACGAACTGAAACGCATAGGGTTGCGGCACGAATTTGTTTGCGAACAAACAGTACGAGGATTTGAAACGGGAAAGACGCACGAATTGGTTTGCGAACAAACAGGAACGAATCGGTCGATATCCACGATTGATGCTAAATTGATTTCCAAATATACCCTTTAACCGTATTTATCATTAAATATATTCTAAATATTCTGTTTAATAACCACCGTTGGATCTTTAAAATTAATAGACAAGATAAATTCCTATTTCTCAAAAATATGCATACTTCTCACCTGATCTTTTTCCTTACTCTAAATCTTTAGTTAATTATTAACTTCAATAGTTTGTTAAATTTATTTTAATATCAACCGGTCTCTTTTTTTTGTTTAAACATGATTATTTATAATTATTCTTGTATTTCTATTTTGACACAACAATTTTTGGTCAAACAAGATTTATTTAGTTTCTATAATTACTCACACATTTTTATATTGTTAATTAAATCATATTATTGTTGTGAAAAACTGATGCTTGATTGGACAAGAGCATGCCCAAAAAGACAAAGACAACTGACGAAACCTTCATGCAGGCGAGCTCAGTTGCTGAATTTAGTTGAGAATGAAGAAGAACGGATAAGAGGGTTTACGAAATATTTCTCTTCTATTGAAAAACACAGTTGAGAATGTCTGCTAAACCATAACGACCCAAGTTTAATATACAAGAATTACATATGAGCCCTCAGACTAAGAGACATATACACACAATTCCGAACTATCTCTTAAGTACAACCAAGACCTCGAAATTCAAAAAATATGAACTTTCCGAACTATTTCTTCTATCCTTAACATATGACCATTTTCAAAAAATTCAAAAGGATCCTTAACGACAGCACAAAAGAAAATGGTGAGTTATGGTGTGGAATGAGGATGCTATCCATGGAGGAGTGTTCAAATGTTATTACATTTTTATGGTGTTATGTGTTACTTCAATCTCAGTCACACATCCAACCCCCCCGTGCTTTGTGGGTGCGCCACGTGTCCAAGTACCCAAAATCCAATAAAGTAAAAAGTAAATAGTAAAACCCACTACCCAAAAATCTACTATTCCGGTACTATTCATGCCGCTATCAACCAATCAGAATCAAGATAACACACATAACACTCTAAGAACACATAACATTTGAACGCCGACCTCTATTGAAGTTGACGACGCCACCGGAGATTAACGAATTGAAGCCGGTTGAAGTTCGGATTTCAGCTGGAGAATCGGAGCTCGAAAGTGTGCCCTAATTTCAAATTGTGCCAAATTAACATTTCGTTACTTTGAGTAACAACGGGGTGTAATTGTAATTTGTTCATACTGTATTTGTAATCGTGTAGAAGTCTATGGACTCGATTACAATTTTTGTAAGTCTGAAAATCCGTTATACCGGATTTTCCCAGTTCAATGAACAATATCAATTCTCCTTCTCTTTGTTTTTCCTCCGATCGATCTCTTCCCCCGTCTTCGGCGTTCCGATCGCCATCTCCGACGTGCTTAACAGCATCCGTCGACATGGTATCAGAGCCAGCGTGGTCCCAGATCGCTCAGTTTTGATTCTTCGATCTCAATTTCTCTATTATTTGTTTGCTTCTCGATCATGGCGACTTCGACTGATTCGACTGAAAATCCAGTCCTGATTCTGACGGTCACTCCAGTCCAGCCTGCCGACGATCCTCTCTACGTTAGCAAAAATGAGTCAGTTGGAAGTCCCCTGGTCACTCAATTGGTAACAGGCGCCAAGAACTTCATAGCGTGGAAGAAATCTATGTCGGTTGCCCTGGGAGTTAAGATGAAGCTCGGTTTTGTCAAAGGTGATTTTCCAAGACCGACTGAACCTTATCAGTTGGCAGATGGGAGAGATGCACCAACATGATTTTCTCTTGGATCATCAATTCCGTTTCAAAGGAGATTTGGCGCTTCACTTATCCATGCCTTTGATTGCATCGCTGCCTGGGATGACTTGAATGCAAGGTTCGGTTGCTCTAATGATTCCAGTTTGTACTGAGTTCAACAAGAGATAGTGGAACTTATGCAAGGTGATATGAGTATTGCTACATACTATGGTCAATTGATCAAGCTATGGGGCGATGAAGACTCACTAGTGGATAAGGAAGTATGTGAACTCGGAGCAAGATGTCAAGCTACGAAGTGCTTCAATAAAAGAAAGATGAAAGATAGGATCATGAAGTTCTTGATGGGTCTCAATGAGGCTTATGCTTCAATAAGATCACAAATACTTCTAATGGAGCCTTTTCCTACACTTGGGGAAGCATACAAGATGCTAATTTCTGAGGAGACAACAAGAAAATCAAAGAAGCCTGATGTGGCAGAAGCTTCAGCATTATATGCAAGTCAGAACTCCAATAACTTTGGTGGGAATTCAAGGCAGATGGTGAACAAAAATAGCTATTCCAATGGTGCCAACAATAAGAGCAAGAGGCCATTTTGTAGTCACTGCAACATGCAAGGCCATACCAAAGAAACCTGTTACAAGATCCATGGCTATCCACAGAACTACAACAAATCACAGAAGGATGGAAATCAGGTTAATAGATCCCGGAATAGATCTTCTGTTAATGCTGCGACTAGTGATGCAGGTACAAAGGAAAATGCTACTCAGTGCAAGGGGAGGGTAGCACATCTGTCGAGTTCACCAATGACCAGCTGAATAAACTCTTCAAGCTGCTGAATCAGTCAAGTAATGAACAAGGAGATGTCCAGCACATGGCATGTATCACTTGCTTAGCTAGTTTTAAAATAGATAGTGATGTGTGGATATTGGATAGTGGTGCTACTTATCATATCACTCCTCATGCTAGTTTACTTCATGTTGTTAGACAGTTAGATGATCCTCACAGTATACTCATGCCAAATGGAGATAAAGTGATTGTTAAGTTCACTGGTGATTGTGCCTTTGAATGACAAACTGATGCTGAAAAATGTATTATTGGTGCCTGAAATCAGATTCAATCTCATTTTTATAGCAAAACTAGTGGCTGACTCATGGTTGTCTGTGAACTTCACTGATACTGGTTGCACTATTCAAGACCAGACAGGGCAGACTGTGGGGACTGGTGAATCTATCAATGGATTATATCAACTCAAGCTTGGAAATGGAAGCAATTCTTTGGTTACTTGCAAAGAAAACACTGCTGCTTTTCTGTGGCATAAAAGGCTAGGTCATATTCCTTTTAGAAAGCTTATGAGTTCTTTTAAGTCTTTCATTCCTGCTCTGCACTCAGTCAGTTGTAATACAGATGATTTTCATTGTGATGTTTGTCCTGAAGCAAGACAAGGCAGATTATTTCAATGATAGCAGTTCTATTTCTGTTGATCTTTTTGATTTGTTACATGCTGATATTTAGGGACCATACAAGGTTCCTACCATGGCTGGTGCTAAATATTTTCTCACTTTAGTGGAGGACAAGTCCAAGTGTACCTGGACATTTCTGATGGCAACAAAGAATGAAGCTGCAGACTATATAATGAAGTTTTATAAAATGGTGCAGACTCAGTTTGGAAGGTGTATCAAAGTCATCAGATCAGATAATGGTGGTGAGTTTCTATGCTCTAAACTTGGTGATTTTCTCTCCAACCATGGTTGTTTACAGCAAACATCATGTCCTTATACTCCTCAACAAAATGGAGTAGTTGAGAGAAGTTTTTGATAACATAAAGAAGTACTTGTCTACTGCACCAGTGCTTGGGGCACCGACTCCAGGAAGGCCACCGATACTTTACGTTGCCGCTCAAGAGAAGTTTCTTGGGGCAATGTGTGCACAAGAAACCAACGAACGAAAAGAAAGACCCCTCTATTACTTGAGCCGAACTTTGGTGGGAGCCGAACTCAATTACTCTCCAATCGAGAAGATATGTCTTGCATTGGTATTCGCAGTACAGAAGTTGAGGCACTATATGCAAGCACATACAGTACACGTAGTTTCCAAAGCTGATCCCATCAAATACATACTTTCAAGACCAGTCTTGTCAGGTCGGCTAGCAAAGTGGGCTGTGCTTCTCAAGCAATATGATCTAGTGTTTGTACCTCAGAAGGCAACAAAAGGGCAAGCCATAGCAGACTTCTTCGCTGACCACCCAGTTCCTGCCGAATGGGAGTTGTCCACCGACCTTCCAGGCGAAGACATATTCTACATCGATGTGCTACCTCCATGGCAGATGTTCTTCGACGGAGCTGCGAGACGCGATGGAGCTGGAGTTGTATTTGTATCACCAGAGAATCATCTTCTCCCCTTTTCATTCACACTCACTCAACTATGTTCAAACAACGTGGCTGAATATCAAGCACTTCTCTTGGGACTTCAAATGGCCAGACAAATAAATATCAACAAAATGGATATCTACGAAGACTCACAGCTAGTAATCAATCAAGTGCTTGGCGATTACGAAGTTAGGAAGGGCGACCTAATCCCTTATCAAAGGCATGCGACACAATTGCTTAACGAGTTTGACTCCATCAGGATAGGACATGTTCCGAGAAGTGCCAACAAGTTGGCTGACGCGCTTGCTAACCTCGTAGCCAATTTGGCACTGGGGGCAGAGGAGACCATGTCCATTCCAGTTTGCAACCATTGGGTAGTCCCGCCGTTAGAGGAAAACGAAAAAAACATGGAGTCGTCAAACGTGGTATATGCCTATGAAATCGAAAGAGAAGATTGGCGTCAACCTATCATCGACTTCTTGGATCATCAAAAGTTACCAGCCGATCCAAGACACAAGATAGAAATCCGTCGACGTGCCCCAAGGTTTATCCACTACAAAGGGACATTATACAGACGCTCGTTCCTGGGGCAATGGTTAAGGTGCTTGAGCGTAGAAGAAGCAGTGGAAGTTATGCAAGAAGCTCATGCCGGCATTTGTGGTGCTCACCAGTCTGGTCCAAAACTTTATGATCGCGTCAAGAGGATGGGGTATTATTGGCCAACCGTTGTGCAAGACTGCATAGATTTTGCAAAGAAATGTGATGCATGTCAGTTCAACGCAAATTTCATACATCAACCTCCAGAACCTCTACATCCGACAGTTGCATCATGGCCTTTCGAAGCATGGGGACTCGACGTAGTAGGACCAATCAATCCTAAGGCATCCAACGGACACACGTATATTCTTGCTGCAACCGACTACTTCTCCAAGTGGGCAGAGGCAGTGACGCTACGTGAGGTGAAGAAAGAAAACATGGTCGACTTCATAAAAAAGCAAATCATCTACCGGTATGGCGTTCCACAAAGAATTGTAACCGATAATGGAAAGCCGTTCTTCAACAAACTCGTGACAAGCCTCTGCGAAACGTTCAAATTCAAGCAGTACAAGTCGTCGATGTACAACGCTCCTGCAAATGGACTGGCCGAAGCATTTAACAAGACTTTGTGCAATTTGCTGAAAAAGGTGGTTGGAAAGTCAAAACGTGATTGGCACGAGAAGATCGGTGAAGCATTGTGGGCGTATCGAACAACATACAGAACACCGACCCAAGCAACCCTGTATGCTCTAGTATATGGAGTGGAAGCAGTATTGCCACTTGAACTTCAAATTCCATCCATGTGCATAGCCATCCAAGAAGGACTTAGCAGTGACGAAAACGACAAGCTACGTTTAGCAGAGTTGGAAGCCCTCGATGAGAAGAGATTGCAAGCACAACAGAGCTTACAATGCTACCAGGCAAGACTTTCACGTGCATTCAATAAGAAGGTGCGTCCTCGCTCATTTCAAAAAGGAGACTTGGTTCTAGCGGTAAGAAGGCCAATCATCACCCCGCACAAGACGGGAAGCAAGTTCAAAGAGAGGTGGGACGGTCCCTACGTGGTGCAAGAAGCTTACACGAATGGGGCATACAAGATCGTGGATCAAGAAGGATTACGCGTCGGACCAATCAATGGAAAGTTCTTAAAACGCTACTACTCCTAAAGCTACAGATCGACACTTCTAGCCCGCAAGAGTATAAACTGTGAACGGCTCAAACAAAAAATGAACTACGTTGACTTGATCTTGCAAAGTGCCACGCACGTGGCTTTGCAAGTACGTAGGTAGCTTGATTAAAAAAAATCAAGTGCAGTCTCTAAAAAAAAGTCTGACGATTCTAATGCATAGCTGCCTGGATGGCTTTCGTGCCTTAATCCAACTCACGCTTCACCTGCACCAAGTCATCAGAGCTTGCTCGAAAAGTTCTCAGCTCATCTAACTTCTGTTGAAGTGCACCAACGTTCGACTCGGACGCGACAATTACTTCCACTTGTCGGCTTTGCTGATGTCTTATGCTCTTTGCCTCATCATGCAAAGCTCGTAATTTGGCTTCAGCTCCCTCTATTGCCTGCGCCTGCCTCCTTTTGGTAAAGACTTGTATCGCAACGTGAGTTCGTCACAAAATGAAAAGACTATATCGAAGAAATTAAGACAAATAAAGAATTCCCAGGAAATTGGTGGAGTCACAGACGGTCTCACTTAAAAACCAATCTCCTTAGACTCGTAAGTCTTGGTGACAGAATTCTCAAAAGCTTATTTTTCTCGACACAATGTATTCAAAGTGTGAAACTACCCCCGATGGATAGCAGTCTTGCGCAAAGAAGGATGACGGGTTGGTCTCCCAAAACAAGCCAAAGTACCGTCAACAACAGCGCATCAACGTCAGAGCAGTAAAATCGGCAACTATGGATAGAAGGAGGCCTAGTCATGAACAAGGAAAAGAAAATCAGTGAGATAAGATATAGTCACGTTGCTCAATACAGTCGTCAAAAAAAAAAATTCATTCAAAGCTTAAGTTCCAATCTTCGTTCGACCTAGTGGGCGGTGTCTTCCCTAAACAAAAAGATACCAAACCCTAATCGGAGATCAGAAGATGTCGGGACACATCACTCAGGATTGGGAGCCTGTCGTCATCCGCAAGAAAGCCCCATCCGCCGCCGTCAAGAAGGATGAGAAGTTCGTTAACGCCGCTCGTCGTGCTGGCGCCGAGATCGAAACCCTCAAAAAAAAATCCACTGCTGGAACTAATAAAGCGGCCTCTAGCGGCACCTCTTTAAATACCAGGAAGCTTGATGAAGAAACTGAAGTTCTTGCCCATGATAGAGTGCCCACTGAGCTGAAGAAAAGTATTATGCAAGGTCGTACGGACAAGAAGCTTACAAAGGCCCAACTTGCCCAGTTGATCAATGAGAGGCCTCAGGTCGAGCTTGCTAAGCAGATCAACGATAAGCCGCAGGTCGTTCAGGAGTATGAGAATGGAAAAGCTGTGCCGAACCAGGCCGTGCTGGCCAAGATGGAAAGAGTGCTTGGCGTCAAACTCAGGGGGAAATTAAGGAAAGGATTAGAAAACATACCTGATTCTGTCCGACTTTGGAAGGCCGTTGTGGAGCTAGCGAATGAAGAGAACGCAAGGCTATTGTTGCAAAGGGCAGTGGAGTGCTGTCCGCTGCGTGTGGAACTGTGGCTTGCTCTTGCACGTTTGGAAACATACGAGGATGCCAAGAGAGTTCTGAAAGAGGGCTAGGGTTTTTAGAGCTGATCGAGGAGCGAATATATAGCATGACCAGCGCAGATTTTTGGGGATTATGGTTACCAAATCTACATAGCATGGGCTCTGATCAGGGCTCCCTCCGTGGCAGATGCGGGCCTGTTGCGAACAGGGCTCTAATATTGTTAATAGCTCGACCAATCCTGCTGCTCCATCGTCCTTGCTCTCCTTCGTGCCTCGTTATGCCCTTGTCTCCAGGCTCAACATGTCTGTTGCCAATGCTACTGTATCTTCCAATGGCACTACAGCTACCAAGCTTGATAAAAAGTTACTGCTGCAGTCGATATATCGCTATTTGAAGTCTAATGGCTTTTCTAAAACTGTTAAGGAGCTTAAGTCGGAAGCGAAATTGGATGAGGATGAGCTTACGGATGCCCTTATATTGGATTTAGAAGAAATATGCTCCAAGCATTTAGAGACACGCGCTCGTGCTACAGAGGCTACTCGTAAATCTGACCAAGATCTGAGAATCGATGGTAATGAAGAGGATTCTAGCATTGAGAAAGTTTCTGAGAAAAATAAAAAAGTCAAGAACAATGATCATGCTGGGGCTGAAGATGAGTCTAGCATAAAGCAGCCCGTTGCAATATCGACAACTGAAGTTGATCTTGAAAACGGAAGAAGAAAAAAAATCTGCTGTTTGAAGAAGTGGGCCACCTACACCAGTATACAAAGCCATAAGAGATTGATCAGCAATAGAGAGTTAATCCATTGGATATTGATCAGCTGTCTGCATACCTATCTAACAAAAAAGGGATCCGAGTTTGTCAATTTGGAAGAGTTCCCATCAATAACACCATGTTCCATCATTCATCCTGATACAGTTTCATGCTTAGCTCAAAATGGCGTTGGTTCCCTATGATGTTCTGCATTTACGAAAGTTTATGAATGCTCCTGCTGGAATGCGCTTAAAGGCTCTGTTCGTTCAACGACTTTCTTATCTGCCTTTGTTGAAATCTTTCACACAAAAAAATTTGTTGTTAAAGATCACAAGTTCGTCTACTGGCATTGCTGTATTATTGGAAAGAGAAAGCTGAAGAAGATTTGAAATTATCTCTTTTCGGTTTCAACTCGTAAAAAGAAGGGATCGATAGAAGATAAAAATTTCTCATTTGAAGTTCGAAGAAATGTCATTCGCCAAGTTGGATAACAACAGATGACAAACACAAAGAAAAAAAGTGAAGCCCTGACGATAAGTTGGATATTCACATCATCTCAAGTCAACCGTCAAGTTGGAGAACAACATGGTGGCTCAAAAAAATTTATGTGGAAGCTCTTACGACAAGTTCGACGTTCACAAAACCCTCAAGTCAATCACTCACGATCACGTCGCGCTAAGACACTCAAATTGTGTCGCACAACATGATCATGAGGGGGACAATTTGTAGGCACTAAAAGTTTAAGGACCAAATCAAGATTATTAAAGTATAAATGGGCTGGCCCACAAGGGATATTTGGGTCAAAGCTACGAGCCCGGTCCATGAGCTAGACTCAACCCAAAGTACGGGCCCAATCTCAAGCCCACTAGTGAACTCTATAAATAGAGCACTTCACTTCACAAAGAGGCATTCTGAAATTTGAGAAGAAAACAGAGAGAAGAGTGCTCTCAAAGGAATCGTCAGTCGCCAGCAACCGACAAGTATGCGCTGCCTGCCCAAGCATCCCACCGTCGTCTACTAGAGCATCCAGCCGCAACGCAAGCACGTGAGACCAAGTCCCCGCGACCCTTACTTCACTGCGCATGTGAGATCAAGTCATCAAGACCCTCGCTACGCAAGACACGTTGCGCTCCACCTTCAGCCGCACACATCAAGCTGAGTAGACAGAAGTCAATCCGACAGTAGAATCAGAGGAGCATTTGAGATTACGAACACAACTTCTGCTTCAAGCATAAATCATTTGTAAAACATTATTTTGTATTCAATACGAAATATTGTGACCTACAGGAATTTTGTCGGAAAAATAACGGATTATGGTCCGTCGGCATTTCTAGTGACGTTTCAGTGACGGAATTTTGAGACGGAAAAAAACCAAAAATTTGTAGTGTTTCTCGGAATCGAGAATAATAACCACATGCCTATCATCCCAATTGCTGCTAATGGTCATTCGACCGTCCATTTTCCAATTACTAAACAAGAAATGTTTAATTTCCGCAAGCGGAGGCCGGCCGATTTGAAATTTTACGATGAGAGTGTGGGCAAAAATGCTGGGAGACAGCTTGATTAGGGATGCACAAATCTGACCCGGACCGGAAAACCGGACCGGACCGGACCGGTTTTTTGCGGGTCGGTCCAGGACCGGACCAGTACCGGGTCGGTCCACGGTCCACAAATTTCTTATAATCCGGGTTCCGGGTCGGTCCGGTCCGGACCGTATTTTTCCGGGTCGGTCCGGTCTGACCCGTAATTTTTAATACTCAATTTTTAAATTATTATTTTAATACTCAAAGTCAAATTCGTTTTAGGTTTTACACGGACACAAAACATAAAACATCCTCCCGTGAGCCGTGACCCGTCCAGCCGAACCCTACTTTCTCCATTCGCAATTCGCAAATCGTCTCATCTCAAACATCCTCCCGTCCAGGTCCAGCCGTCCAGCAGCCGTCACGATTTCTGAATTCTCCTCGCCACATCCTCCAGCCGTCCAGTCCGGCAGCCAGCTCCAGCGTCGCAGCTCACAATTGGCGTCTCCTCCTGAATTTTTTGGCCGCAGAACTCCTTCATCTGGTCTGGTAATTTAATCAGCTTGCATCTATTTTTTTAATTTCATGAGTCTGTGTAATCTCCTTTGACAGTTTCTGTCACTTCTCATTAGTCGCATTCGATGAAATTTTTGTGGATTGAAATTGAATTTAATCAGCTTTCTCAATGTTGTGATGTCTTGGTGTTCAGATTTTGATTTGAATTCTGTATTGAACTATCCATGGAATGTTCATCGAAATTATCTTGCAACAAGACCCTGAACTCTGTAAGTTGGTGAGAGTTTCTTGGCAAGAGTAATCTGATATTTACTTATTGATAAGCAATTGTATTTTTTGTGGACAGATGTCTGACAGTGGATTACCTCGATGCCCTGTCCCTGCACAAGATTAAGCTGAGCAAAGTCTTGATTCTCCTGAAGTATTAGAAGTTGTTGATGCTGCAGGTGCTTCAAAGGAACCGGTTATAGATGAGTCAGAAAGAAATTTGGGAAGAAAGGCTGTTAAAAAGACGAGAGCAACAAAGGCCGCGTATTGGGTTGCATTTGAGGAATATATGGATGAAAATAACAATCGAAGGGCTAAGTGCAAGTATTGTCCAAAATCATATGCCTGCGATTCAAATAAAAATGGTACCAAGAATGTGAAGAAGCATTTTGAAGCTTGTGACAAGAATCCGGCTAATATGGGGAAAGGTACACAATCTCAGATTATTTTGGAGAGTATGACCGATAGTAGTATTAAAATGAAAAAATTGGAGTTATGATGCAAATGCCTTAAGGGAGGCTATTGTTGAAATGGTGATTAGAGATGAGATGTCATTTTCAAGTGTAGAGAAGGATGGCTTGAAAAATGCTTTTTTTGTTTCTTCTCCACAGTTTAAGATGCCATCACGTACTACAATTCAACGTGATTGTTTTAAACTCTATACAAAGGAAAGAGAAAAGATTAAAGAGGTTTTTAGAAAATCTTGCCAAAGTGTATGTGTAACTACCGATTGTTGGACATCCTTACAGATGGTTAACTATATGTGTGTCACAGCCCATTTTATTGACAGTGATTGGAAGTTGCAAAAAAAGATTATTAATTTTTGCAAAATTAGTAGTCATAGAGGACATGACATAGGCAGGACACTTGGGGATTGTTTGAATTATTGGAATTTGGATAAAAAGCTTCTAACAGTGACCGTTGATAATGCTTCTGCAAATGATGTTGCCTGTTCTTATATGTCTGTAATGGCACAAGTTAAAGGTTGTATTACCGATGGTAAGTATATACATATGAGATGCATGGCACATATTCTAAATCTGATTGTGCAAGATGGTATCAAACATTGTGGTGAGCATGTTGATAAGCTTCGAGCCGTGGTTAAATATGTGAGAGGTTCTCCGGCTAGGCTGCATAATTTCAAACAACTAGCTGAAAAGTTTAAGGTGGATTGCAACCTATCTTTGAGACTCGACGTATCTACTAGGTGGAACTCGACTTATCAGATGCTAATAAGTGCAATTCCTTATAAAGTTGTCCTTTCCCGGATGGAATTTCCTCATTTAGATGATTCAAATTTGGGTCCTCTGAGTTCTACAGATTGGAGTAAAATTGAGGTGCTAGCCTCTTATCTTAAGGAGTTCTATGACTTGACAGTCCGTATTTCAGGTTCGCTTTATGTCACAAGCAACTTTATGATTTTCTATATAGCCCAAGTTGTGAATGTGCTTAATAAGTTGGCTGCCAGTGATGATCCCACTTTAAAAAAGATGGCTAGCGAAATGAAAAAGAAGTGTGACAAGTATTGGGGTTCTTTTGATAAGTTGAACATGCTGATTTTTGTTCCTACTATTCTTGATCCTTTCTATAAGCTTCGCGGGGTGAGTATTGCTCTTCAAATGATGTTTTCTCAAGATAATGAGGATTATATGCTCTTGAAAGTTAAGGAATCTGCTTATGAGGTGTTTGATCTATATGTGAGTTCTTATAGTGTGTCGGAAAGTCATGATACTGGTTCACTATCGAATCCATCAATTGCGGCTGAAAAGGAAAGTTCAAGTTTTTTACAAGAGATCAATGAAAAAATGACAAGAGGGAACACGGATCGGGATGACATTTCAGATCGATCTGAGTTTGATTTATACTTGCACGAAAGAAATGAAGCAGAGGCGGGTGATGTTTTGAGGTGGTGGAAACTCAATGGACCTAGATACCCGATCCTTTCACGTATGGCACGTGATGTGCTAGCCATCCCCATCACTACAGTTCCTTCTGAATCAACATTTAGCACCGGAGGACGCCACCTTACGAGTTATAGAAGTCGTTTAAAGCCTAAGGTAACTCATTATAAAATCACTTATGTATTATGTATAGGATGTTAGCACTTAGCAGTTTCATTTCATATGCTGTTTGACAGCTTTTAATCAATTATTGTTTACTTGTTTTATGGTATTCTTGGTAAAGATTGTACAAGCACTGGTTTGCACTCAAGATTGGTTGCGACTACGAACACGAACAAACAACAGTAACGAGAATTCTGATTCGGATTCGAATGAGAATGACAGTGAAGAAGGTAATAATTTTTTCTACACTAATGTTTTGAATAATTTATCATTCATATATGTTGTATATGATCATTGAGACTTATTTCTTTGTGAACTTGTAACTTGTTAGATGATGATGATGATGAAGGCACATTTTATGTTGCTTGATAAGGCGATATTCATTCAGCTTGTCCTTGCAAGTGTTACTGACTACTGAGGTAAGAAGACTGCTTGATTTAGTTTCAACATACAAGGATCAGCTAGGAAAATGCTCCATGTATTATAATGCTGTTGGAATTTCTGCTGCTGTTCAACATACAAGCTGCTGTATCATGTATCAACTTGATTATTTCTGCTGCTGATATTTCTGCTCCATGTATCAGTATTACTGCTGCTCAAATAGCATATGAGCTACTGTCATATACTACTCCATGTATTAAACTATTAATTACTACATGTATTACTCCAAAAGCATGTGATATTTCTGCTCCATGTATTATATTACTCCATGTATTACTGCTGCTCAAATAGCATGTATTACTGCTGCTCAAATAGCATCTATTACTGCTGTGTGCCTGTAAAATGTAAATGTAATTTGTTGTAATTTGTATAGTTTGGTCAGTTTTTGGGTGTGCCTATCAACTATCATATGTTTTCATTTAATCTACCTACTTCACTGTTTACACTTTACATTGATTGTTTTACTGCAGAATGGATTTTTGGAGTTGAAGAATGCAGAATGAATTTTTGGAGTTGAAGAATCAAGAATGCAGAACAGAATGAGTGAATGACTGAATGAGAGAGTTGTTTTAATCTACCTACAACCTACTACATATTTAAACAGATTGCTTTGTATTGTATTACAACTTTTTTGGAGTTTCTTTTTTCCTAGAACATGTTCTCTGCAGTCTGGACAGATTGCTTTGTATTGTATTAGTATTACAACTTTTTTTCCAGAGTTGTTTTATTCCAAACAGAAATCAGATTGCTTTTTTTTGATATTTTGTTTTTTCGGTCCGGTCCATAGCTCTAACCCGACCCGGATATATCCGGTCCGGTCCGGTCCCCGGTCTTCATTTCCCAAAAATCCGGTCCGGGTCGGTCCACGGTCCTGTTTTTTAAAATAATCCGGTCCAACGGTCCGACCCGGACCGTCTAAATCCGGTCCGGTCCGGTCCGACCCGGATGCACATCCCTAAGCTTGATACTCCGTTGCTGTGAAGGTGACGGATGGAACGCCATCCTTCGTCCCGTATTACCGTGACGCTAATTGGATCTCCGGAACCGAGGTGGAAACGTTGGTCGAGTAACCACGACAGCGAAAGAGAGGGGTTTCGATCCGCTCACTGCTGATCGCGATGGGTCGTTTGGAGGCTTTGGAACCCTATGGAAAGGGCCGGATGTGCGAGAATCAGCCATATGTCCGATCAAGAAGGAGGCGGCAGCGAGACCATAAGGGGGCGTCGACCTCATCTCCCGAGATAGAGGGTTTTTTTTTCCTCAGATGCGCGTGGACTTCTCTCTAACCCTCGGTCCAAAATATCGACTCGCTTCTTGACTAGTTTTGTTCTCATATCGACTAGCTTCTTGACTTATACCATTTGACACATGTTATACGGTTATACCATAGATGTTATACCATTTGACACATGCTATAAGAAAGATATGTGGTTACACTACTTGTTTACTGCCCATTCGATACTTTTTTTTAATTCCCAAGCCTTGCAGATACTTCGAATTAACGACATGACACAGTTAAATATAGGGTAATGTTGGTGATAAGTCGTAGTTGTACGACTATTTTCTGTGTTAAAACTCCGTCTCTTAGTGGGTGCATGTGTATAATTTCACTACATGTGTGTAGTTTTCGTTCTCAGGTGCATTCGGAGACCATGGAAGGAATATCGGCTAAAGGGAGTCTGTTAGAAGATGTTTTGCGTTGAAGAAATGAAGTTCGAAGTGCTTGAAGTTTGAGTCAGCGCAGAGCGCGTAGGCCTGAAGGAGTAAATGCGCGGAGGTCTACTGAGTTTCGATAATTGTTCAGACCTCCGCGGAAGGTAAATGACGAAGACGTCCGCAAGTCCAGCTGGCAGTCGAATTTCCTAATTTCGAATTTGCAATCTCGGGAAGGATGAAACAGAATTCGAGGAGACATATTCTCGGGAGGCTGGCTCTCGATAGCAGGGAAGAAAAGGCGAGAAAAAAGAGGAGGATGAGTGGTAGAAAATAGGGAAGAACGCTTGGAGAGGGGCAATTACAGAAGCTTGAGCGTGGATTCGTGGCTGGATTCAAGTGTTGGAGTTGAGCTGCAGCTTGGTGGAGAGTTCGTCATCAGTATTTTCGTTTCATCCCATTCAAAAACTTGATGATGTATTCCTTTACGATGAGTAGCTAAACTCATATGTGTAGGCTAGAACTCGAAATTGTGATATTTTGACTTGAGACCTATATTGATTTCTGTGTTTTGTGTCATATTACTATGCAATATTTATGGAATTGCTTTGCTAGCATGAGTGTAACCTTAGCGGGGGAGCTTTTGTTTGTTTGTTGATTCCGATTGTCAAGTTTACTAGCAACCTAGCGGGGATAGCGAACTAGGACACGAGTAATATACCACTAGGATTAAACACCCTAGGACAACTTGTTTAAATCTTCATGCAACTCTAGCGAGTTAGGGTCTTGGTTATCGCTAGCGCGAGACTAAGTACTAGAACAAGAACGGGGAAAATAACCTTAGCGGGGAAGCTCTAAGTTGTAGAACATTAGAAATCCAAACGTATTTGTCCGTGATTTGGTCTTGCATCACAGTCGAAAGTTCTAGCTTGCACATCTCTTTGATATTTCATACTTGAATCTGTGTTACGATTTCTCTCTTGATAATTGATCATTGTTGCTTGCTTGTGTTTTTTATTTACTTGTTTGAAATTTCTAACCCCATTGTCACTCTCGTACTTAGTGAACAGATTCTTATATCGATCTCTGTGGATACGACCGACTTACCACTTGCTAGTCGGAATTATAAAATACTATTTTTGACAGGTACAACGACGCCTGTCAGTTGGCAACTATCTTAAAGGAGATTACAAGTGGTAAGATACCTATTACATTAAAATGCATTGAATGTGTAGATAAGTGCATAAACAGTAGACTTGTTTACAGTATTTTCCAATTTGCAACAATTTCGTCATCCAAATATTCCTCGAACTGCCCTTTTAAACATGTCATGAACTTGTTTGGATGACATTCCTAACTTCTCTAAGTCGGACATCGACTTTAGTGGGCTTGTTTCTCTCAATTCAACAATATAATCCGCCTTTTTCTGTCCATTCGATACCTGGAAGTACAAGTCTTTCCTTACGTTTATTGAATGGTTGAAAAGGATGGATCTACTATATATATACACTTTCATTTTCTCTATGAATGATGGACATCATTTCAATCCTACAACTAAGATTTGTCATTTGAAACTCTCTAGAACTTGGATTTGCTCCTCTATTTTTTCATACCTCTTTGGGATATTGTTATGGAACTAATTGTTGGACCGAACAATCTATCTTTTCAACTTCTCATAGTTAACTCAGCCTTGTCGTTTGAGTCTAATCCACTATAAAGAACTGAACTGTGACATCAGATTTGAATTGAAAAGATACATAACAAAGAAATTGAAAATGCATAACAAAGAAATTGAAAAGATACAAACTGATGCAATGATTAGATTTGAATTCTCAAATTTTCGAATTATAAGATATTAATATATTCTTAAATCAAATAACATAAAGAAGAAAATGTTTTGACCAGATAAAAAATGATCCGGTGCAAATGACATATTTTTTTGTAAAAAACACAAATCAATCATAACCCTTGATTTGGTCATTTGGAATGATGAGATTAAATCTCGTATAAATTATCTTTTATAATTAATTTCTATACGACGAATTATAATCCATTTTTGTCGCACTTTCTATTTTACAACAAAAATATATTTTGTACTTATCTTTTCTTTTTGGTCGGCTAACTAACTAGTAAACATATTTAAGGCTATATAATATAGAAACTACTAATGTGAAGGCTATATAATATCGAAACTACCAATGTGAAGCCCAAGCCGTTTTTAATTGGCCACCAAGCCCACTACCGGTAAGAGTTTGAGTTTACTGGCAATAGACAGTCGTATTTAGATTTTAGTTTTTTTTTTTTATTACAAGATCACCTGTAAAAAAATAACCACGCTAGGGAAAACCCCAGGACAAAAGAAAGTAAACACAGAACAGAGCCTAACAACTCATGACAGAAGACAAACATAAAGGAATGGCATCATGAAATTTCCAGCTCCAACTCTCGCGCAATGCCTTCTTCGCCAGCAAGTCCGGACACACATTTGCCTCCCTTAAGATAAGGTTTAAGCTCCACTGCATGTTTTCTTCCAAAGATCTCCTGCACCTACGAAGAAGCTCTGAATCTTGCTGTCCAGTGACATAGCCTTGCAGAATAGCGTTCATCAATTGTGCACAATCCGTCTCAAAGATAATACTCTTTATACCCTCCTCTGCTGCTACTTCCATAGCTCTTGCTAAAGCTCTCAACTCCGCCTCAAAACTTGATGCAACATCTCTTGCAAAGTCAGCTTCGACAAAGCAGAGCGCGCCTTGATCATCCCTGCAACATAACGCCACTCCCGCCATTCCAGTAATGTAATCCCAGGCTCCATCCACATTTATTTTGACAATTCCTTCACCTGGTCTCGTCCACTTCCTCCCTTCACCCAGTTCAGTGACCACCAGCTTCTGATAAGAATGAAGGGTCTGCCATCTAGAATGAAGAACAAATCTGGCTGCAGATAAAGGGTCCTGCGCTTTGTTCCCACCCAGAACATTATTTCTGTTAAACCAAATATGCCTTGCTCCTTGTATAATGACACTCAATTCCAGCATGTCATATTTGAACGCACAATACCATAGCCAGCACCAACTTCATTTAAACCAATCATATTCATCAGCAATCCAACGGTTTTGGCCTATCTTTTGAACCCAAATCCCAAACAATGGCAGCTAATCAGTCATGTACAATCGAGTTCAATTTCATATTACAAGCAAGCCAATTGATTCCTCCCGGACGCACATTTTCCGTGGAAAAAAGCAATTAATTGCAAGGAGGCTTACGGCACAAATATAAGCCGTGCATGTTCAACGGACATGAGTCGAGCAGAAGACTCCATTTGTCCAAGGACGATGTGACGGAAAGGCTGAATAGGACTTACAGTTAGACGCAGCTTCAATGCCTGTTATTGGTTATTAACCATGCCGATGATAGAGGTGGCAACAAGGGCGAAACCAGGAACTAAGATAGGGGTGACGAGTTTCATTGCATTGAAAAATAATAATATTTTCTTTGTAACATGAAAATCATCTATTATTAAATTCTTATATAAACATTTCAACTATTTCTTTCTCAAATACTATCAAGCAATTCGATATAAAAATCATTTTCCATCTTGTTGCGATTTAACTAAAACTAATATAAGTTCTTCGCACATCGTCACGCTTACCAACGAGATACTTTTTAAGTGATTGTCTTGCTCGGAAATTTTAGTAAAGTTTCTATTAAAGTGAACCATATAACTCGCTCAAAAAATAAACTTATCAAGAAAACAATTTTAATACAAAGTTTTATTCTGCACTTGAGTAGTTTGTAACTTATAAAATTAACTTTTTAATTACCTATTCTAATTGACTCTAAACTTATTTCAAAACCAAAAGAAAATTAATTTTTTTTTATAAATTATAGTCCCCGCAACCACCATACTGTGCAAAGTTTTTTTTTTTTAATACAACCTACTGTAAAGCTGAACAAAGCAATCCCTTTTGTTTCCAAAATGTTAATGTAATTTAAGATAAATATTAAATTAAATTAATTGTACAAATATGAATAAAATATATAAAATTTTATATATATTTTTTATAACCTTTTATATATTGAATAAAGAAATTTTGAACAAAGGTGGGGTGACACATTGGAATGTAGTTCATTTTCTCATTTAACTCGTTTATTTCTTTGTCAGTTCATTTTTGTTGGATGATCTAGGGTTTTCATACCACCAACTGCTTACATTAAATCTACTTGTTGTTATACTATTGGAACAATTTTTGGCATATGATAAGCACTTCTTAGTTTTCCTTTTGTTCTATATTATTGATGAAGAATGTTTTATTGTCAGGTTATTTATATGCTATTTATTAAAATTGCATGAAACCTGTACCAAATTTTCACTCTGTACCGCTTGCTCTGCTGGGTGGATTTATATACCGTTAAACTCTGGACTTTTTGCTTAAAAGTGTATCTGCAATTTGACATGTGATGCTTTTTTTTTCTAGGGTGCAGATTGCGGATACCCTCACAGTGACATTGCCAGGATGAATCCACGCGAGTGTTGGTAGAAATATCTTGTACACAACACGATATGTGCTACTTCTCCTCCTCGATTTGAATCCGCTCAGATCAAACATAGCACGATAAATCCGAAATTGATGGATATGTGTGATGAATCTGCGATGGAATTCGCCTCGGGACGGGGAAGTGCAATTATGCTGCGAAAGGGGCAGCTAACATATCAACCGAAGGACAGATCGTGCGACGAGAATACTGCCTGACAAGGTCGATGTCGCTGGACTTGAGGAGATGTGTTGATGTAGCCAGGGGCGGAACCAGGGGGTGTACAGGGTGACAAATGTCACCCCAATTTTTTTTGAATTTCTTTTATATATAATAAATTCACAAAAAGTTAATAAAATCTATATGCATGTAATAAAATTAATTCAATATTTGATACTTATATGAGTTCAAAACTTACTACTCAAATAATAAAATTAAAATTGTCTGTATTTAATAGTCATATATTACAATTAACATATTTAAATACAAATTCTATCAAATTATCGTCAATAAATTTACCGCATATATTGTATTTTATCACAAAGTCAGCATCCCATTGACCGCGCCTTTTCTTTATCAAAGTTATTTTCTTTATTCAATTCATGAAATTTCTTAACAAATTGGTGCATTGCGGAGCTTCGCGTCCCAGGTTCAACCCGCTTTTGTGAGTTTGGTGTGCGATTAATGAAAAAAACTTAAACATTATGAAAAATACTATTAATTCATCATTCAAAACAAAATCTACAGAAATTTTGTACCATGACATTTATTTACATAATAGATTATTTTCGTGGTCTATTCAAAGGTTCGTCTGTCACCCCCTAACTTAATTTCTGGGTCCGCCCCTGGATGTAGCTGGAGCCGAGGAGATGCGCAAAGGAGTTAGGTGATGAGAAGAGAGTAGAACGAGTGAGGGATAGAGAAGAGAATGAGGGAGAAGGGAGAACGGAGTAAAGAGGGATAGGGAGAGTTCTGCAAATATTTCTTAATTCTTATTGATATCATTAGTGGGGAGCGCTATTTTGAGGCAATGTTGGTAGAATGAGACAGTGAGGCATGATCTTGGCCATTGATCATATTGATCTAATGGTTAAGATTTAAAGATGTGGTAGTGGGATTTTAATATTTGCTTTTTACTGTTGGTAGTGGGTTTACAATTTGCCACGTGGCGCGCCCACAAAGCACGGAGGGTTAGATGTGTGGTTGAGATCGTGTCTCACTGCCTCATTCTAATTTGCTTGCATCATTTGAGCCTTCCTCTCATCAGTACACTTATATAGTTATATAAGGTGTACATTCACTCCAATGACGTGTTCTTCCAGCTGGTTCTATACCTGCATGCCTAGCATGCCGCACCTACTATGGCGCCTCTCTCACGTCACACCTTCCTTTTCTTGCCCCACGCCGTTACTGAGGTCATATTCTGCTGCAGGAAGGCGCTTGGAAGGTATCCTGTTCCTCATGCCTCGTCTTGCCACTAGGGATGCACAAATCAAATCCGGACCGGAAAATAGGACTGGATCGGACCGATTTTTTCCGGATCGGTCCAGAACCGGACCGGTACCGGGTCGGTCCACTGTCCACATATTTTTCAAATTCCGGGTTCCGGGTCGGTCCGGTCTGGACAGTATATTTTCCGGTTCGGTCCGGTCTGGACCGTAATTTTTAATACCCAATTATTAATTTATTATTTTTAATACTCAAATTCGTTTGAAACAAAACACATAACAGCGGAATCCTAATTTCTCCAGTCTCAAACATCCTCATCCTCCAGCCGTCGCAAATCGCAATTGTCGTCCAGCCGTCGCAAATCGCAATTATTAATCAGTGCTGAAAAATGCTCCACGTATGAAGTGCTGAAAAAATTCAGTGTATGTGATCTCTTATGCTTAATGATCTTTTGGTGTCACTGGCATTAATCAGCTGCTTCCTGCTTCCTTTATCACAGGGCATTAAAGAATGTGGAATGAGATTGAGGATTAGCTCCATGAGAGATTCCATGAGTCCATGACAGTTGATAGATCAAGATCATAGAAGTGAAGCATCAAGCATGTTTTGTTTTGGAAGATTTTTTTCATGTTTAGACTTTGTATTTGCTTTTATTTTTCAGAACAAGTTCTCTGTTTTTTTTTTTTTGTATCTCCTTTCAAAGTAGTTCATGTGCATTACAACTCAGAGACAGGCATGAGACATACAGCAAAAAGTAGCAAAAAACACATTGATTTGTCTGGGTTTTTGTTGTTGTTTCCGGTCCGGTCCATCAGTTTAACCCGATCCGGATATACCCGATCCGGTCCGGTCCTCGGTCCCCATTTCCAAAAAAATCCGGTCCACCGGGTCGGACCGGACCGTATATATTCGATCCGGGTCGGTCCACGGTCCAGTTTTCAGAAAACATCCGGTCCTACGGTCCGACCCGGACCGACTAAATTCGGTCCGGTCCGACCCGGTTGCACATCCCTACTTGCCACGTTAGACGGCTCAGCTGTTGCCACGTGTGGTGTATCAATTCGTCCACCCTCGGGGGGGGGGGGGGGGGGGGGGGGGACCTCATACTCGAGGGTCCAAGTGGGATAATTGGCTTGAAATTGGGTCTAGCAATGCCCAAGCAGAATGCTGCAGCCTGTGACTGACCGTCTAGTAACTGGGCCCTTGTGCCGGAGCCAACTTAAGGTATCTCAAGACCTTATGTGCTGCCTTTAAATGTTCTTCTCTTGGTTGATGCATGAACTGACTTAAGACGTGAACTGAAAAAGCCAAATCTGGCCTAGTTATTGTCAAGTAGATGAGTTGACCTACAAGTCTTCTATACTTGCTAGGATCCTCGAGAACAGGGGAGGTAGATAAAGCTAGCTTGTGCTTGGTGTCCATAGGAAGGGATGAAGGCTTGCAACCAAGGAGACCAGCACTATCAATAAGTTCGAGGGCATACTTCCTTTGATTGAGAAAGATCCCAGAATCTGTGCATAACTGGTTGGTTCCTCTTCTGATATCAATTGAAGGGCATAGTGTTGAAATTGTGGTGAACAATGTGAGTAGTCTACCTGTTTGGAAATAGGGTACTCTGTAGCATATGTGACATTGTTGCAAATAAAATCCTTCAACCTTGTGGATGGTTTAGAAATTCTAGTTGATTTTCTTTGAGTCACATCTTCAGCTTGAGAAATAATAGAAAGTATGTCATCTGTGTCATTTGTATCAATTGCGCCAGGGCTAGCAACTGTATCTGGAATATTAACAATTGTATCTAGAATATTGACAGGATATTGGTACTCTTCATCATCAGTCCATGCATCATCACCAGCAATAACTGGAAGAGAAATCTCAGAAGAAATCACATCTGAACTACTGGCAAAAGGAAAATCATCTTCAATAAAATGAACATCTCTGCTGACACATATGGAGTGAGAATCAAGATCAAAGACTTTATATCCCTTTTGGCCAAAAGGATATCCTAAGAATAAACAAATGCGAGCTCTAGGATCAAACTTAGACTTATTAGGCAGAGTATTTGTAATGTAGCATTTGCAACCAAAAACTTTCATGTGTGAATATTCTGGTTGAGCACCAAAGAGCACCTCAAAAGGTGTCTTTCCTTGTTACAAAACAGATGGCATTCTGTTAATAATATATGTTGCAGTAAGCACAACTTCTCCCCAAAAACAGTCTGGTATTTTTGCCTGAATCTTCAGTGATCTAGCAACTTCCAGGATATATTTGTGTTTTTTTTTCAACAACTCCATTCTGCTGGGGAGTATAGGGACATGATGTCCGTTGCAAGCAGCCCTTATCAGCCAAGAAATCACATAGTTTGGCAGATAGAAATTCTCCTCCATTATCTGATCTGATTACCTTAATGTTTTTCCCAAACTATGTCTGCACCATCTTGTAGAATCTAATCAGAATGTCTGCTGTTTCAGCCTTTGTTCCCATCAAATATGTCCAAGTGCATTTTGATTTATCTTCAACAAGAGTGAGAAAGTACTTGGCACCAGTTGTGGTGGGAACTTTGTATGGTCCCCAAAAATCAACATGTAACAGATCAAAGATTTCTGATGAAATGGTACTGTAGTCATTGAAAGGCAATCTGCCTTGTCTAGCTTGTGGACATACATCACAAATCAGCTTATCAACATTACAATGAACTGAACTCAAGTCTAGAAAGAAAGTTTTAAGAGAATTCAACAACTTTCTAAAAGGGACATGTCCCAATCTTTTATGCCAAAGGTAAGTAGCAGAATTTTTCTTTTGAGAGAACAAATAATTCCCATCAAGCTTCAGCTGGTACAAGCCATTGTAAGATTCACCAGTCCCCAAAGTTCCCTTTCTCTGGTCCTGAATGGTGCAACCATTATCAGAGAAGATGACATTCAATCCTGAATCAGTCACTAGTTGGGCTATTGAAATCAGGTTGAATCTTATGTCAGGCACCAAGAGGACATTTTCAACACCAAATGCTCATTCAAAACACAAGTTCCAGTATATTTGACAACAACCTTATCTCCATTAGGCATAAGAATACTGTGAGAATCAGCAAGCAGCTTAATATCACTCAACATACTAGAATGTGGGGTAATGTGATCTGTAGCTCCACTATCCAGTATCCACACATCACTACTAGCCTTAATACTAGTTAAGCAAGTAATACCTGCCATATGCATAGTAGTTGCCACTTCAGTTGGTTGATTCAGAAACTTGAACATTGGTAAACTGGACAGAAGAAGACTGTGTCCCAGCAGAGTCAGATCCACTAGCAAGTGCATCTTTAGTACCTGCATCACTAGCCACAGCATTAACATACCTTTGATTTCCATTGGAACTTTGATTTCCATTGGAACTTCCAGTGTTCTGATTAGCATACAAGGCTGATACATCAGTTAGCAATGACTTCTTGGACTTCCTTGTTGTTTCCTCATTGACTAACATCTTGTAAACTTCTCCAAGACTGGGAAAGGGATCCATCATGAGGATTTGCGATCTAGCAGCAGAATAAGCCTCATTGAGACCCATTAGGAACTTCAATATTCTATCCTTCATCTTCCTAGCCACAAAACACTTGGTGGCCTTGCACCAAGCCCCAAGTTCACAGACTTCTTGACCTCCCAATGTGTCCTCATCACCCCATAGTTGGATCAGTTTGCCATAGTATGTGGCTATGCTCATATCACCCTGCGTCAATTCGGATATTTCTTGTTGAACAGAGAAAAGACTAGTAAGGTTAGATCCTCCAAACCTTGCATTCAGATCCTCCCAAGCGGCTATGCAATCATAGGCATGGATCAAAGAAGCACCAATTTCTTTTGAGACCGAATTGATGATCCAAGAGAATATCACATTGTTGCATCTCTGCCACCTTGCCAGGTTATACGGATCCGTCGGCCTGGGAAAATCTCCATTGACAAAACCAAGTTTCATCTTGATTCCTAGGGCAACTTCCATCGACTTCTTCCAAGTGATGAAGTTCTCCGCCCCGGTCAACAACTGAGTGACGATTGGGTTGCCAACATACTCGTTCTTACTGACGTAGAGAGGATCATCGTGCTCCGCAACTGGAGCAACGACAGGGGTAACAGCGACAGCGATCGGGTCGGTCACTGGTTCAGTCGACGACGACATGATCGAGAAGACGAGTAGAGCAGCGCACCGTCTGGATCACAGCTGCTCTGATACCATGTGGAAATGCAACGCCGGAGATGCAGAAGACGAACAGCGAAGCTGACCGGAGAAGAAGATCGCTGGAGCGATCGAATTCGAGAGAAGAAATTTGCGGAAAAGAAAATTGTATTGATTAGAAACAGAGGGAGCGAATTCCTGATATACCAGAAATTCGAACTCTCAGTAATTACAATAGGATCCCTGGACTAAACAAGCTGACGAATCCTATGTAAAGTAAAATACAATTCCACCCCGCTAGTTACTCAATTGGACAATCAAGTAACAAAATGTTAATTAGGTTTGGGAATGAAATTAGGGTTAGGGCACGGCACTTCAACCAGCTCCGTCGTGATCGATTCGGTCAGCTCCGGTGGACTCGGTGGCCATAGCAACCTCAATATCACCATAAGATTTCCACTTGACTTTAATCTGAATTACTTGGTGATCGCCTTTTTGAATCACTCGGCGGTCCAAAATGCGATCTGGGATCAAAAGTGGCGGCTGTGTTCAAAGCAGCTTGGCCAGTCAATACTAATGAAAGGTGGTTGGCTCTTGCAGCGTTTGAGAACAGACGCGTGAAAGACATTGTGCACAAAACTGTCAGCCGGTAGGGCTAGCCTATACGCCACCCGGCCAATCTTGGCAATAACCTGGAGCGGACAAAAGTACCTGCGGGACAGCTTGCTGGATTTGTGTGGGCGAAGGGAGGTTTGGCGGTACAATCGGAACCTTACAAATACCCAGTCGCCCACCTCATAGTCCACCTCCGTCCTATGCTTGTTGGCCTGATGCACCATGCGCAGCTGGGCACGACGAAGGTTGGCGCGTAACTGAGTGATCAACTCCGTGCGAGAGACCAGTAGCGCATCGACAGAAGCTGCCTTGGCCTCTCCGGGAATATGGTCAAGCAAGTTGGAAGGCTTGCGGCCATACACAGCTTCGAATGGCGAAATGCCCAAATCGGAATGAACTGCGGTATTATAATGTAACTCGGCCCATGGTAGCATGACTGCCCAAGTGTGCTGCTTGTCGGCTACGTAACAGCGCAAGTAATCCTCAAGAATTCGATTAAGAACCTCCGTTTGCCCATCCGACTGAGGGTGGTATGCGGAGCTATGAGCTAGGACAGTGCCGTGGAGGCGAAACAGATCGCGCCATAAGAGGCTCATGAAAATCGGATCTCTGTCCGAGACAATGGAAGTCGACATATATCGCGCACAAAGATGTTGGCTACTGACTCAGCCGTGAAGCCTTCGACCATGGGGCATGGGGCAAAAATGAGCGTATTTTGATAGTCTATCCACGACCACCAGCACTACCGTGTAGCCCTTTGATTTTGGTAAGTGGGTGACAAAGTCCATCGAAATGTCGCTCCAAATCTGCGTTGGTATTGGCAGTGGTTGCAAGGTACCAGGTGAGGCAAAATTCAGCGGTTTAACTTGTTGGCATATGAGGCACTTATTGACATAGTGCATAACCTCCTTGCGTAAGCCAACCCAGTAAAAAGCAGTGCTGATTCGTGACACTGTTCGAGCGATGCCTGCGTGCCCACCAATCGGCGAATCATGATATTCATGCAAAATTAGGTCACGAATGGCAGCATTGTCTGGTACTAGTATACGACCTTTGTACATGACCAAACCATCCCTAGCGTGGTGATGCTCATGCTTGCTTGGGTCTTGGCAAATGTCTGTATAAAGTTTCTTGGCCGCATCATCAGATTCATACCAAGCACGCAGGGCGCGCAAAAGCCCCAAAATAGGTTTAGATGTCCCCTGAAGACTCATGCATGAGGCAGGCTCAAGCCGCAATAGAGCATCTGCCAGTGTGTTGTCCTTACCGGGACGATAGACCACTTCGAAATCATATCCCATGAGTTTACTAATCCACCTTTGTTGTTCCGGTGTGTGAATAGTTTGGGTCAGAATGACTCGCAATGGTTGATGATCTGTTTCTAGTGTGAAGCGCCCTCCCAACAAATATTGTCGCCATTTGTTAACAGCCATGGCAACCGCCGCTAGCTCACGGTTGTAGGTGGAGCTATGCTGTAGTGTTGCTGAGAACTGTTTACTAAAGAAGGCGATTGGTTGTCCACCCTGAGATAAAACGATGCCCATGCCTGTGCCAGACGCGTTGGATTGCACTACAAAGGGGCGGGTAAAATCTGGGAGCTTAAGTGTAGGTGTTGAGGACAAAAGCTCCTTGAGGCGAGTGAAAGCGGCAGTGGCCTCTTAGGACCATATGAACGCATCCTTGCGCAGGAGGGCAGTCAGTGGTGCAGCAGTTTGCGCATAGGATGTTACAAAGCGTCGATAATAGCCGGTGAGCCCCAGAAAGCCTCTCAGTTGTTTAATATTAGTTGGCATTGCCCAGTTGATGATGGCGCGCACCTTATCATGATCAACAGCCATTCCTCCAGTGCTAATGATGTGCCCAAAGATAATGAACCTCATGACATGCCAATTCACATTTGCTAGGTTTCACAAAGTACTTGCTGGTCTGCAGGATGTTGAAGACCTCGGCCAAATGACGTAGGTGAGTGTCCCAATCTGAGCTATAGACTAATATGTCATCCATAAACACCAATACACAACGACGAAGCAAAGGGCGCAACATATCATTCATAGCCGCTTGGAATGTTGATGGAGCGTTTGTTAACCCGAATGGCATAACCAAGAACTCAAAGTGGGCATCATGAGTTCGAAAGGCAATTATGTAAACATCCTCTGAGGCCATAAGGATTTGATGATAACCCGACCGTAAGTCGAGTTTAGTAAATAACTTCGCTCCGTGTAACTCATCAAATAGTTCATCCACTGTCGGCATAGGGAATTTGTCACGAATGGTGATAGCATTGAGAGCTCTATAATCCACGCAAAATCTCCACGTGCCATCTTTTTTTCGGACTAAGAGGACTGGTGAAGGAAACGGACTCTTGCTCGGTTGTATAATGCCTTCAGCGAGCATCTCTTCAATCAATTTTTCCATTTCCAATTTTTTTTTTTTGGTATCTAGGGTACCTGTATGGTCTCACACATACAGGCAAGGTTGTCAAAATCGCGTTTTAAATCGTAAAATCGTCCGATTTTACGATTCTAAATGTACATTTCGTGCTAACTCGGACCTAAACTCATTTTTGACTAAAATCGGACCTTAAAACGATTTTAACCGATTTTACACGGTGTAAAATTGGTAAACTCGTGTAAAATCATCCGATTTTGAGCCAATCGAGCTCAAGGCTTAAACGAACATTGAAATGCTCGAATTAAAATTTTTAAAGAATTCGAACTCAACTCAAACCTCAAAAAATCTAAGGAGTTCAAAACTCAATATAAAAAGCTTAGTGTCAGGCCTTTTAATAAAGCCCAAATTGTAATTTAGATGGCTGGCTTGTTGTTTCTTTTATGCTAAACAATCAATGCTTTCACTACTTTGTAAGAGATGTGGGACTGAAGACACACAACTCTTTTTTTTGTTTTTTGATCAAACACAAACACACACCTCTTTTTTGAGTAGATGGCTCCCCAAACTCGTTTTAGTTCCGTTTCTTAGCCTGTATGTAAGTTATAAATGTCGAATAGAATTTATGGAAATGAGTCCGCCATGTGTAGATTATGTTGATTTTGCTGAAGTGATTCCAATAAAATAAGATCTGCTTTTGATGTTATTCACTATGAATCTATGATACCATAGTTAATACATACTGCAGGTTCATATTTCCTGAACTAAGCTCCTCTTTTGAATATATCCTCATGGACACAAGTTGATGGGTATGCACTAATCTCCAGACGTGCCTCCTTTTCTCCCAGTCATTGAACTGTGTGTACACTGATCCCAGCGCTTCCAGAATCCAGATCTTGCCCGAATTCTGTGCTGCTTTCATGTCTAACCCAACTTAATTTCTGGCAAGGCCAGGAAGGCTGACTCCATTGCCTTCTCCTGTAAGATGCCAGTTTTGGAGGATCTGGGGTTACACTGCGGACAAATATCACAAACACTTATATCAACGCTGCAGTCTCTACAACCTGGATTTACCGGACAGCTGCTGCATTCTAAACCACCAACATCCCAATGGTCAGAATCTTCCAACTCCCACAAGGGCTCTGCACCAACATCCCAATGGTCAGAATCTTCCAACTCCCACCGGACAGCTGCTGCATTCTACAAAGGTATATAATATTATATATAATAATTGACGAATCCCATTTTCTTGTCTCCCAATGCAACATATAATTTAAATATATATATATATAATATATATAATATTATTTTAATAAAAGGTAAACTCGGCGATTTTACGATTCGATTTTACGTTTCGATTCTACCTAGGCAAAACGAGTCAAGGTAAAAACTCGATTCTGACGACCTTGCATACAGGTGATGCACCTGGTTGCACTGGAATACGGTGGTCATGGCTGCGGCTCGGTGGAAGGCCATGAGGGTTTCCAAATATGCTGCTGAATCTTTGTAATATGACCATAAGGGAGTCACACTGGACCTTGTCTAATGTATCAGGTAGAGCAGGGAGTGTGAGGTGTTCTGTTTGGTGCGGGCCTCTGTTTCTATCACAGACATATGGTAAAATGTCATTAACGAATCAGTACTATGAGCACGTTTAAGCTTACCCAATGTGAAGGCTGATAGTTGTGGCTTGGTGTCCAGCCCTTGCAGCTTGAGCGAGGTGCCATGCCGCTTGATGCTCATCCATAACTCACGGTAGTCGAACACCACTGGTCCGACATCCGCTAGCCATTGCGCGCCTAGCACCGCATCAGCGGGTAACAAGTGAAACTCTACTGAGAAGGGCTCACCGCCTAGTGTCAACTCAACTGCACGGCATATGCCTTCACAACGCAGCTCATCACCATTCCCCACCGTGACGCTCAGTAACGAATCCAGGAACGAAAACTTACCCGGGTTATTTTTTTTTGGTTAGTGTAGCACTGATAAAAATAACATATATACACTCCATTGGACAATAATTACCAAAGTTTTCAACAGGCATAGTGGAATGGACAACAAATGAGGTACTAATGGGGGAGTGGGTTCGAATCCCTCCTCAGGCAAGAAATTTTTTTCCAAAAGTTACCCAGGCTTCAGCCCGGATAAAATGGGCCTAGATCCGTCCCTGGTGACGCTAAGGTGGCGGGTGGCTTCAACCGCGAGTCCTGCACTTTTCGCTACACGGGTTTGCAAAAAATTATGCGTAGATCCACCATCAATTAAAACTGTTACCTGCCGACCAGCCAAATGCCCATCTAGACGTAACGTCCGAGGTTCGGAACGCCCCTGCATGGCATGGCATAAAATGGTGGGTGCCACCTCAGTGATCTCCTCTGTTGGAATCTCTGGTTCAGTGTTGTGAAAACCGGACCGGACCGGCCGGTTCGACCGGTTGGACCGGGAACCGGTCCGGTGACCGGTCCGGTTCTCGAATCGGATCGGATATGCAATAAACCGGTCAAACTTGGTCAAGAACCGGTCAAACCGGTCAAGACCCGGTCGGTTGAACCGGTTGACCCGGTGGGTTGACCCGGTTGACCCAATTTTGATTAAAACGCAATTTGATCGGTTCAATCGGTTCGATTTGGTTTGAAAAAATATATATTTAATTTGACTTGGACAAGACTCGAACCTAGTCTTCCTCTATAATTATCCCCTCTCCTTCCACCAAGCTAAACATGATTCTTGTTTTATTATTTGTTTCAATAATGTATATTCATTTATCAAATCTATAAAATTTATTACTTACTATCAATTTAGCTAGAAATTCAATTAGTCTTAGAAATCCCTTATTGTTGTGACTTACAAATTAAGACTAAAATTGTTATTGTTGTATTATTGATTTGTACTTTAGTAAATTCTAAATTTGTTATGGTATGTTATTGTAATCAGATCATAAACATGTAATATTTATTCAAGTCATAAATATGTTAAATTATAATATCATATATAAGTATATTATTTTATTATTTTTAATTCGTGCGGGTCAAACCGGTTCGACCCGGTTGAACCACTGACCCATCGACCCAGTGACTTGACCGGTTCGATGACCGGTCCGGTTTTAATAACACTGCTCTGGTTCCTCCTCTTCGCACTCCCCTTCATTAAGTGGTTCATCCATCAACAAACATAGAAACTTAGGCTTGCAGCCAGTGACGGTTCCAGAGCGTTATAAGAGGGGGGTCCTAAAAAAATTTCATCGATGAACTCGGATATTGGTCTGATTTGGCAAAAAAAATTTTTTTTTGCACATATATATTATTTATGTTCAACAACATAAGAAGTTAAGTAAACTACTAAATTCAAACTCATATATGTAGTCCATTGACGACCTAACTTTGGAAGGTCATAAAACTCACATCGATTGGAAAGATAATTTAATAGGTTATGACTCTTCAATTGATATTAAGATCTAAATCGGACGTTAAAGCAGCTGAAAACATGTTCAAACTAAGGTCGCCTACAAGTGGGCGTGATCAACCACATATAACCGTAGCAACTTTGCAACGGTATAACAATCAACCAGAGCACCATTTGGGAAATCGATCACCTAAAACATAAAGCTAAGGACAATGGCTACAATTTCTATGTTTACACCTAAACTAAAATATAACGTTAAGGCAACTCAAAACCAAGTCGAAATAGACCGTATGTTTGAAGTTACTAATGAGCGATCAATCTTCTGGAGCTCACAAAGGCCTCGTTTGATAGCCGTTGAAGACGATCTTTATATCGTCGGAAAGCTAATTGAATGTTCTACAACTTTCATATTTACATCAAGATGAAATTCAAAGATTAAACTGGTGAAATCAGCGACTAAATATAGCTGATTGATCAAAATTTGTCGAAAAAGAGAGGGGTCTAAGGACCCCCTGGACACCCCTACAACCGTCCCCGCTTGCAGCTGTGCCCCGGACTAAAGCGTTCATTGCAGTTGAAAGTAAAGTCCGCGCTGCCATCTCAGTTGGCGTGAGACGTTTGATGGGCAAGTTAGAGGACTGTTCTATGTTGCACGGATACTCCAAAATAGTCACGTACCCGTATCGTATCCGTATCCGATACACGATACACTTGGGATACACGGATTCTTCGTATCCGTTCAAAAAAAATTATCTCAATTTTTGGATACATTTATTTGCCGTATCCAAAAAAATGTAGCCCAAAAAATTGAAAGTGGACCATAATATTAACTAAAATCAGCCAAAAAATTCAAAACTAGAGAGTTTTATAAACAACTATATGATGATGTTTAATTCTGATGATGTTTGAGACTTTTACTACTGACTTATTTTTTGCTTGAAGAGTAATTATATGCTTGAACTTTTTGTTTAACTAGTTAATTAGGGAGTTTTATAAACAAAATTATTTGTTTGTGCATAATTTTTTATATAATTTACAAAAAATGGTATAACTATATATATATATTTATATAAAATAACAAACGTATCGTATCCTGCTTTTTCTGAAAAAATCGTATCCCCGTATCGTATCGTATCGTACCCGCATCCGTATCCGTGCAACATAGACTGGGAACTGTGTTTGGGAGTCCCCGCATAAGGTGAGCTAGGTGGTCGGGAGGCAGGTGGTCGACTTTGTGGCCATCGTCCAGAATGAACCTTCTTCTCCGCAACACGCACCATGCCCATGGCTGTTTGCAGGTTTGCCAGGGATAACAGGACGATCTCACTGTGTATTTCCTCACGTAAGCCTCCGATAAACCGGTGAAGGAGATTATCTGGTGTGAGACCCGGGGTGCGCATGGAGATGGTTTCAAACTCAGCGATATACGAGGCGACCGTTGAGGTGTGATGCAGTTGAGCTAACGTCACCTCTGGATTAATGTGCTTCGATGGTCCAAATCTATGTTTCACATCAGCCGCAAAACCCTTCCAGTCACGCACTTGGTGTGTGGTATACATCCACTGATACCAGCTCAACGCCTCTCCGCCAAGGTGGAATGGCTCTAGGTTCATGCGGTAGGCCGGCAAGACGTGATTATGCTCGAAATAGAGCTCCATTTGAAACAACCAATCTTCCACTCCAGATCCGGTGAACGTGGGTACGTCGACGCGCAACAAATTCCCTTGGCCATTGTTGTTGCCATCTGCGTGTGAAGGATTGCTCTGTGAAGCCAATATCAACTGTTGGTGAGAGGTACCCCCAACGTCATCGTCGGAGTGGGGAGAATGCCTCCTGATGGTGGAGTCGGCTCATCTCACTACACCAGTTGGTCGATTATGTAACACTGTTTGTATCAGTTACATAAGGATCAGTCGCATAAGTATCCTTGAGCGACTGAGAAAAACAGGATGGTCATATAAGTATCCTTATGCGACTGACACCTATGTAACTGACATAAATATGTTACTTAAGTGTACTTAAGCGACATAATCTTAGGTAACTGACATAAATGCGTTACATAAGTGTACTTACGCGACATAGTCCTATGTAACTCACTCAAACTCCGCGACATAAGTAAAATACATAAACTGCCACGTATTCTCCAAAATTTGAATCGTTGACTATCTGACGTTTGACCCATCGTACAATTGTCTTTAAATGCATTGGCACAACAACTATACGCTTAAGCGACAGATATTGTCAAAGTGAGTCGCGAAAGGAATGAAGCATTTAATGAAAAAACATAAACTATTTTCACCAACTTTTGTACCACCTTTGTACCTTCATCTCTCCCACTTCTCCTCCCCACGCACAGAAGAAACCACAGCTGCTCCTCCATTGGAAAGTGACAAGGTAAATTTGTTTTCATTTATGTTTTTAGTTTACATTTGTTAGTTGCAAAGCACCATATATAAGATCTAATTTAATACTATGTTGATATTGGTTTTATATGATTATGAAGGTGGAAGTTGACAATGGATAAAAGTTGGATAGGGTTGGAAAGGGGTGATTGACGTTATATTCAAGGACTTATTGATTTTGTTGAATTTGCAAAGCAAACCGGAGAAAAGACACATTTGTGTCCTTGTAGAAAGTGTTTGTTGGTTAGAGGAAGAATTTCTACGAATGAGATGGTTGTCCATTTGATTAATAACGGTATGATGAATAGTTACACTACATGGACGTCACATGGTGAACGGAGTATTGAACCTCCGGCATATCAATTGAGACAAGAATGGCTTAAGGAGAGGTACGGAGAAACAAGTAGTAGTGCTACACATCATCAAGCAAACCGGACCTTGGAGATTCTTCATGATCAATTTCCCTTTCGACATATCCATGAAGAGGATCATATGAATATGAATGCAGAGAATGGTGATTCAGATAGTATATTGTCTTATGAAAGGTATACCAATCTTGTAGGTGAAGCCCATACTCCGTTATACAAAGGTTGTGACCATACCGTACTTGAAACTATTTTGAGGGCAATGCAAATGAAAGTTGAGAGTCGACTGTCGGACAAGGGGTTTGATAAAATGCTACATAACACCAAGAAAATTCTTCCACCGGATAACAACTACCCCGGTTCTTATAAAGATGTGAAGAAAGTTTTGAGAAATATGGGGTTGGGTTATGAGACGATTCATGCTTGCGAGCATGGATGTGTGTTATACTACAAAGAGTTCAAAGATCAACTTAATTGCCCCGTGTGTGGCGAGGCAAAATACACCCAATTTGGAAGTAAAAGCAAAGTTCCAAAAAAGACTGTGAAGTACTTCCCCTTGACTCCAAGATTGCAGCGTCTGTATATGTCACCCCATATTGCAAGCCAAATGAGGTGGCACGGCAATAGAAATGAAACTGATCCAGAGTACATTAGGCATCCTGCAGATGGGGAATCATGGCAAAATTTTGACAAGAAATTTCCAGAGTTTGCAAGTGAGATCAGAAATGTACGACTGGGTTTAGCCACTGATGGTTTTAATCCATTTGGAGCATCAGGCCTCTCTCACAGCACATGGCCTATTGTTCTTATTCCCTACAATTTGCCACCTCATATGTGTATGAAGAAGGAGTTCAACATACTAAGTTTGTTGATATCAGGCCCTAAGCCCCCTGGAAAGTGCTTGAATGTCTTTATGAGGCCGCTTATTGATGAGCTTAAGGTGTTATGGGATGAGGGATGTTGTACATTCGATCGACATGTTGGATCACCATTCATTATGAAAGCGGCAGTGATGTGGACTATAAGTGACTTTCCGGGTCTAGGCATGTTGGGAGGCCTTAAGACCAAAGGGTACAAAGCTTGCCCCTTATGTCTAGATGAAATCGATGCTACTCATATAACAGGTAGAATGTCTTATCAGGGCCACCGAAGATGGCTCCCTAGAAATCATGATTGGAGGTTTGCAGCTCATAGATTCAACGGGCGAATCGAGACTAGGGACCCCCCTACATCATTTTCAGGTCCTCACATATTCAACCAAATAATGGCTCATGATTACCCCACTCTCAGCTTGCATCCGCAGTTTAAGCCTAGAGGAAGCGCTGAGAAACTTTGTTGGACACACGTGTCCATCTTCTATGACTTGCCATATTGGGAATCGATTTCTCATCCTTATTCGCTTGATGTCATGCATATAGAGAAGAATGTTTTTGATAACATAATCGGAACCATACTTGGGCTTGAAGGTAAGACCAAGGACGACATCAAGGCTAGAAAAGGTTTGGAAGAACAAGGGGTACGAAGACAGTTATGGTTCAAACCATCCGGGTCAAAGAAAGAGAAGGTGAGTAAAGCACCATACACAGTAACTCCGAATGAAAAGGTAGAAATCCTTGAGCTTATGAGAGACGTTAAGTATCCCTATGGGTACGCAGGAAGTTTGCGGAATAAAATTAATCTTGATGACAAAAAATTTATTGGACTGAAGACACATGATTGTCACGTGATGTTGCAACGCCTGTTACCGGTTTTCATTCGACCTTATTTTCCATTCAATGTGGTGGACCCTCTTATATCATTATCGCACTGGTTTCAAAGACTATGTTGCAGAGAGTTAGTAAGGAAAGAGGTGAATGACATGAAGTTGGAGATAGTTAAGATTCTTTGTCAGCTAGAGAGAATATTTCCACCGGCATTCTTCACAATAATGGTACATCTCATGGTCCATCTACCTGATCAATTAATCTTAAAGGGGCCTGTTCACTATAGTTGGATGTACCCCATGGAAAGGTAAGCAAATACGACATTAATTAATAGATCATCAATTATAGATACATGCAATATTATATATTGCATATAGCTAACATTTTGTATGTTTATTTACTTTATGCAGACAACTTGGAGAGTACAAGAAATATGTGAGGAACACACGTTATCCGGAAGGTTGTATTGCAGAACAATATGTTGCTCACGAGTGTGTCATGTATTGTAAGTTGTACATGGGGGAGATTGATGATGGAACGGCAGATCATGATGATGAAGACCCTTGGGACATATCAGTTACGTCACATGTTATCAAGCCGATGGGGTACATTAGAAGGATGCAACTCCAAAGAGATGAGATAGATGTTGCTCATTGGTCAGTGATGGAAAATTGCGAAGCAAGGAAGTATATTTACAAGCATGCGAAGAAATACTACAAGGAAAACCCCTCCGGTGATAATGATTCACGGATTGAAGATTTTCACATCTATTTGGTTGATCTGGTAACATGTTACATCATCAATTTCATATATTAATTGGTTGTGTTTTATGAACAACTACACTAATTTTATGTGTTTTCCTATATGAAGATGATTGATTTAGGCAGCAGAGGATCTGACAAGTATTGTAAACCACTTCACGTTTTGGCTAGTAAGCCACAATGTCACAGTTTCTACACACATTGCCTTGTTAATGGCTTGAAATTTGTGATTTGGGATAAGGACCAGCATATGAAAACCCAAAACAGTGGAGTGTTGGTTTTAGCGGGTAATTGTGTTTTTTTAGACTTATACATACAAGTAGTGCATTTCATTTATCCTCACATTATTTGATAATTTTGCAGTTTATTCAGGAGATGTTAAATACTACGGAGTTTTGCAAAATGTCATCGAACTTAAGTATGCCGAAGGAATGCCAGTCATCATATTCAAATGCAAATGGTTTAACACCGATCCGTTAGAGGGAAACATAAAGACGGACCATGGAATAGTCTCGATCGACACTTCCACAACATGGTATGATGATGCTCCTTATTGTCTTGCAAAACATGCGCAACAAGTATTCTATCTAGAAGATCCTAAAATAGGCGATAATTGGAAAGTTGTCAATGTGGTTGCTCAAAGAGGCACTTATAGTGACTCTTGTATATCTGGCGATTTAAGTTCAAATGTTGTGGAGCAAGCATACCAAGAAGATGAAACCACAAATATCCCCCCTTTTCACATGTCCAATGAAAATGATGAAGATGATGCCATTGATGAAGGATTACAGACTCCACGCACAATTCCTTCTTTATACCACGATGTACAAACAGGTGACGACCCAATGGATGTGGAAGAAAATGAAGATGAGTTTGCAGATGACTATGAAGAGGATGATGACATCGAACTTGAATATATAAGTGACAATTATGAAAGTGATGATGAGGTTGACGATGAGGTGGATGGGGATGACCAAGAAGATGATTAGTAGTTTTCTACCCCATCATTTTGGCAATGTTTGTTGCAGATGTCATGTATAATTAATGGTGTTAGGGATAATATAATGCTTGTTGTAATGAAGACATTGTTTTCAATTCTGAAGCCTCTTACGCGACTGAATATATGCTTATGAGTTACGTAAGGTGGTCAGATTTATAGGGGGAGATGACTATTCTCTGGGCGGGACAAATTGAATTCTGTAGAGGGAAAAAATATATTTCATTTTCAAAAAACCTTCCTTATGCGTCTACTTATCAATGTTAGTCACCTAAGGGGGTAAATAATCCTAGCCGGACACGTGTCCACTCTGAACCACGTGTGCGTTTTTCAGAAAAACACACTCGTTTTACTTAGGGTTTGTTTTCATTTCCTCACTTCATCATCCGCCGCACACCAACATCTCTCTCCATCTGCATTCGACATCTCCCCACAACCGCCATGCCACCGAAGAAGAAGTCCCTCTCCGAAGTTGCCAACGCCACCAGCAAAGGTCCGATGAAGCTCCGATCTCCTAATAGTCGGAAACAGGCCAAGATTCACACGCCTGAGCCGACTCCGAAGAGAGGAGGACCGGCCAAGGAGAACAAGAAGAAAGCGGCTGCGAAATCACCATCAAAGCCTCCGTCGAAAACCTAGTCAGCCACTTAACAACGACCTGATGACATCGTCATACCAACCGAGCTCGATATACCGACCCGTGAAACTGCTGTGCAGCATGTTACTCCGAAGAAGAAGTCGTCCATCCAACTACAAATCCGCCGTAGCCCTAGAAATTCGGCAAAGCTTAGAGTCCACAAACCTTCAGATTACCCTGTGACCGAAACCCTAAATCTTCCTCTTCCAACTTCAAAATACCCAGCTCGTACCTTAAGCACTTCATCACTTCACCGTTCAACTGCTAGTGACCTATACCCATCGCTTACACCCTCGCCCCAAGTATCTGACAAAGAAGATGATGATGATGTCGATGCTGACAAAGAGGATGCTGACGATGACGATGCTGACAAAGGAGACGACTTTGCTTATGATATGGCGGAAGATAATAATGTTGCTGACAAAGAAGTGGATCCGGAAGGCTCTGGGGGTGCCTCTCAAGAGGCAGATGGTGTTGAAGTTTCTGATCAGAATGTTGAGGCTGATATTACTGAAGAAGAACCTGCTGATGACGAACTGCTGAGCATAAGATGCAACAATTCCGTGCCAGCAGGTATGATGATCGATCTCTATATATTGTCATCTCACTATGATATTTGTCAGTTATTGATATTTGTTTTATTTTTAGATGGATTACATTTGCTTTTTAATGTCACTGTGTAATTGTTGGAGCAGATTCCCCTGATCAACTAGCAAAAAAGCGCAAGCGTAGAGGAGTTGTCTGTGGCGCCAAGTTGGCGGACTTGGTGTATAGATTGGAATCGAGGATAAAGGTGGAGTGCAGCTTTGAGGCAAATGGCCCAGTTAGCGACAAAATACGGAGCATGATAACCCATCAAATTGGGAGTTGCGTAAGGGAGAAAGTGCCAATGTTAGCCCCAACCTACTCTGAATTGGACCCGAAGCATTGGAATATAGTCACCAATTACTTAAGTGTAAGTTCTAATTGTTTACTCATAAGCATTACAATGTTTCTTATTGCATATATGTAAAAGTTCTTGGACTACCATGATTTTTTTGGGTTGGTCCACAGCCTCATTTCTTCTTGCCCGAAGAAGACACTATGTTATGGGAGTATATAACTAGCCAGGCCAACTCTCGCTTCAAAGACTGGAAATCTGATTGTCGCACCCACTATCTGGCTCATGGTGAAAAAATACCCAAGGAATTCAAACACAGATAAGGAGAATGGAGATGGCTCGTGCAGCACTTTCAAGAGCCTGCTCAGCAGGTGATGTTACATTATAAGTGACGGTTTTTTTCCATTATCTGACCTATTTGGCTAATGTTTTACTTTGTTATGTAGGCAATATCATCTAGAATGAGAGCTGCAAGGAAAAAGAAAATGAACCACCATTCAGGCAAGACTCCATTCACCATCAGAGCGGTGAAGCACATGGAAAAGGGACATAAGGCACCCTATGTTGCCGCATTTGAAGAGGTGTACTCCCAGGAGCCAGAGAGTCTTCCCTTAGTGGTAATGTTCCAAGTCCATATTGTTGCTGGTATGTATTTATAAGTGTTCAATTGCATTAAATCTTGCATTTCAGCTGTTTAAGTATAAATGTTTGTGTTATGTATGTGTATGCTAGTCCATATTGTTTACAAGTGTTCTGTTCTATGTTCTGCATTTCAGCTCTTATTTGTAAAGTATCTTGTTGATGATTGTATCTATATTCATATAGTACATTTCTGTTATTTGTTTAATTAATTACGTTATTTTTTGTTATATATAGGAGCAAATGAATTGTGCTGTCGATTTGCTTACCAGAGATGACCATGATGATTCCGATGACCCCAGCATGGTTGTCCAGCGTGATCCCCTCCCGATAAAGATACAGCTAGACATCATTTACAAAGCTGTCGGGCAGAAGAAAGGGACTGTGGTGTCCGGAGTTGGTGGAAATCTTAAGAGGCCTCCTCGCCCTAAAGGCGGGGCATCTAACCATGTGCTCAAGGAAGAGCTGATCAAGGCAAAGGAAGATGCAGCAAAAGATAAAGCTGAATTCGAGGGTAGGCTCAGGGCTATTGAGGAGATGCTGAAGGGGGGGGGGGGGGGGGCTTATGGAAATGGTGGCAATGTTTCGGATGGTGCTTCATTTGGTTTGGGGACTCTGTGAACTTTGGTTGTTTCGTAACTTATGTTGGTGACTATGAACTTGTTGAACTTTTCGTTGCACCTGTTGGTTAACTTTTCAGTGCACCTGTGAACTTGTTGAACAAGTTCTTTTTGGAACTTTTAGGTGACTGTTTTGTGTAATATATCATGCATGGGTTTCTGAATGTGCCAAAATTCCAATAATGATATTTACACCTGCCTTATGCGACTACAGATCTTAATAAAAATAAGGCGATTTAAAACTTATGCGACATATTCGAACACAGGTGCAAAACTTATGCGACTAAAAAAGCGAGAACCTTCACTTAGGCGACTGATAATAATTACTTACGCGACTAGACAATGGTATAATACGCTTACGCGACTGACTAAATCACAGTATATAACATCCTAACGCGACTGATATTGGCAATTTGTACTTAAGCGTCTAACTCAATAAGTAAAAACGTCACCTCACTCGTGGAAATACATAATCTAATGCGACTAACATATTTCCTAGCGCGGCCAAAAAAGGTATGTCGCTCAAGTAGTCTTATGTGACTGATGTTCATAAGTGAGTCGCATTTTTACTTATGTCATATCCTTTATGCGACTAGTCCTTATGTCACTGACCTCAGTCGCATAAGACCTTAAGCGACTGAAAACGTCCTTACGCGGCATTTTTTGGTCAGTGACATAATTGACCAAATGGTGTAGTGTCTGTGATGGGCTTCTTTTCGTCTCTGCTCAGCCGGACATCCATCCTGTCCAATACAGACATGATGCGCTCAAATCGAGCCTCGCTCGTAGCCTCGCTCTCTATTTGTCGCGCCTCCAGCGATTGTGTGCGAGCAGTGAGATCGGCTACCGACTGGGATAGCGCTGCTACTACTTCTGTCGTACTACGGGTTTCAGGCATGGTGGGGGTCGAACTTAGTGAAAAGCACCAAAATGATGAGAAGAGAGTAGAACGAGTGAGGGATAGAAAAGAGAATGAGGGATAGGGAGAGTTCTGCAAATATTTCTTAATTCTTATTGATATCATCAGTACACTTATATAAGGTGTACATTCACTCCAATGACGTGTCCTTCCAGCTGGTTCTATACCTGCATGCCGCACCTACTCTGACGCCTCTCTCTCTCGTCACACCTTCCTTTTCTTGCCCCACGCCGTTACTGAGGTCATATTCTGCTGCAGGAAGGCGCTCCGAAGGTATCCTGTTCCTCATGCCTCGTCTTGCCACGTTAGACGGCTCAGCTGTTGCCACGTGTGGTGTATCATGAGGATGTTTTGAGGATTAATGGATCAAACCATATAATCCGTTTAATAGATTTGGATTAGTTCAATTCATTAACTAAATGAATGGATCGATAATGAATAAATTTTCGCGGATGGTTAATGAACAAATAATGAATAATATTGACACCCCTCATTACAAAGGCCACATTCATTGCCATCAGAATTCTCTTGCGCTTTTCAAATGTCATGCAAGTCAGCTTCTGGAAGAAACGCTTTCATCACCTTCAGGCACAAACACGCTTCGCAGATCCATCATTATAATTGAAAATCGCTAGCGTAGGTGTACTCAGGACGTTTCCACTGTCAAGATTCATTAACATAGAATAATTGAGCATCAAAACATTGGAACTAGCGTAAAAAACATTGGAACTAGCGTGAAGAAGCTTTTGGCTGCTTTGCCATGGGTCGGGGCCCGCAAAAGCCAGTCAATGGATTTCAATCTTCAAAATTTTCCTCTAGAGCTCGTTGGGCGCAGTTAGACCTCCGCATCGGGCCGGGTCCAAGTCATTTCCGCCCGAATATGTTAGGGACGGGTGGGTTTTATGTATATTTTAGTTGTATTATGAATAGTTAACGGGCCGGGTATAAATTTCAAGAATTTTTAAATCCTAAGGGAGCCCTTACCCAAGGTCATATTCGGGTGAACCGGGTCGGGTCCTAATTACCCTTACAAAGACAGAATTTTACAAGCTTTTACATCAAAATAAATAAATCACAGAATCAACAAACCACGAGATCTCAAACAAATAACCAAGCTTTTACATCAAAAAACCAAAGCTTAAACAAGCTTTTACATATAAAAAACACAAGCTTTTACATCAAAAATTGGAAAATAACAATCTTATGTTGGCTGGATTGCTTCTCCACAACGCACAGTGATGAAATCCGCTCCGCCGTCGTAGTCTCAAATAGCCTCGACTCATCACGGTCGCCGTTGCTGGTGTTGGTTTGCAGATCGACCTCTTCCAGCACTAAACACATGGCAATCGACCTTTTTTTTTCGATTTTGGAGGGTCTTGAAACCCAGGACGCTTGGCACCTGGACGGAGTGCTCTCCACTGAACCACTCACTTGCGCCCTAGCTAATTGAACAATTCAATTTAACTCAAATATGTTATACTTTAACTACTACCACTTTCTTTATCTTCCACTTTGTGCAGTTTAACACACTGTTGCTACTGATATATCCCAGTTCCTTAAATTCTTATGTTTGACCTATATTTTTTGTATATCTATTGCTTACATTAATGTTGCGTGTAAGGAATGTGAATCGATATGATTTCAGAACACATGAATTGGATAAAGTGACTAGCAAACATTGCAGATATAGTCGGATAGAATTGACTGGAAATCTCTAATTGCCAATAGTCGGACGACGCCGTTTATATCTCCATATACACTAAAAACGACGCAGTTTCGATGATTCAGGGAGCGTCAATCTTAATCAGTGGCTCTCAAATGGACAAGAATAGAGTGCAACACCTTGACAGTTTCAAAACCAAAGAACATCACTAGCTAAGCTAGAGTGGCTCACACACAGCCTAGCCATCATGCAAACTCTGTCTGCTCTCAGATCTTCTAATTTTCGCAGCCTCCTATAATTCCAGGTCGAGCAGCGTCAAGAAACAAGGCTCAAGACGCCGTGGCCAGCAATATCCATATCGCTTTTCGCTCTCTGTTGGGTCCTCTCCTTGACGGAATTCATTCAAGAGTTGGCCTTGTTTCGTACCAGACAAGAGCTATTGACATTGGTCCACTGCATACTAACATCTGCGAGTTGGCATTGTTTCGTACCAGACAGGAGCTATTGACATTGGTCCACATGCACTGCATACTAACATCTGCGTAAGTAGACAGTAGCATTACGCTCTTGATAAATATGACCTGGGTATGACATTTTGATGCTTCAGGTTCCGCCATTGCTGGGCTTATTTTACTGCACTGTTGGATTGCTTCAACTCGGCTTGGATAACAGATTTCCACCCAAAAAAGCAGTGGACAGTAGTCTAGAGAAAACAGCAGTATCCCTACTGTGAGGACAAATAGCTCGCTCTGTGTCAACTTCATGGATCATCATCTCTGACTTGATGTTATAACTACTGTAATTAATGTGTGATGCAGCGCACTGGTGATTTTTCTGGAACTGAGTGCTGAAATGTACAAAGCTGGAGTACCTGACAATGTTGAAGCATATGTGTTATTTGCAGCAGCTGAGCTTATATGGTGGCTGTTTGATAGAACAAGTTCAGGATTCGCCTTAGCTTGCATCGTAGGCCTTGGTTGCCCGCCGCTGGCTGAGATTCCAGTAATGAAGTAATGTTCCTATAATGATCATGTTTGTCACCGTTGTTGTAATCATTTTTCATACTGATGAGTTCATCTTTAGGTTGTTCCATTTGTGGAACTATCCTCAAGCGAACATTGAAGTCTTCGGTGAGGTTAGAGCAGCCAGTGTGGTGTTTCTACGCTTAAGTGAGTTTCTCTGTCGAACATAACTTAGCCTTGGATTTCAATGCAGGGGCTGGTCACTTGGACACTCACCTGCTACTTCGTTTACACGCCGTTCCTTACAAGTTTAGCTTGGTGGCTGAAATCAACCATGAGCACTGCCGCTGAAGGAGACTGACTAACTGGCCTCAGTTCACTGAAGCACATTACCTGCAGCCAAAGGACATAAAAATGAAGAAATCAATAGCCATATCCATGTACATTGAAATAAATCTAAACAATATTGAAAAGTGGGTTTCTATTACAATTTGTCTCACCTTTCTACTACAATTTTTCATTCGTATGGGACCAAAATACCGATGGCACAAGGGAAGGAGAACTAGGCCTGATCTACAAACGCAAGCAGCGAATTCCAACTTCCACATTTTTCCAAGTTCTTATTATACTCGACTGCGTATATACAAATCAAATCTATGTATTTCTACCAAACCTGCTCGTAGGAACTTGACAACGACAAAACGAACACTATCCTTGCAGACCATAACCTCCTCCATCGACTCTGTTCAGTACACATGGCATAACTCATATAACACTAGATTAGCCAATTTGTGATATGCTCAATGCCATAACAAGTCAATAACAATCAAGAACATTTTGACTCACAATTCAAACCGAAATACAAAACACATAATCATCATAAATTTTGGGACTGAACTTGCAAGCTTAAATTGCACATTACCAAAACCCCTCCTGCAGATTTTTAATGGAAAAAAACAAACACACACACACACAGCAAAAAGTCCTAACCTTGTAACTGGAGGGAGATGACACCACACCCACATTCACATCATCATCGCTCAAATAAGGCCTAGCATCCTCCAACACCAATTCAAAATTCGCAACAGATCGGTTGTAAAGCAGCTGCATTGATGAAATCACTGCCGAACTGAGTGATATTTGTGGTTGTTGCTGGTGGGTTTTCGACGGAGTAATGAAAAGTGTTGATGATTTTTCGTACAGAAAGCTCGAAGCTGTTGTTGACGACGCTTTTGCACCGTATTCGATGACTGGAATTGCATCGGCCTGAACCGCAAGACGAGCGAGAAGGGCTTGGTCAACGGTCATAGTTGGTTGTGAAGCGACGAATTATCTCTTTTTCGTCGCTAAAGATGAATTGCGCTTGCTATAGTTGGTTGGGAATTATCTTCAAATTCCCAGTTTTATCTTTATGTGCTGTATTTTGAGTTATGGTTCAAACTTCAAAGAGTTATTGTATATAAGAAACAAATCTGTCTGCCTATATGAGTAATTCAATTCTGTATCAAACCAGAGGCAAAAGAAGAGCTCAGTGGAGCCTCTTCACCCTGCGCCCGAGGTGGCGGGGGTTCGAAGCCCTCATCTAACTGTCTAACAGATACTAACATTAAGCTCAAACGAGCCTCATCAAAAAAAAAAATTCTGTATCAAACCAAAAAAAAAATTGTGTTTTGGTTTCTTTTTGTTCCCTGACACTTGAATGCAGTGAAAGCTTGTTTAAAGACTCATTTTTCAAACAGACCCAAAAATATATATAAGAAATTATACCAAAATAAAGTAAACAATACAAATTCTTTTCTTTAGAATGAAGATTTAGTGTTTTTATTCAATGAAGCAGTAGCCATTGGGGTAACGAGATACTAATAGCATTTTAAACTATTTTAACACCATAAAGTCAGAAATTGACTACGTACATGTAATTTGAGAGAACTGAAGTTTCTGCATAACAGTAGACAAATAGAGAACCTACCTCACGGTGATTGTAGGTCTCTTCATCTTCTTCCTTGTCCCGTATAACACTAAAATTTGATGCCTCCCTTGTAAACTTCCAACTCCTAGTCCTCTAAAACTTTTAGGGAATTCAGGATTCTCAGCCTTAGATGGATGTGTGATAAGGGACCTCACTTTCTCAGTGTCACGTTCATCTGTCATATGCTTTGATTATGACTACCATGCATATTAGACGAGTTCCCAGAGTATAGGTGACGCGAAGGAGATTTAGAATGGCTTGAAGGACCTCTAGCTCCATTGCTCCCAAAAGCTTCATGAAATGAAGAGCAGGTCAAGCACTTTCTTGGAGAGGTTAAGAGCTACACCTCTAGTTTTATGAACATTCAAAAATCACATGATGCAACCCATCCAGTAAGGAAATGTTCTTCCAGTCTACAATTGTTTGTAAGTTGGAACCACACTATCCGTATTCCGTACTCATCCACTTGGTAGTCCACATGTAACACTTCAAAAACAAGTAACTTACCTCTTGGTAGGTGGGAGTAAACAGGGTAATGAGACAGCAAACATGAGAGTAGAAACTTATAACAGCATTGCAGTGTCCCTACCTTGTGGAGAATTCTTGCACATTCTCTGCAGGTCTTCTCTCACACTGTCTTCCACTGCTCTATCATGTTTATTATATCTAGGCTGAACCTGTGGCACATTTCTTGGACTGGTAATTGATTTACAAGGATCACCTGGTGCAAACCGCACATCAGAGGAACTTATATCTGGTGACTTTGATCTACTAGCCTTAGGATGGGAATAATCTCTACGAGGGTTATCTCGGAAATGGTCTTCCATTGCCTTATCATTCGTACTGTATTTAGGCTGAGACTGGGACACATTTCTTGGAATGGAAAATGAAAAACGGGAATCAGAGTGTGCAACGCGAGAAGCAGCAGGATTCCTATCTGTCGACTTAGATCGGGGACTAGTCGAATTACAAACTTTATTTTCGCTACATTCATCATTTATCAGTTTGTGCACAGCATCTACTCCTTTTGCCAATATTAGTCTGGCTTTGCCACTTACAAAAAGGAACTTCTCATCCAGTCTAAGTTTACACCCAATCTTTTGTTTGATGTCAGCCATCACCTTCTCAGCGAATAACGCTCTTACATGCTTGTCCCTTGCAGCTACTCTCTGGAAAAATTCTTTCCCATTTACTCCGAGAGTAGAAGGACAACCCTATCAAGTGGAACAATCACGACATTAGTAAACGATAACCTACTCCACAATCCACATGACGACAGATTGCAGACAGAAAAGTAGTCATTTAGTGCAATGATAGCTCACTACACCATGTCGAATATGAAAAATACCACGAACAAGATGAACAAAATACGGCACAGATTAACTAAATAAAATCAAGTTAGATGCTTACATCTCCATCTGAAAATAATGTTTATGTATTTTGAATTACCTGTGTATAATGACCAGAGTCCCCACTCCCCACATAGTTTGCAAATCATTTCTTTTTCTTTCCTTTTTTTTTCTTTCCAATTTCTCTCAGTGGCTTTAGATTTGTAGACATTTATTCCTTGTAAAGATCACTGAAATCATCATCCTCTTGATCCGAACGGGTAGACATTTATAAACTCTTTCGGGTTGGATTCAGTAACTGCAAGGAAATACTAATTCCTCATAAATACTAAATATGCTAGAAAAAAAGGAAGAAAAAGAACCCAAATGTGCAATTTACATGTCGATGAGCCACATCAAAATGTTAATCACTTTCAACAATGGTAACAAAAATCAAAGGAAATGAAATCTCAGTGAAACCTGCTTATGTCTATATCATATTGAAAGTCTTGCACTGTAATAAATCACTAGGCACAAACCCCTCATTTCTACATATAAACTACAGATAACTTACTAATTCATCTCATTACTGAACCAAATGTTAATATATAAAAAAATCATTAGACAAAAAATGCTGTAAGAAGGTAACCAAACATCAAATTTACAGAAACCCTAAAGTCATTATTCAATCACAATCAAGCATCAAAACTTCAACACACAACCGCACACATCAGAAATCAAACTCAAAACCTTCATTTTCCAGCTAAATCAAGAAACGGTGTAATAAAGAACGTACCCGGTACCTCAGCTAGCAGTGTTGCGAGCTCTGGAAGACGATGAGCAATGCCAGCTAGGGCTTATTATTTGGATTTTATTTCTTAAAGATAATTATCCCCAGTAATTTGTATTTTTCGAAAATATGGAAATATTAATGGGCCTGGTCCTGGTCCTGGTCCTGGGCCTGGGCCTAGACCATTAGAGCCCATGGATACAAAGCCCACTCGAAGATTTTCCCAAAAAACATTTAACTAGTTTTTTTTTTTTTTTTTTTTTTTGAAAGATAACTAGTTAGACGACTTTGGTGGCTGTGATCTCGTTGGTTTCCATCTATACCAATCTCATTCAAAACTTGCTGATAAATTAACAATCATCAGTAACAGACATTCGTTGTACAAAATTGGAGACGACTAGGCTTTGTTCCGCCACATGCAATGCTTCATCAAAGCGGACAATGGTGGCACCATTCACTATGTGATACTTTGCCCGATAGGCATTGCTGACAGAACTTGGGATCTGAAAAGTGAACAAACTAGGTAAAGCAAGAATATAGGCTTCACCAAAAACATTACGACGCTGAGAATGCTGCTCCTGCTGACACAAAAAACTTACTCTAAGATATGTAAGACAAGTCATCAAATTGCATCGCAAATACAACGATGAACACAAAATGTTTCCTTCAAACTGCCGTTCATTGATTCTTTCACCATCAGTTGTACACATTTCTGGCATAAGCTGGACTTCAAGCCTAAAGTTCTACTTTCAAGGTAAAGCAGATGCACTAAGTAATAATCTGCGGATAGCTGACAACGGTGTATTACCAAAACATGTATATCATTCATTAGCCTTCAGTTTCCGTGGCCTCTTAATGGATTGAGCTGGCGATGATGGAAGCTTCAGATGGTCTTCCTGGAGCCTATAGAGTTGAAACAAGTCCCCATTAGTTGACAAGAATATATGCACCATGAAGAAATAAGTTACAAAGGTGACAAAACACTACCTTGCGCTTGTCGTCCTTCTTAACTACTCTTTCACCTGAAAAGAAAAAAATGAAAGCCAAGTGTCACCTAAAGTGCCAAAACTAATGACGAAAAGGAGGGATGAAATGAATGGATTGGTTTCATTAGAAGTTGGTATATAATATATTACCACCAAATATTAAAGGTTCAGCCATGAATGCTCGATCCAAATCTCCAACAAGATTAGCTTGCTGTTTTTAGTAACCAAGAAGAATAGTGGTTAAATTTCCTGTTTAAGTTAATGTACAGCACATATATAAGTATACAATCTACACACAAGACAAACCATAGGTGTCCCAGGAGCATCTGCGTATGAACCATCACGATAAGCTAAACCTTCTGCTTCTTTGTGCTGCAACTGATAGAAGTACATGTAAACAAATATGTCTATGTAGACACAAGTCCAAGTTGGGATGAGTTAACTAGGAACACTCATCAGATCACAGAATCATGAATGTTACCTGTTTCTAAAGATTTAAGAGCGTTAAGATTTCTTTTCTCAGCTCAAGATGTTCTGCATGGTTTCAAATCTATCTGTGAAAGGGGCATTGTGATTGTTAGGAGATGGAAAGTAATTACAATCTAAAAAAGCTTATTACTGAACACAGTTCATGGTCAGAAATCAATTAACGCTAGGAAGTTTTCATTAAACAAATATTTGGTAGGAAGCCGTTATAGCTTAGTGACACGTGAATCAACTTTACAAGTAGTTGGAGAAGTTATGTGGCAACAGATTTCCTAACAGCGGACACTGGAGTTTGTGTTGCCTAAAACACTTGATCAATTCTCATATTACACAGTTTCTTTATCAAAAAAAAAATACACAGTTTCGAAAATGAAACAATATATTCAATATAAACTCTAAGAGTGGAAACATACCCCAAGATCTAATAGTGTTTGCTCAACACGTTTGATAGTTCGAAGCCCAGAAGATGCACTAGCAGCTTGCACCATTTGATCAAGGGCATATGATCTCAAATACAACTTCAGCTGAAAAAGGTTGACTAAGTCAGAAATACCGCACAGGGTATCCAAAAGTTTGTACACGTATATACCATGCGCAAAGATGCAAGTGTAGCTGCAGTGTCAATTACAGGTGTTGTAGGTACAGCTGAGCCAGAGGGATGCTGATAACTAGATGGAGATACGGTATCTGAGGGACCGGTAGCTTTTTCAGTACTTTCCAGATCCTTAATTGATGTAATGGGTGGTTCCGGATTCTCCGCGGCCTGAAAAATTTCTCCATAAGAAATGAATATTGTGTCACTCTTCATTGAAAAATATTCTGAATGCCAGGACAAGAAATAAACTAAATAGTCATCCAACAGAAAATACAGTAGTCTACAATCAAAAAAAAAAGAAAAGAAAAAGAAAATAAAGTAGTCTACGCCTAGTCGCCTACGGGTAACAATTATCACTAACCCTTGCAGCTGCCCTTGCCTGAGTTATTCTTCTTGCTTCGGCAAGAATCTGAACAGAATAACGAACTGAATAAGTCTACGTCTAAGTATTCATATTTAAAAAAAACGGATAAGAACAATAAATGATCTCAGCGTCTTTGCGCTCTTGATGCTTTGATTGCGACAGAACCATAGACAAAGCACATTTGCGCTCTATTTCACGAGAAACGTCATATGGCTCCTGCATTTGCCAAAAGCTCAAAGAGGGATCTGACAGATATTCTCAAGTTCAAAGAAATCGGTACATGAAGTGTGGTGTATACCACCTGCACCATTAGCAAGCATGGACAAAGTAAAAGCCATCTATCACTAGTGTCAGGCTGGTTATATTTTAAGAATTTTATGAGTACACCAAACATAGAACGACAGTAATTCCTAGAGACTCATACCTTTACAAGAGGATGGTCGGCAACTTCGGCAGGTGATGCAGCTCTGGCAAGCAGGATAGCACGAACAACTACAAGAATACACAGGCACCATCAATGATAAAGTACAAATGCAACACCAAACTCAGTATTCTCCAAGTGACACATGACAGAAACCATGGAGTTGACCAATGATTCTTAATAATTAGAAAATTATATATATATATATATATATATATATATATATATATATAAAGTTATGAAGTACCGCTGTAGTAACGATTTTTCAGTTCTTCCACCGGGCGAGATGGTGAAAATCTATCAGCAATGACAACAAAGCGTAGGTCAAATCGTTCGCACAACTCGAAAAGTTGATTTGTCTCTTCCTTAGTCCACATCTAACACCAACAAAGTGATTTTCATGTACTCCATTTCGACAGGCAATGCATGGATCTCGATAGATATTCAAGTTCAAATGAAATAAACAACTAGTCGGTACCCTAAGTAGCACGGACACAGCAGGACACGTGGACACGGCAAATTCTAAATGTATAAGAAGTGGACACAGCAGGACACGGCGATATAAATTATATTTATATAATTTATAATTCATGAAAATATTTTAAATTTTAAAAAATAATTAATCAGGTGATTTTTTTTGAATATATTAATATATATTTTTCTCTTGCTCAGTGAATTAATATATTTTTATATATATATACTGATAAATTGTTTTATGTTATAATAATTTGACTTTAATCTGAATATAACATTTCAGAGGACTAGTTTAAAGCTTTTTAAATAAAATCAAGTCTTATTGTAAAATTGTAAACTTAAGGGGTTTAGATATAATAACTTAAATATTGTATTTTCACTGTTCATCATCTCCTCCCAAACGAAACCCTAGCGCCGACGCGAACCAGCAACCTCAGCCTTCTTCTTTACTGCGCGTTGGCCAGATTGACCTGGTCCGGCCGTGTCCTGCCGCGTCCACGTTTCCGAAATGGGAACCATTCCAAAAACGCCGTGTCCGTGCTACCTTGTCGGTACCTACAGGATTTATCAAATACTTTTCATACTCCTCATCCGTGTATTTGATAATGTCAACAGACTGCACCAAGTGTAAATAAAAAATTAGCATTATGTTCAGGAAATATCAGGCAGCCTTGTAACCAAAAATACCACAACATTAAAATTGACCTTGTTATACTTGGCGAAAGAATAATCACCAGTTGGTGCAACACCATTAACAATTCTAACCTGAAAAAGACACAATGAGTCAAGCTCACCACCCAAAATCCTAGAAATTAACGGTGATGTTGACATGATCAGGTTCATACTCAGTGATAAAGCTGCAAATCATCTTTCCGTGCAGAATTCGAGAAGGGTAGCCATTTCCATGTAATCTGTAAGATAGAACATATTCGGTACATGTAAACATAACCAAAACGTCTCCATGCAAATTCTTCAAAGTTCACACAGTACTATAGATCATTTAACAGTATCTCTATTTATTTTCGAAATGGGGTACGATCACACAATTCTCTTAATGCTATCCACCAGAACATATCTAATAGAAAAAAAAAATCAACAAGCTTCACTCTCCATTAATTGCACTCAATGTTGCACGAGTCTCAATTGTTTATAAAATATGATCACAATTCACAAAAAAGTTCAAACCTTTTCTTCTGACTGAGGTCGTCGCTTCAACTGAGACACGTCGATCGACGGCATGAGTGGTGGCACACCGCCCGTAAGAGCATAAACCTAACAAAAATACATTTCAACACTCGATAAACAAAAGCAATCAACCATTAAATCACGAAGACAAAAACAACCCAATAACACGAAAAATCAAACCCCTACCTCACGAGAAATTCCATCAGGCTTCCGCTGAGACTCCTTCGGTCTGGACTTCTTCTTGAGCGGCAACAACAGCGGAGTCTTCGGCAACCCCCAGAATGTCCTTCCTCCTTCGCGTCCATGACGCCACTCCCGAGCTCCGAACACGATCCGAAAACACTAAGCTGCACTTACCGGCGGAATCGAATTCGATTTCCTTCAATTTGGGAATTAGGGCTTTTCCCGGTATCGGACTTCGACTTCAGCAGATCAATTGAGTGCGCGTCGAGTCCAGCTCGTTTGCTGACTCACACGTGATAATCTCGTGCAACCACACCAGGTATCTAATCAACCTGACTCGTAACTTTCGGGGTGAACATGTAAATTACAAAACGTTTATATGATCCAGTGAAAAATAGATATGAAGACCAGGGTCGTTCCTAAGATTTTCTGGGTTCTTGGTAATTTAAAAAAAAAAAAATTGGGGTCTCTTTAATAAAAATATACTTAGTTTAATTTAATTCTTCTTTTTTTTTATTAAGTTTCCAACCGGCAAGAACAGTACAAACCGCCTAATAAGGACCCAGCAAAATCCAGTCGTCTGGCCGAAACAGACGACACTTACAACGAAATATAGAGCAGATGGCCCTTAAACGAGAACCGGTACAGCCGAAGCTGACCATTTCCGCCCTAAGCCGTCAATGTCCGGCCAAAGCCTATAGGTTTCGGCCGGAACCGACAACTTAACCAATCAACGGAACAAAGTACTGAAACCTACAAACTACTGAAACACAAAGAAAAACTAAGATGCTAACAAATTAACCAAGCCCCAATCAAAAAAAGAAAAAGAAAAGAAAAACTAACTGTAAACTAAACTACAGTTAAACTCACAGGGGTCCACCCATTCGGCACTGCCACCCGCGAGCACATATATACAAACCAAAACATCAGTAGCCATCCGCCAGGACACAACCCGCATCTGCGCCGCCGCGAGGCCCCATCAACAAAGAAAATGAAGCCGTGACCGCCAGAGACCCACCGGCGCCATATCCAACCAGAAAGCAGGCCGAGCAACAACGATCGAAACCCAACGAAAGTCGAGGGAGAGGGTCATCGCCGAGAAAGCAGTCCAAAAAGCCACACCCAACCGGAACCACCCCCACCAGCCCAAGCCACCTTGGCACCACCCATAGCCGCCACCGGAGCCCGTGAGTCCATCACAATTGACCATCACCGATAGCCACCAGGAGGACAAACGAACTAGGAGGGGCAGAATATGCGACGACAAAGCCGGGACCGGCGGGAAGAGGGGCCGGCCGAGGTGGGGAAGGAGAGAAAACAAAGGCTTTGTCGAGGGTGTTCTGGGAACTTCGGGAGGCTTCTTTAATTTAATTCATATATAAGAACTTCACGATTTTAAATCATTTTCCCAAAACTGACAGAAGACCATTATTAAAAAAAAATCAATTTCGTATGAACCCTAATTAATATGTAAACTGTAAACAGATATGACCAAACGAACAAGAAGATGCAGCAGACATCTGATTATTCATTACTTGTTGCAAGATGAGTCTAACATAAATTCTGAAAGCTTGGTGGTTGAGTTTGTAGAATATTTGTCTTGTAATAGCAAGGTCAATAGTTCAAACCCCACCATGAAATTTTCCTTCGTATGCAATACATATGCAATTCAAAATATTTAATATAATTGTCATGCAAGAGGTCAGATCTGGTGCAAAGCCCAGATCCTGTGCAAAATACAAAATCATCTGATTCATTCTTTTTTTAATCCAAAGGCTGATATTAAGTCGATTAAATAAATTAATAATTGAATTTTATACGTGTATCTCTACTTAGAAAGGGTATAATTGACCAACAAAATTAAAAAAACAACCCCCGTATCTCTCCTCACCGAACGAAACTCGACGATTCAGGAAACCAGAAACCTACGCATCTTCGAAGATCGACGAGTTAGGGATTTGCAGTTCACACGACGAATTTAGGGTTTGCGATTCGTTGAAGCAAGGTTTGCAGTCACGCGATTCGCCGAAGCCTCGATTTTTAGGGTTTTGGGACAATGTCGACGAACAATGGTCATCTCATCCAACTCGTTCAACTCGGGACGAGTTCAAGTGAATGCGATGAACTTCGCATCTCTCGATCAGTCACTTTCGAGTGCTTCAGGTTGCAGCAATCGAGGTGCGTTTTCGTTGATTATCTGACATGTTGAATTTTATATAGTTTGCTTTCGCTTTCTTGTTGATTGTCTATACGGCTTCAATAAACAAATGCTTGATGTCAGGTAGATTTCGTACGATGATCGCAGTGACAGCTACATACAGGTTTGGTAGCATATATCTGTTTTAGTGGCTGCAGGCTGCTGTGTTGTTTACATCGTCAATTGTATCGAATCCTGCAATTGTTAATGCATTTAGAATGCAGTTTTGAAACAAAATAAAGCCTCATATCTGGCATTTGTGTCTGGTAGTGACATAGTTCGTCATTTGGCATTTATAGTTCGTCAATGTTTACTACCCACTAAACTGATCAAAATTGCTGTCATTTGAGTCTCATAGTGACATAGTTCGTCAGTTACTATTTATAGTTCGTCAATGTTTACTACCTAATAAACTGATCAATATTGCTGGCGTTTGAGTCTGGTAGTGATATAATTCGTCAATTACTATTTATAATTCGTCAATGTTTACTACCTAATAAACTGATCAATATTGCTGGCATTTGAGTCTGGTAGTGACATAGTTCGTCACTTACTATTTATAGTTCGTCGTCAATGTTTACTACCTAATAAATTGATCAATATTGTTGGCATTTGAGTCTGATAGTGACATAGTTCATTAATACTATTTATAGTTCGTCAACTTTTGCTACCTACTAAACTGATCAATATTGTTATTTGTACAGGGGGTTCTTAGTGCATTATGAAAGGCAACAAAGAATATGATAAAATCAAAGGAAGAACGCGACTATTGGCTCTACGAGAACTATACTAGAACATTATGATCCGATCAGACTTGAACACACGGAGAATAGATGTGCTTCGCAAAGCAGGATAATGGAGACTAGTAAAAGCCGCAGCTGATGCTTTTGAAGAAAATGAGAACGTTGAATGAAAACACTGTTTTAGTGCAAGCTTTACGTCACAACAGTTGTACAGGGGGAATACAAGCTTGACTGAAGTGACCGGCGCAGAATCTGCCTTGTTAAATGTCACTTACATTTTTTCTTCAGATATTGATTTGGATCTCCATCTTTGAGTTTGCATATGTTTGGCTGCAAATAGTCTTTTTGACCTCATACCGCAGAAATAGGCTAGCTATATATTCCAGTTGCATATTCTAGAGTTATGGTAGTTTTACCCTGTAACTTGCAATGACACAAAGCGTTTCAGTTTTGGCTATATTGTGGAATTATTCTTCAAGTTATTTGATATATAAAACTACTTATTTCAATAGCATTTCCAGCAATTGATGTTTGTACTGTAAATATTATTACCATCCATGATATACTAATTCAGAACACAAGAAGAACTATATAACAGATTCCTTGGTGGATAAAAACCACAAGTGAAAATGGTTTATTGGCTATTCGATTGCACTGCTAAGTGTCACAAATGAGAACGTTGAATGAAAACACTGTCTCAACTTTCCCACTACACTATATTTTCAATTCCATTTCTCGACATATTTTGTCACTCAGGAAACAAATCCCAAACTCAGGGGGGGAATATATCTATTAATATCACGACGTACTATAAAATAGTCATGACGAACTATAAAATAGTCACGACAAACTATAAAATTGTCACGATGAACTATATAATAGTGAAGCCGAAACTGAATATAGAAACATTGAATTTTTTTTAATAAGAAGTGAATGCGTTTGTGTTGATGAATACAAGATACCAAAAAAAGTTTCATACATAAACATAATCACGCAGCTATGTGAGGATCATCCTCATTTCCAACATGTTCTTGTACATTCACATCCAAATTCTCCACGCATGTTTTTTTGGGGCAACTCCACTTGTTTTGATGCCCAAGTTCTTGGCAGTTTCCACAAGTTCTCTCCTTCAAAAGCCCACTTGTTAAGGTTCGCAAAGTACCATAAACTAAAAACAAGAGAATCTGGTTCAGGTTCGCAAAGTACCATAAACTAAAATATCCTGACAGCCATATATCACTTTCATTCAAAAGCCACATCTTCAGAAGATCCTAAAATTCTCATTCAACACCTACACATACCCATGAGCGCACATAAGCGGGTCTTCAAAGGTAGCATCATGTGCATAAATCTCAAAGTCTCTAGCAATCATGGATGATCCATATCTGAAACCATTCACAAAAACAACAGCTAATTAACACAACACAAAACCAACCATTAAATTTCAGCCACTTCAGCTGCATCAGCATATATCTAACACAACAAATCACAAAAGAAAAAAAAAACTCACAGATTGAGAATGTGAGGAATAATTTCATCAGAAACACGTCTTGTTCCTCCCCTTTCACACGCCTCCTTGCTACACTGCTCTCTCAGCAGATCAGCACTATAATTCTTGACGAATAGTCCACTTTTGACGAACTATGACATAATTCGTCAAAATTGGACTATAATTCGTTAAGGATTCGTCCATATTTTTCCTGATCAGAGCATATCGGAGCTTATACTGGGCATTTTGACTTTCAAAGTCCGCTTCATTATCATAATCCAATCAACAGCATTCCACCAAAAACCCCTTCACACCAAACCCCTAGTCCCAACCACGAACACAAACAGCTTTGCAAATCAATAGTTCGAACCAGGCAACAAACAAACGCAACCAACACTGCCAGACACAATCGGACACGAAAATCGAATCGACAGACCCCTCGCCTCCTCCGAAACGAAAATCAATCATATCGGCAGAAAACCAAACACGCAGAAATCCTTAGCAAAACGCTAACCAACCTAGCAGAAGTCGCCGATCACTAGTCGACGAATGCGACCAGATTCTGCAGAGAGGAGCAGCGTGTGTGATTCGTGGATCTGTATAGCCGGACGGAGGAAAGAGAATGAAACTTGCGTTATTGGATTGGACAAATATGCCCTTAATCTAATGAAAAATAAAATTTAATAAGATATTTTTTTTCTTAATCTCAACCGCGCATATATTAATTTGAAAGGCTGAGATGATTTTATATTTTTTACAGTAATTTGGGTTTTGTACCCGATCCTTTCTCTGTCATGCAATACATTTAAACCAAACTTTAACGGGTCAATGAGCAAATAATGAACTTTTGTAATGTCATTTCTGATGGCCCCTTAAACGAATGGCCTCGGACGGTGCCCCGCCTGCCAATGCTATAGGCACGGCCCTGGGGAAGACTTGCCAACAATGCCAACCCCGAGGCATGGGTGCTTTGGAATATCATACAACAGTAAATTTTTTGTCCTGGACCATTGTTCCAATAATCATTACGCCGATATGACTGGGGATATGTTTATATTCAGTCCATTTGATGGACAATGGTGCTCTAGACATGACGATTCTTCATTGAGTTTGCTCTAGAGAATGGGTTCGTGTTGGTTCAGTTCCTGCAGTTACCCTTCCTAAAAGTCCTCAGTATTTGCCGTGGGCTGGTGATGATATTTGTACCCTCAGGAATAAGTTGTACATCATAGGGAGGATTAGCCACTAGTGCTCAAGGATTGTATCAAGGTTTTCAATATGTAGACCCGATGATAGTACACTCGAAGACAGTGAGGTTCTACGATCCACCAACTACTCCTCTGCGGTGGAAAGAAACAACAGATCCTAGCGGCGATTGTGATTATATAACATCATGTGCATCTCTTGAAGAGCGTCACCGGTGAACAAAAGTGATTTGTCTGAACTGGTATTTTTCGTACATTACTAGTTGTTACTCTTATCGGCTCTCAAATTCTATTACCTTTTATATTAGACGTTAAGGTATTGTTTAAGTCTTTAAGATATCCCTGTGTTTTCACGTTGAACAAATCAATCTTTAATATCAAAAAAAGTTTATGTGTTTAATCAACAAATTGCGCATGATAGGCATTCATGCGCAAACTTGAGGGGAGTATGGAACTGTATATTTACGGGTTAAGTATTAGTTTGTAATGAGGAGCGTTCAAATGAGGCAGGGTGAATTAGAATAAGGCAAGTGAGGCACGATGTCGACCGTCCATCAACCCCCGTGATTTGTGGGTGCGCCACGTGTTCCACTCAAATCCCACTCACAACAGTAGTGTGAACGCAACTAAGTAAGTGGGACACGTGGCTTCGCCACGTGCGTTTGACGGATGCGATGGACGGCCGAGATCGTGCATCACTGTCTCATTCTACTAACCATGTCTCAACCGAGTGCTCCCCATTTTGTAATCCTTGTAGGTGAAGACACCATGTACTTATGACACCATCTTGTAGTACCTAGCAGAGACATGGTGTGTTTCACAGACTCCGACGGTTTGGTAACTGATGATGATAAAGTTTATTTTCAATAATCTTAACCAGCTACCAGAGTTTCTGTTTAATTATTTGTGCATTATTATATCTGTACGCTATTATGGGTTGTAACCCAATTCAACTCCGACCCCATTGATCACATAGACTGATAGACATCATCAATTCACAAATATTAAAAACTGATAGCTCAATTGGGAGAGAGTGTTTTCCAATATAATTTATGATAATTGGAAATTCATAGATGCTATAACATTTGACACATGCTATAAAATTAATGGGGGTATCCACTAGCTTTTTTTTTTTAAATTTGGGGGTATATCTTTTTTTAACAAAAACTTTTATTGAAAGATAGGAAAAACAAATATAAAAGATCAAGACCACACGAAATTTGGGTCTTTCATTTTAGTACAGGATCGAGCGGAAGACTAAGAGCGAGACCCATTTTTTTTTCCGGTGACGGGATTTTTGTAGAATGGGTGTATCGACAGAGTCACCCTGATCACATAACTCTTCGTGATCCTTTCAACCTCTTTCAACTTCCTCAATAGGAATATCCTAACCTTCCTGCTAGAACTGACTAGTTATATTAACAAGACCGTCCTGGCTTGGAAAATATGTTTATCATCCTCGCTTCCTGTCTTAAAATGCATGTAAATGTCTCTAGGCTCAACCTAACCGCCAAGCTCTTCACAATAAAACTGAATATTACCGTAGGAAGAAATTTTTTGAACAATTTCTTCTGATATTTGCAAATCACTACTATGCTTTTCCTCGCTCCTGAGTGCTTGCACTACCATCAATTCCTACCGTCATTTGTTCACCATAGGTTTGTTGACTAGAACTAATTTGAGCAATTTCTACCTCACTACTTTGCATTCCTCCAGTGCTTGCACTTATATTTGCACTGCTCTTTTCTTGGGGAAGAGGCTCCATAACCGGAGGAACTAAAGTCCTTTCAACCACCGGACCCTCACCATCCATCTTCTTTCCATTAACCTCCATGATCAACTCATCTGCATCACTATGTAGAGCTTGTGTGGCAAGTTGATTACTTTGTTTTTTGTTTCGAGATCTTTTCTTCCTCTTTTGTGTTTTCCATTCATCAGGAGCACCAATAATATCATCTTGCTTTTTAACCCCACAACCTATTGAGGCTCATTAGAACCATTTGGAACTCTGTCCAAAGGAATGTCATTCTCTGTAGCATCAACCTTGGTCTCCACACCTTTCCTTTTCCAACAAGCATAAAAAACATGACCATGCATTTTACATTTTTTGCAATATGCAAGCCCACCTTCTACTACAACATTCCGAAAGAATCCACCCTGGCCAGGAAGACTAATCCATATACAAGTAGGAATTTCCTTAGTGCCGACCTAGCGTAACTGAGGGTTGCCAGTTCCTTCGTTCGCGCATCAATGTTAAGGAAGTGGCCAGGCGCGCATCGGAAGAGGCGAAAAAGTGTGTCTCCATTCTCCAACCTTCCGAATCAGACATGTTAGTGCTTCTTCCACATCTTTCTCGGAATCGAGAATAATAACCACATGTCTATCATCCCAATTGCTGCTAATGGTCATTCGATCGTCCATTTTCCAATTACTAAACAAGAAATGTTTAATTTCCGCAAGCGGAAGCCGGCCGATTTGAAATTTTACGATGAGAGTGTGGGCAAAATGCTGGGAGACAGCTTAATACTCCGTCGCTGTGAAGGAGACGGATGGAACGCCATCCTTCGTCCCGTATTACCGTGACGCTAATTGGATCTCCGGAACCGAGGTTGAAACGTTGGTCGAGCAACCACGACAGCGAAAGAGAGGGGTTTCGATCCGCTCACTGCTGATCGCGATGGGTCGTTTGGAGGCTTTGGAACCCTATGGAAAGGGCCGGATGTGCGAGAATCCATAGGTCCGATCAAGAAGGAGGCGGCAGCGAGACCATAAGGGGGCGTCGACCTCATCTCCCGAGATAGAGGGTTTTTTTCCTCAGATCCACGCGCGTGTGGACTTCTCTCTAACCCTCGGTCCAAAATATCTGACTAGCTTCTTGACTTATACCATTTGACACATGTTATACGGTTATACCATTTGACACATGTTATACCATTTGACACATGCTATTAGAAAGATATGTGGTTACACTACTTGTTTATTGCCCATTCGATACTTTTTATTTAATTCCCAAGTCTTGCAGATACTTGGAATTAACGACATGACACAGTTACATATAGGGTAATGTTGGCAACTATCTTAAAGGAGATTACAAGTGGTAAGATACCTATTACATTAAAATGCATTGAATGAGTAGATAAGTGCATAAACAGTAGACTTGTTTACAGTATTTTCCAATCTGCAACAATTTCGTCATCCAAATATTCCTCGAACTAACCTTTTAAACATGTCAAGAATTTGTTTGGATGACATTCCTAACTTCTCTAAGTCGGACATCGACTTTAATGGGCTTGTTTCTCTCAATTCAACAATATAATCCGCCTTTTTCTGTCCATTCGATACCTGGAAAGTACAAGTGTTTCCTTACGTTTATTGAACGGTTGAAAAGGATGGATCTACTATATATATACACTTTCATTTTCTCTATGAATGATGGAGATCATTTCAATCCTACAACTAAGATTGGTCATTTGAAACTCTCTAGAACTTGGATTTGCTCCTCTATTTTTTCATACCTCTTTGGGATATTGTTATGGAACTAATTGTTGGACCGAACAATCTATCTTTTCAACTTCTCATAGTTAACTCAGCCTTGTCGTTTGAGTCTAATCCACTATAAAGAACTGAACTGTGACATCAGATTTGAATTGAAAAGATACATAACAAAGAAATTGAAAATGCATAATGTTGGATCGATTAGTGTTAGCAGACTATCAAACAGAAGTTTCAGACTTGGTTTACCGTCTGATATTCAGATAGCAGCGGAAGTCAGTATTGCAGAAAAATAATAACTGAAATACTACACACGGATATATAGTGGAAACCTTATCGAAACTATGATAAGGTAAAAACCACTACCTTTCAGGATCCACTGAAAGAGTTTTAGAAACAGATTACTTTATATTCCGATGTTCTTGTATGATTTACAAACTAGGTCTTTAGCTCAGACTCTATTTGATGATCTCTACTCAATCCGACAAAGTAATCTTTTCTATTTCAAACCTCCGTGTGTGCGAATGCAGCTTCAGCAAGCTTGTTCTTCAATGCAGTGGCTTTCTCTCTCTGGAAGACGGCTGCTCTTTTCTTCAGCAATCCATTCTTTACACAAGTCAAACCCTAGGTCATTATATAGGGCTTCCGTGACTTGACATTTGGGCCCATTGACCTGGCCCATCTGAACTGTTCAAACCCAATAGTATTTGTATTCTTTTAAGACAGGATTTCTTCTAGATCCTTCCTTTTGTCTTCTTCTTCATTTAATAGAACTTGCCATACTGAAGTGTAGAATATTGTTGACTCAACCGTCTTATGGCAATTCGTTCTTTGAACTCTCTTCGATCTCTCAGATGGATTTCTGCACACTTAGTTGATATATTAGCTAAGTGTTTGTGATCATCAAAACCTATGGGTTCCAACAAATTCCCCCTTTTTGATGATGACAAACACTTCTTCAAATAACACAGAAATCCATCACAGGTAATTTAAATCATCATTAATCTATCAGATAGATTCATCGCTAATCTAGCAGATACATTTTTTCAGTTAGTTTCTGTTAGACAGACACTTCTTCGAACTCACAACAGTTCCCCCTTAAATAGGCAATCTGATTTGAATTTCAGTAGTGAGTTCCCCCTCAAGTAGTGCACTCATGTTATCTTCCCCCTTTTGGCATCATTAAAAAGAGCACAAGTTAATATGCCATGAGATGGAAAGGAAATGCAAACTTCATTAACTACTGTGAGAGAGGGCCCCATAGGGGTACACACAGTAAGCATAATTCAAAAAGAAACTAGAAAGCAGAAAGTAGAGCATGCAAACGAAGAAAAGACACAAAAAACATGGGGATTGTGAGGTGGGGTTTTCAAAGGAGGGGGGTTCAACCACGAGACAAACCCTGTCTAATCCTTCACCACCACCAGCTTTTGCTTTTCGACCAGTTCAGTTCCAACGAACCTCAGCTGTCGGTTCAACTCACCAATCTCTTCTCTGATTTGAGTTCCGTGCACCATGTTTATTTTTGCCGACTCCTCGATATCCTTCAACAAGGTGGGCAGTGTCTCAAGGGCCTCCATCTTGGAGCGCACCTCACCAACCCATCCAATCTCAGTCCCTTTGGACTCCTTTTCGACCTTGGACTCAAGTCGAGCCACTTTCTCAGACAGCATATCTATCTTCTCACATAACCCTTTTAGAACCTCTATCACGGCCGGAGACTCCATAGTTGGACGTGCCCTGTGTAAGTCCAATGGATCATCCTCAAGAGGTGTCTCTTCCACAGTTGGGGCAGGAACATACTGATCGTTCTCCCATCCAGTCTTCTCCACAAACTCCCAATTCCAGCTAGCAATGGTCTGTTCCCCTAGAACAGTGGACAACTGACTTTCTATCTCTGGTTTGTGATCCCAAGCTCAACGAGTATCTTCTTGATTATACCGGGATATGGCAGTCCGTGCGTTTTTCTGGCGGCTGCCCTCTCCATATGTTTCAGGATCAGCATTGGAAGGTTGACTGGTGTTTTACCTTGGAGTTTATCCAGCAGTAGGAAGTCTTGGTATTTGAGCACTTCGTGCTTCTGAGCACGTGGAGTAATGGATGTGCAAATCAGCTTGTGGAGAATCCGATTTATCAGGCTCAGTTTAGCAGCTCTCCCTTGGTGTGATACATTCGAGGGATCCTCCCCCACTCTTTTGATAACTTCTCCCTTGGCCACGGACTCAGGCCATATCCCCTTGACATACTTATCAAAACCACTAGCAGGAACACCCAACAAGGTAGCCAGTTCTCTGGAAGTAAAGACTTGCCCTACTCCTCCAATGACAAAAGTGGCTACAGGCTTTCCGTTCATCTCTTCCAGTTTGAAATTTGAATAAAACTCCCTGACTATTCCTTCATCCATCAGAATTTCTTCTCTAAACAGGTGGTCCCAGCACTGAGCGATTAGGATGTGGCTTACCTCCACTAACTGATGTTGAACCATGAACTCACGATCAATGATCATCTCCGGTATCACTACTCTGCCTTTCAGAGACTCCACCTCACTTGCCTCCGGAGCAGGATTCTCCTTCTTTATAACAGGGGACATCTGTGCCTTTGTTGTGCGCCTGCTTTTCCGGGTTGGTACTTGTGCAGAGGCAGGTTTCTTACGCTTGCTGCCAGAGGCAGCAGCGGCGCTGGCCTTCTTGGTGTTCGGAGGAGTTCCCTCCGTCACTGCGTCCATCGCCCCTTCTGGCATATAGCGGACTGTCTCAGAGTCGAGCGTTTTTGATTGCTCCGCCGGTTCTTCGTTGACACGGATGCCCTGGGCCTTTAGTTTTGCAATCATTTCGGAGACCGACATTTCATTTGAGGCGGCCATGGATTTAGTGGAAGGCTAGGGTTTCGACTGCTGATTGCTTTTTCTGAGAGGAGAGAGTGGATTGGGATGAGGAGTTTCGCTTAATCGCCATCCCTTTATACTCCCGAAACCCTAATATCTTTTCAAATTTTGGAAAAATTGAACCGGTGTCTTGAATCTCACGTGATTTAAGTTTTTCGACTTTTCAAAACGGCGTGCATATCCAACTGCCATCCAAATCCAGAGTTAATTTTTAATTAACCGCCTTAAGTAGGGAGGACATCCCATAGGAACCCTCCACCTGTCCAAATTAGCTGTTTTGGAATTGCTGTTTCTGCTACTGTTCACCTGTCAGGAAAGTTGTGAAGACTGCTCAGTTTTCACTTTTGCAGTTACTGCAGGCCATCAAGTCGAATCGGTGTGGTGTCACATGCCGTGTTGCAGTCCTCTTATGTTCCCCATAGTGTAGTCAAATCATATTAATTGTCCACATCTGAGCATGCTTTTGTTGCTTGCCTTCATTTCACACCAACAGCGTTTACTTTACAGCTGCCACCCGTTGTTGGTTTCTTGGTAATAACCGCAGATTGAACCAGCCACAACTCGGTTAAAACAGTCCACTTCGGTTCAAGACTAGCCCCAGTTTGTCTCATGGTTTTCACAAGGTTTGTGGTGCTCTAGGTTTACCCAAGGGGTACAATAAAAGCACCACTTATTCACGAAGTAAAAATTCACCAAGTAATATCAAAGCAATTTCATGCAGTGTGGAGATAACCAAGAAAATCATCTACTAAGCAAAGGGTTAGACACTTAATCTCCACACATGATAGGCTAGGGTTAGTCTTAGAAAACTTCCTTGGCATATATTGTGGGATCAAAGAGGAAGACTCTTTTGGGCAAAAAGAAAAAATTGTTACATGCTCAGAATTTCGCTGGCTAGTAGCTTTATTTATCATGCATACAGAGTGACCTTATTGGACACCTTTCACACCGTGATCAATTTCATACGCACCAAATCCATATCATGGTATGTTAACAAGCAACCTAATCTAGCCAATCATTGAGAGAATCTAGCATGAAGAGCAAACTAGGTAAGGGATGTCATACCTAGTTCAATTCTTAGCTTCTCATAGGGCTCCCTGTGTAGTGCTTTCGTGAAGATATCTGCAATTTGATCCTCAGTTCTGCAATATTCCATAGCTATAATGCCCTTTTCTACACAATCACGCAGAAAGTGATACCTGATCTCTATGTGTTTAGTACGTGAAAACTGCACCGGATTTTTTGAAATATTTATGGCACTAGTATTATCACATAGAATTGAAACACATTCAAGATTTACACCGTAATCACTTAGCTGTTGCTTTATCCAAAGGAGTTATGCACAGCAGGCAGCGGCTGCGATATATTCAGCTTCAGCGGTTGACAAGGCAATGGAAGACTGCTTCTTAGATCCCCATGATATCAAGCATGGTCCAAGGAATTGTGTCATTCCTGATGTGGACTTTCTATCCGTTTTGCAGCCAGCATAATCAGCATCTGTGTAGGCCGTCAGACGTAGATCACCTCCCTTTGGATAGAATAAACACAGATCGTCCGTCCCCTTCAGATACCTCAAGATCCGTTTCACAGCTTTGACATGTGTCTCTCTAGGATCTGCTTGAAACCTGGCACATAGACAGACACTAAGCAGGATGTCAGGTCTACTGGCAGTTAGATATAGTAGTGAACCTATCATTCCCCTGTATAGGGTCGGATCCACTTGAAGGGAGGACTCATCCTTGGCTAGGGAATCGTTTGGTGACATTGGAGTAGCACACGTTTTTGCGGAATCCATCCCAAACTTCTTTAAGATTTCTCTCACATATTTTTACTGATGGATCCGAGTTCCGTCTTCATCTTGTGCTACTTGAAGTCCTAGGAAGTACTTCAATTCCCCGACCATACTCATCTCGAATTTGCTTGACATCAGATCTGTGAATTTTTTAACGAGAGTAGGGTAGTTGAACCAAACATTATATCATCAACGTATACCTGAACCACCAGAGTGTCGGTCCCTTCCTTCAGGAGGAAGAGAGTTTTGTCTACTTCTCCTCTGACGTATCCCTGTGACAGAAGGAACAGGGACAACCTCTCATACCAGGCGCGGGGAGCTTGCTTCAACCCGTACAACGCCTTATCCAGGACATACACATGATTTGGATGATCTCTGTCCTCGAATCCTGGAGTTTGGCTTACATATACTTCTTCCTTTAAGACTCCATTCAGAAATGCTGTCTTCACATCCATCTGTTGCAAGGCGAACCCATGATAGGTCGAGTAGGCTATGAGTAGCCTGATTGCTTCTAGTCTTGCAACAGGGGCAAAGGTCTCGTCATAGTCTATTCCTTCCTGCTGATTGTAACCTTTTACCACTAGACGAGCTTTGTTCCTTACGACGACTCCCTTATCGTCCAGCTTGTTTCCGAAGACCCATTTTGTTCCGATTACGTTCTTTTCTTTGGGTCTAGGAACCAGGCGCCACACTTCATTTCTCTCGAACTGGTGCAGCTCCTCTTGCATGGCGTTGACCCAATCTAGGTCTTTGAGAGCTTCCACCAGTGTCTTGGGCTCTGCAATAGAGACGAAGGAGGCAAAGCCGCAGAATTGGGATAGACTATTAAAGTCTACCCTTTCCCGAGAGATGTAGCACTGGTAGTCCTCTAGTCTAGCTGGACGATGAACCGTTCTTCCCGAGCGTGTTGTTCTCAGTTCCCCCTCATGGTTATCAGCATTTTCTTCTTCCTCATGGTTGATGTCATTTCCACCCGGTGGATCAGCTATTTCATCCCCTTCTACCTGGTCGTTTGGTAGTGCTTCGTCTACATGCTGGATATCCATATGAAGCATGTCAGTAGTAGGTGCTGGTGGAGGTTCCCATTCTGGATCTGACTCGTCAATAAGCCGGAGCTCCCCAGCATTTAGCATAGCCGCAGTTGAGGAATCTTTTATTAGGTGACCAGCCATCACCGTCTCGTTGAATCTTACATGCACACTTTCTTCGACTTGCTCTAGCCTTAGGTTGTAGACTTTGTAGGCCTTGCTTTGGCTAGAGTATCCGACGAACACTCCTTCATCACTCCGGGCATCGAATTTTCCCAAATGATCCTTGTCGTTGTTGTGAACAAAGCACTTGCATCCAAATACTTTTAGATGTGAGATTTTAGGCTTTCTGATCGGTTGTAAATGTAGTGGTTGTAATTGCAACACAGATCAAACAAATAATCTGAGTGTGACTCAGGTCGAATCCACAGGGAACTAGTTTGCTATTTTCTGTAAACGATTGTTTATATTAGTACTAGAATGGGGGGTTTAAAAATAAGTGCAGTACAGTAAAATGAATGGACTGAATAATGAAATGGATTAACACAGAACTGGTGATTTGATTTGTTGTTGCATGCGGTTGTTGTTTGGTTGTCTTTTTAATTTGATGAAACATTGGGAATCAATGACTCCCCAAAAACAAGCAGATGATAACACAAAATTACTGCAGACTCAACTTTCGCTTCTTGCCTAACAGTAGATCTCGATACATGATAGTGAATTATTACTCTAGGTCATTTGTTCGATTACATGCTCAACTCTCGCTTCTTGCATAATAACAAAACTAGATACACAAATCATCAAGACTCAACTTTCGCTTCTCGCCTATCAGATTTTATCTTATTACATGCATAGACTCAACTTTCGCTTCTCGCCTATCATCCAACTATGTAAACCTACTGTGACATGCTATTGCAAACACAGACAATAGATACAAACGATTCTCATACAAACATTATTGATATCTCGCGAGGATACCAAGTGCAGAATATATGAATTGAACTATTCGTGTCTAATGTAAAGAAATAAATCATAATCATATAAGAAGACATGTGTTACAACTGCGGATGTTTCTGGGGATCCATTGGATCCCAATAAGAGAACTACTCACTCATGGTGAGTTGATACATGACAACAGATTAAAATGAAAGTACAAGGTTAAGAGAAACCCTGATGATGAACTTCCTCTATGATGTTGCTGTCGTCAGTATCTTCGATGATGGATCAATGCGTGATTTCCGGCTCTTTTTCTGTTGTTGGTACGATGCCCCTTTGTATTGCTCGTAGCCGCTCCAGTAATAACTGTTTTGCCTCTATGCTCCCCAATGCAGACTTCTCAGTCTCCAATTGTTTCTTTGTATTCCCATAAACTCACGTTGCTCGATGGAATTAAATGCGTTTGCGACCGTGTGTACGAGATGGAATTCGGGCGTGCGAGCGGTCATGCGAGTGGCTATGCGAGCAATGGAGTTCGGATGTGCGAGCGCATCGAAGTCGCAGGTCCGAGAGGTCATGCGAGCGTGTATGCGGGTGCTGGGTTCGGCTATGCGAGCGCAGGAGGTGCGGAGGTCATCGGGTATGCGAGCGTGTGTGCGAGCGCATGAGGTCGGGTGTCCGAACGTCTATGCGAGCGGCTAGCCGAGGGATGGTCGAGTGTGCGAGCGCATGGTGCGAGGCATGCGGGCGCATGGTACTTTTCGCGCAGCTTAAGCTCAATTTTCCCATTTACTTCTCAAATTGATCTGTCGCTGAAACACTAAGTAAAACCATCAAATCTGCGTAATAATATATGAATATGGAGTTCAAAGTCACTAGACTTGTACATCAAGGTTCATCAAATAATAGCTCATCAAAATACCCCATACTTGAACTTTGTTCGTCCCGAACAAACACACATCATAAGCATCACCCAGAACATCATAAATAAAACCAAGTAGGAACAAATAAAACTAGGGAGAGTTTTCAGAACAGGACTACTCACAAATCCCGTGATACTTGCTCAGTTATGAAATGAAATTTTCAAATAGTGATAAACATCACAACTCATCAGCTCAGGCAGTGCTGCATCAATATCACTCACTTCAAAGCAGACAAAAGATTCCTTCATTTCAATAAGATATTCAGTATATGCAGGTTTAACTCAAATATGCTAGCATTCATTCAGACTAGTCGAAAAGTCAGTTTAGGCAATCAAATTATCAAGAAGAATTTTACTTACACGAAACTTGTAAATTCTCTTCAAGGCTCACGCAGTAATCTGCAAGGGTCTTTCCTCAAACAATACCTGTGAATATGTCAGTGCACAAAATCTGGTACAAAGTCACAATCAAGCTGGTTTTTTTTTTGTTTTGAAATGACTTGTATAATACTTTTAGTACATGTGTGGATGGTTTCGAAGGGGAAGACCTGGCTCAGGGAATTACCCATATCTACCGCTTCCTAACCCGCGCCATCTACACTGATCTTTATTTTTTTTTTCTTTTCTTTTTTTTTCTCTTTCAATCATTTTTTCTAACCCCGCTTGAAATTGACAGTGTACCAAAATAATGTGTAGCACAGAAATACGACCACAGTACTGTTGAAGTCACCTAAGAGCCGATTTGAAAAATAAACTTGTCTGTAAAAGTTTGTTCACCATGATTTTTCCAAAGGCCTAAACTAACTCAACATGCTGAACTAAGCTGGCATAAAATCATCTATTTGCATAAACTTTCATATCACAAGGAAAATCAGAAATCAGATGCTAAAAAATTAATGAGTTCAGAGCAGCTAAGTCATAGCATCAGAGATTAACATGTTCGTCATTCAACGTGTTTTCAGCAAAGATTTTGAGCAAGTATCAGGTAAGCACATTCAATCATTTTTTTCTGCAATTTTTTTTTTGCACACATAACAGTCATCAATCGAATAAACATCAGCCACCCCACACTTGAAACATGCTTAGTCCCTAAGCATTCTAGCGTAAATAATGAGCAAGCAGGGTAGAAAAATATTATTTGCTCCATCTTTCCTCTACCTTTCCTTCCTCTCTTCATCTTGCTCCTGGTTTGCATCAGCAAAGGAAGGATTAAAAGTGAGTACTAACAGATAATGTACTAATGTGATAAACAAAAAATAATAACAGAAAATAAATGAATGACTAGTTCCCCGGCAACGGCGCCATTTTGATCGGTTGTAAATGTAGTGGTTGTAATTGCAACACAGATCAAACAAATAATCTGAGTGTGACTCAGGTCGAATCCACAGGGAACTAGTTTGCTATTTTTTGTAAACGATTGTTTATATTAGTACTAGAATGGGGGGTTTAAAAATAAGTGCAGTACAGTAAAATGAATGGACTGAATAATGAAATGGATTAACACAGAACTGGTGATTTGATTTGTTGTTGCATGCGGTTGTTGTTTGGTTGTCTTTTTAATTTGATGAAACATTGAGAATCAATGACTCCCCAAAAACAAGCAGATGATAACACAAAATTACTGCAGACTCAACTTTCGCTTCTTGCCTAACAGTAGATCTCGATACATGATAGTGAATTATTACTCTAGGTCATTTGTTCGATTACATGCTCAACTCTCGCTTCTTGCATAATAACAAAACTTGATACACAAATCATCAAGACTCAACTTTCGCTTCTCGCCTATCAGATTTTATCTTATTACATGCATAGACTCAACTTTCGCTTCTCGCCTATCATGCAACTATGTAAACCTACTGTGACATGCTACTGCAAACACAGACAATAGATACAAACGATTCTCATACAAACATTATTGATATCTCGCGAGGATACCAAGTGCAGAATATATGAATTGAACTATTCGTGTCTAATGTAAAGAAATAAATCATAATCATATAAGAAGACATGTGTTACAACTGCGGATGTTTCTGGGGATCCATTGGATCCCAATAAGAGAACTACTCACTCATGGTGAGTTGATACATGACAACAGATTAAAATGAAAGTACAAGATTAGGTTAAGAGAAACCCTGATGATGAACTTCCTCTATGATGTTGCTGTCGTCAGTATCTTCGATGATGGATCAATGCGTGATTTCCGGCTCTTTTTCTGTTATTGGTACGATGCCCCTTTGTATTGCTCGTAGCCGCTCCAGTAATAACTGTTTTGCCTCTATGCTCCCCAATGCAGACTTCTCAGTCTCCAATTGTTTCTTTGTATTCCCATAAACTCACGTTGCTCGATGGAATTAAATGCGTTTGCGACCGTGTGTACGAGATGGAATTCGGGCGTGCGAGCGGTCATGCAAGTGGCTATGCGAGCAATGGAGTTTGGATGTGCGAGCGCATCGAAGTCGGAGGTCCGAGAGGTCATGCGAGCGTGTATGCGGGTGCTGGGTTCGGCTATGCGAGCGCAGGAGGTGCGGAGGTCATCGGGTATGCGAGCGTGTGTGCGAGCGCATGAGGTCGGGTGTCCGAGCGTCTATGCGAGCAGCTAGCCGAGGGATGGTCGAGTGTGCGAGCGCATGGTGCGAGGCATGCGGGCGCATGGTACTTTTCGCGTAGCTTAAGCTCAATTTTCCCATTTACTTCTCAAATTGATCTGTCGCTGAAACACTAAGTAAAACCATCAAATCTGCGTAATAATATATGGATATGGAGTTCAAAGTCACTAGACTTGTACATCAAGATTCATCAAATAATAGCTCATCACTTTCGTCCACGTAGCAGTTCATAAGGAGTTTTCCCTATCATGGAACGAAGTGATGCTCTGTTGAGAATGTAGCTCGCAGCAAAGACTGCCTCTGCCCAGAGGCTCTTAGGTACCCCACTGCCGATGAGCATCGTTCGTGACATATCCTCCAGGGTTCTATTCTTTCGTTCCACTACACCGTTTTGCTGTGGTGTCCGTGGAGCGAAAAAGTTGTGATCAATTCCTTTGTCCCTGCACAGTGAGAGAAACTGCATATTCCGGAACTCAGTTCCAATGTCAGTACAAATGGAGGTTAGTTTGCGATCTAGCTTGTTTTCTATAAATTTCAGCCATGCTTCGAATTCAAAATATGTTTGAGTTTTAGAGGATATAAAGATAGTCCATGTATACCTGGAGTAGTCATCGACTATGACCAGAATATACCTGTTTCCTCCTTGGCTGACAACATTGACAGGCCCGCACAGATCCATGTGGATCATGTCCATAGGGGCAGAGGTGCTCACGACCTGCTTTGATGGAAATGAAGTCCGAGCTTGCTTTCCCGTGGCACAGGCACTGCATACCTGATCAAAGGCGCTATCCACCTTGGGTAAGCCAACTACCAATTCCTTCTGATGGAGTTTGTGCAGTAGCCTCATACTTGCATGTCCGAACCTCTTGTGCCATAAGATGGAATTCTCAGCAATACTTGCAAGGCACAGTTCTTCCATAGGAGAGAATTCTGGATCAACAATGTAGACTTCATCCACGCGAATCCCTCTTAGAACTATGTCACTTGTCTCATTGCACCATACTAGGCAATCGTTAGAATTGAATATGACATGATTTTTGCCGTATTGACATAACTGAGATACGCTAAGCAGATTGTATCTCAACCCTTCAACCAAGCTTACCTCCCTGATTCGGATGGAATCTGATATTCTTACCTCTCCTTTTGCTATCACTGTTCCCTTGCTTTTGTTTCCGAAGATTATGCTTTCTCCGGAATGTTTTTGGAGCGATTCGAACCATACTGGATTTCCTGTCATGTGTCTTGAACAACCACTATCCAGGTACCAGGGACGGGACCTCGCTCCTTCCTGCAAGAGAAGGATCAAGTTTTACGCACCCATACAAGCTTGGGCTTACTGGGCTTAGGAATAGATTTAACAAATGGAACGTAAGAAAATTGATGGTAAGCATCATGGTCAGCTGTGTCAATCTTTCGCCAGGGTGTGCTCTGTGGTCTGCCGCGGATCGCTGGATCATAGTGTGGGCGAGAGTAGACAACGCTGCCCTTCTTCTTGTACGGACTAGCTTTCTTCTGATGGCGTGGTCCTGGGCAGCGATCTCGAGCTTCTAACCATTTGCGATTTCTTTCATCAATCTCCCTTAGTCTTGGGCATTCTGCTCTGAAATGTCCAGATCGTCCACAAGTCCAGCATGTTCTATGGCATGGAAGATCGACATACTTGCTTCTACCAGGCGGTGTGAATGTCTTCACTTGTCTAGCCCGGAAATCTAACCTTGAAGGCTTACGGCTCTGGCTCATCTTTAGCCATATGTCATAGGCTTTTCTGGCCTTGTAGGGCACAAAGTCCGTATCGTGGATATTGAATCCTTCATATTGACTTTCTTCCTTCTCCGTCTGTCTGATGGTCTGAGGCCTTCGTCTTTGGAGAGAGCATTCTCCTGGTTCTGTCATCTTCCCTTTTCCTTTTCCAGCTTTCTCCTTTTCTGCCTTTTCTTCATAGCCGATCTCCGGTCTAATGAATCTTTTCTTGTAGACCGTGTTCTCTTCCTCCACCCTTTTTGCTTGCAGCTCACGGACCCATTCTTCTTTCCAGTTAGCGTCCTCGAGTCTCAGGTTTTCCAAAGTCTGGAGGAGTTCTTCATTCTTTTGTCTAAGGTTGTTTAGCTCATCATTCAGCTCTTCGACCTTTCCTTGGAAGTCAGCTAGCTCAGTGCTTCCAATTGTCATGCGTTTCAGCTCGTCACTTAGCTGGCTAATCTGTCTCTCTCGTCTTTCGCATGTGCGACATTTGCACACATGTTCTACCATTTCTTTCTCAAGACGCATGGCTTTGGTTGACCAGAGCTGATTCTCTTCTATGTCGTCGTGATGCTCCTGTTGCATCTCCGCTATTCTGTCCTCAAGGTCTCGGTTTTTGGCCAAAACTTTAGCTATTGTTTCTGCAAGGTCATATTCAGAGAAAACTTTATCAACAAAAGAATCAGTATCTATTACCTCATCAGTTGTAGAGTGAGCCATTAGGCATGCCCCCTTTGATTGTCTTTCATCGTCACTTTCTTCATCTGAATCTCCCCATGCGGCAAACATGGCGTGAGCTGGTTTGGGGACGGATGCTTCTCCTTTCTGGACGGGTGGCTCTCCTTTCTTTTTGCTGTAACAATCTTTTGAAAGATGTCCCTTCTTCTGGCAGTGGTAACAGGTTCTGTCTTCTCTTTGTCCTGGATTCTTTCCGTTTCCATTTGACACAGCACCTTTGGGAAAGTTTCCGCGGCTTCCTCCTGTTCTGAAATCTCTTTTCCCTTTGCCAAAGTTCGCCATTTTCAAAGCTCTAGTCAGTAGTGCTATCTCATCATCATCCTTCGATGATTCATCTGAATGTGCAAGATCAAGTGCCTTTTCAACCTTCAGGGCAATGGCTTGAGACTTGTCGGACTGTCTCCTTGCCATTTTCCTTTCTGCGATTCCAGCTTGGCTCTATAGATTGGCGACCAGTTCCTCTAGTGTTTCATCTTTAATTCCTCTTTGAGCTTGCAGAGCTAGTGTAACATGATCCCATTTTGAATTTAGGGCCTGCATGAATTGATGAGTGAACTTCCATTCCGGGAGCTTCTCATTCAGGTATTCCAGCTGTCCAATGATGACTTGAAACCTTGTGAAGAAATCTTCTAAGGATTCATCCTTTTTCTGAGTGACAGTCTCATAATCCTTGGTGGCTGCTAGGATCCTGTTTCTCTTGATATCTTCGTTTCCTCCGTACAGTCTCACTAATCCATCATACATTTCCTTAGTTGTCTTGTACATTGCTACTTTGATTTGATCTTCGGGAGAAAGAGCCATGTATAGAACTTTCTTTGCTCTAGCATTTTTTTCGAGCTTTTTGTAGTCCTCATCAGTATATTTGTCTTTGGTTTTCTCCACTGGCTTGTCGGGATCTGTTATATCGAGTGGAATGAGGAGCGGGCCGGTTTCGAATATACTCCAGAGCTGACCATCTAATGAGCAGACATGAGCCTCAAACTGGTCTTTCCACCAGTCAAACTGTCCAGGCTTCAGTAGCGGGGGTTTCCAGAATGAATCGCTGATTGAAGACATGATTTTCATGCAGTGCTAACAACCAAATCTAGAGCACTCGGCTCTGATACCACGTGTTGGATCGATTAGTGTTAGCAGACTATCAAACAGAAGTTTCAGACTTGGTTTACCGTCTGATATTCAGATAGCAGCGGAAGTCAGTATTGCAGAAAAATAATAACTGAAATACTACACACGGATATATAGTGGAAACCTTATCGAAACTATGATAAGGTAAAAACCACTACCTTTCAGGATCCACTGAAAGAGTTTTAGAAACAGATTACTTTATATTCCGATGTTCTTGTATGATTTACAAACTAGGTCTTTAGCTCAGACTCTATTTGATGATCTCTACTCAATCCGACAAAGTAATCTTTTCTATTTCAAACCTCCGTGTGTGCGAATGCAGCTTCAGCAAGCTTGTTCTTCAATGCAGTGGCTTTCTCTCTCTGGAAGACGGCTGCTCTTTTCTTCAGCAATCCATTCTTTACACAAGTCAAACCCTAGGTCATTATATAGGGCTTCCGTGACTTGACATTTGGGCCCATTGACCTGGCCCATCTGAACTGTTCAAACCCAATAGTATTTGTATTCTTTTAAGACAGGATTTCTTCTAGATCCTTCCTTTTGTCTTCTTCTTCATTTAATAGAACTTGCCATACTGAAGTGTAGAATATTGTTGACTCAACCGTCTTATGGCAATTCGTTCTTTGAACTCTCTTCGATCTCTCAGATGGATTTCTGCACACTTAGTTGATATATTAGCTAAGTGTTTGTGATCATCAAAACCTATGAGTTCCAACACATAACAAATAAATTGAAAAGATACAAACTGATGCAATGATTAGATTTGAATTCTCAAAATTTTGAATTATAAGATATTAAGATATTCTTAAATCAAATAACATAAAGAAGAAAATGTTTTGACCAGATGAAAAATGATCCGGTGCAAATGACATATTTTTTTGTAAAAAACACAAACCAATCATAACCCTTGATTTGGTCATTTGAAATGATGAGATTAAATCTCGTATAAAATATCTTTTATAATTAATTTCTATACGACGAATTATAATCCATTTGTCGCACTTTCTATTTTACAACACAAATATATTTTGTACTTATCTTTTCTTTTTGGTCGGGTAACTAACTAGTAAACATATTTAAGGCTATATAATATCGAAACTACTAATGTGAACGCTATATAATATCGAAACTACCCATGTGAAGCCCAAGCCGTTTTTAATTGGCCACCAAGCCCACTACCGGTAAGAGTTTGAGTTTACTGGCAATAGACAGTCGTATTTAGATTTTAGTTAGTCTATTGTCACGTCGTCACCAACTTCATTTAAACTAATCATATTCATCAGCAATCCAACGGTTTTGGCCTATCTTTTGAACCCAAATCCCAAACAATGGCAGCTAATCAGTCATGTACAATCGAGTTCAATTTCATATTACAAGCAAGCCAATTGATTCCTCCTGGACGCACATTTTCCGTGGAAAAAAGCAATTAATTGCAAGGAGGCTTACGGCACAAATATAAGCCGTGCATGTTCAACGGACATGAGTCGAGCAGAAGACTCCATTTGTCCACGGACGATGTGACGGAAAGGCTAAATAGGACTTACAGTTAGACGCGACTTCAATGCCTGTTATTGGTTATTAACCATGCCGATGATAGAGGTGGCAACACGCAGTAACGGTTCCAGAGCGTTATAAGAGGGGGTCCTAAATTTTTTTTCATCGATGAACTTGGATATTGGTAAAAAAAATTTTTTTGCACATAAATATCATTTATGTTCAACAACTTATGTTAAGTAAACTACTAAATTCAAACTCATATATGTAGTCCTTTGACGACCTAACTTTGGAAGGTCATAAAACTCACATCGATTACCCTATCAGTTCGACACATATGTCATTGGAAAGATAATTTAATAGGTTATGACTCTTCAGTTGATATTAAGATCTTAATCGGACGTTAAAGCAGCTGAAAACATGTTCAAACTAAGGTCGCCTACAAGTGTGCGTGATCAACCACATATAACCGTAGCAACTTTGCAACGGTATAACAATCAACCAGAGCACCATTTGGGAAATCGATCACCTAAAACATAAAGCTAAGGACAATGGCTACAATTTCTATGTTTACACCTAAACTAAAATATAACGTTAAGGCAACTCAAAACCAAGTCGAAATAGACCGTATGATTGAAGTTACTAATGAGCGATCAATCTTCTGGAGCTCACAAAGGCCTCGTTTGATAGCCGTTGAAGACGATCTTTATATCGTCGGAAAGCTATTTGAATGTTCTACAACTTTCATATTTACATCAAGATGAAATTCAAAGATTAAACTGGTGAAATCAGTGACTAAATATAGCTGATTGATCAAAATTTGTCGAAAAAGAGAGGGGTCCAAGGACCCCCTGGACACCCCTACAACCGTCCCTGGCAACAGGGGCGAAACCAGGAACTAAGATAGGGGTGACGAGTTTCATTGCATTGAAACATAATAATATTTTCTTTGTCTAACATGAAAATCATCTATTATTAAATTCTTATATAAACATTTCAACTATGTTGGAACCCTTTGGTTTTGATGATTACAAACACTTAACTAACATGTTGCCTAAGTGTGCAGAAATCCTAAGCATTAATTGAACTGGCATATGAAGATCTTGACGATATGAATGCATATATCGAGTAAAGATTCAAGGACGGTTAATGCAGATCTTAGCTGTTGATTGAAGATGCTGATTGAGCAATCAAAGAAGATATTAATTGATGATTGAAGATTGAGCAATCAAAGAAGATATTAATTGACGATTGAAGATTGAGCAATCAAAGAAGACATTAATTGATGATTGAAGATTAAGCAATCAAGGAATATCTGCAGGCTAGATTTGACAAGCTCGACTTAATGAGGAAACCGATCTAGGAAAGAATAATCGGGAAAAGATCTCAAAGATATGATGAGAGATATTGATTGAAGATGTGCACCCAATTAGGAAGATCTCGAATATACTAATTGACGACATTGATTGAAGATTGGAAATCAAGAAGATCAATTAAGGACTTGATTGATTGAAGAATATTTATAAGAATATTCTGCTAACCAGATTTGGTAAGATCGACTCAACCAGAATAGACAAGTATGATGGATTACGAATAAGATCTTGATAGATTAGGCAAGTATCTATCAAGGTTGGAAAGTCGGTTGGGCCAGATCTGCAAGGCTCAGATTCGAAGATATGCCGAGTACCTATATAAGGCTTTAGGGATCGGCAGAATTACTCACGGCTGTTTAAGGAGAATCTGAAGCTTGCACTTAAGGAGACGAATTGCCGACATGGACTGGTGAGACTGTATGGTGGAAACGAAGACATCAAAAGAAACAGGATTCTAGCTGCTATAAAGGACTATGGGACGGTCATGCAGAAGGAGGATGAATCCCTGGAAGATTTCTACACCAGGTTCCAAGTCATAGTTGGACAGCTGGAATACTTGAACGAGAAGCTTCCTGAATGGAAAATCACGCACCAGTTCATGCAAGCCCTGAATTTAAATTGGGATCAAGTGACATTAGCACTGCAGGCTCAAAAGGGCATTAAAGACACTACACTAGAGGAGCTGGTAGCCAACCTTCAGAGTCAAGCAGGAATCATGGAAAGGAAGATGGCTAGGAGACATACTAACAAGTCCCAGGCCATTGCTCAGACAGTAGAAAAAGCTATCGATCTTGGGCAAGCAAATGAGTCACCCAAGAAGGAAGACGATGAAATAACGTTATTAATAAGAGCCCTCACGATGGCCAATATTGGCAAAGGACAGAACTTCAGTAGAGGTCCATCAGGAGAAAATCGTGGCAACTCCTTCAGAGAAAATGGGGGAAACCGAGGAGAAAAAGAAGACAGAACATGTCACCACTGCCAAAGAAGGGGCATCTGTCTAAAGATTGCCATAGCAAAAAGAAAGGAGAACCACCTGCCCCAAAGCCACCTCAGGCTATGTTTGCTGCATGGGGATACACGGATGAGGACAGTGACGATGGAAAGCACTCCAAGGAGCCGTGCTTGATGGCTCATTCCACGTCTAGGGAGGTAATGGACACTAACTCCTCTGTTGATAAAGTATTTACTGAATCTGACTTTGCAGAAACAATAGCTCAGCTCTTAGCTAAAAACCAAGATCTGGAGGACAGACTGGCAGACATGCAACAGGACCATCATGATGACATAGAGGAGAACCGTCTTTGGTCAACCAAAGCCATGCGTCCTGAGAAAGAAATGGCAGAGCATGTCTGTAGGTGCCGTACCTGTGAAGGAAGAGAGAGACAGATCAGTGACCTAAGTGATGAACTGAGACGTATGTCGATCGGAAACATTGAGTTGGTCGACTTTAAGACAAAGGTTGAAGAGCTAAATGATGAGCTGATTAATCTCAGACAAAACAATGAGGAACTCCTTCAGACAGTCGTTAACCTTAGACGCGAGGAGGCTGTAAGGAAAGCAGAATGGCTTCGTGAGCTGGAAGCTAATAGGGCTGAAAAAGAAAAGAGGGATTTCAAGAAGAGGTTTGTTAGACCAGGACTTGGATATGAAGAGGAAGAGGCAGCAAAGAAGAAGGTCGCCAAAGGAAAAGAAGTAATGACAGAACCAGGTGAAAGCTCACACCAGAAAGGAAGGCCTCAGGCTACGAGGCAGGCAAGAAGGGAAGCGAGTCCACATGATGGACTTCACTTATATGATACTGACTCAGTACCTTACAAGGCTAGAAAAGCTTATGAAATCTGGGAAAAGCAGAATCTGAGCCGCAAGCCTCCAACAATTGACTTCCAGGCAAGGAATAACAAGAGGTCCATTCCACTTGGCAGAAGCAAGTTTGTCGGTCTTCCATGTCATAGAGTCTGCTGGCATTGTGGACACTATGAGCACTACAGATCCGAATGTCCAAGATTAAGGGAAACATATGAGAAGAACCGTAACTGGCAAGCTGTCCAAGTCTACTATCTAGATCTCAGCTATCAGAGGGAAGTCAATACATACAAGCAGAAAGGCAGAGCTGATCACGTCCGCCCCCAGTATGATCCAGCTATCTTAGGCAGACCGAGAAAGACACATGCGCAAAAGATTGATTTAACTGACCAGAACGCATACTATTTATCTTATTCTGCTCCTAAATTTATTCCTAAACCCAGCAAGCCCAAGCTTGTCTGGGTTCGGAAAAACTAATCTTTTCCTTGCAAGAAGGAGTGAGGTCCCGTCCCTGGCACTTAGATAGTGGCTGCTCAAAGCATATGACAAGGAATCCAGGATGGTTCGACTCGCTCTATAAACACTCCGAAGAAAGCATAACCTTCGGAAATAAAAGCAAAGGAAAGGTGATAGCAACAGGAGAGATTTCGTCCCTGAAAAAGAACTGTGACTAGCAAGTGTTGCAGAAGCTTCCATCTTATGGCACAGAAGGTTTGGGCATGCAAGTATGAGGCTACTGCACAAACTCCATCAGAAGGAATTGGTAGTTGGCTTACCCAAAGTGGAAAATGCTGAGATAGCTGATCCATCAGGTGGACAAGTCCATGATGACACTGCGGCGGAAGTCAACGATGAGATTCCTGGTGCGGCAGAGACTGCTGGTGATCCTACCCCTACTAGCCATGAGGGGGAACCCAGGACCACATGTCGTGGACGAGCAGTTCAACCGCCAGCTAGACTAAGGGACTACCACTGCTACACCTCTCAGGAATATGTAGATCCTGACAGTTTAATTCAATTTTGTGGATTTGCCTCCTTTGTCTCTCTTGCAGAACTGAGGAGCAGATTGCAGACATCTTTACGAAAGCATTACACAGGGAACCCTACGAGAAGCTAAGGCTTGAACTAGGTATGACTTCCCTTACATAGTCTGTATGTCATGTTAAATTTCCTCGATGATTGGCTAGACTAGTTTGCATGATAAGCTACCATGTGTGAAGTTGCTGCGTATGTAGTTGATGACTGTGTGAAAGTTGTTCTATGAGGTCACCACTGCATGCATGTTAAATGAGATTACTAGCTAGCAAATATCATGAGCATGACACATATTTCGTTGTAGCCCAAAAGAGACTTCCAATTTTGAACCCACAATATAAGCCAAGGAAGTTCTCTAAAACTAACCCTAGCCTATTATGTATGGAGAATAAATGTTTAGCCCGTTGATTTTAAAAAAATTATTCTCTTGGTTTTCTCCACACCACATGAAATTGCTTTGTCATGACTTGGTGAATTTTTATTTCTTGAATGTGTGGTGTTTTATTGTACTACTTGGGTAAACCTAGTGCACCACACCCAAACCTTGTGAAAACCATGAGACAGAATCGGGGTTAACTCGGCATTGGTTCAGACTAGTTCAATCACATGGATTGTAGCTGGTTCAATCATATGGATTGTTGGTAAGTGCCGTTTGGAGGGTCAGTGGCTGCCAGCAAGAAAAGAAGTTAAAGGTGTCACACTGATGCCGATTAGAATGACCTGTATGGAGAAAAGCAAAAGCTGCGTCTACAACACAGTCGTCATCACTGCGTCGCTTCGAACATGATGGCTGATGGTCTGTATGGCGTGGAAAAGCAGCAAGGTCTCGATATTTGAACAATCTGAAGCAATTAGGGTTTTAAATACCCGCAGATGGCCATGTGGCAGCAAACTGTGGAGTGAATTCAAAATTTGGGAGTTGCACGAGGCGGTTTAATTATTGCCTAATTCTGGATTTGGAAGGAGATTTAAATGTGCAGTTCCTTTTGGAAGTTAAAAATTAAATCTTGCGAGATTCGAAGACGCTGATTGGAACTCAGAAATTGAAAAAGAAATTTCTATGGTTTCTCACAGTATAATGAAGAGAAGCAAAGGTGGAATCTTGGCATCTACCGGTCAGAAGTTGACTGGGTGAAGGACTTGAGGAGCAAAGTTGCTATTCTTGAGACATTGCCAGCTCTGCTGAAGGAGGATGAGGATTAAGCAAATATTAATCTGAGTCACAGAACTCAGATTAAGGAGGAGTTAATGGAGCTGAACCGCCAGCTGAAGTTGTGGCTACTGAGGTGGTTGGACAGTTGAAGACCGTGCTCCGTGGTTAACCCTGTCGTTGTCTCATGGTTGCCCCCTCCTTGCTATCCCCACCATATCTTCCCCAGGTTTTTTGATGCGTTTTCTTTCGCTGTCATGCTCTGTGCCTGCTTAATAGTATTTAAATTTTCAGTATGCTGTATGTGTTCCCTCTGGGACACTTTTGCTCGTTATGAATGAAGTATGCAGTTTCTTTCCATTGCATGGATGTCTTTACTTGCATTCTTTTTGATGATGCCAAAAGGGGGAACATAACATGAGTGCATTACTTGAGGGGGAAGTCACTACTGAAAATAAATCTGGATGTCCATCTAAGGGGGAACTGTGAAGTGATAGTAAAATTGTCTGACTAACAGAAATTGATTGGAACATCTATCTGTCTGACGTACTTGTGATGGTTTGAAATACTTGTCATGGATTTCTTGTGTTTTTGAAGAAGTGTTTGTCATCATCAAAAAAGGGAATTTGTTGGAACCCTTTGGTTTTGATGATTAAAAACACTTAACTAACATGTTGCCTAAGTGTGTAGAAATCCTAAGCATTAATTGAACTGGCATATGAAGATCTTGACGATATGAATGCATATATCGAGTAAAGATTCAAGGACGATTAATGCAGATCTTAACTGTTGATTGAAGATGCTGATTGAGCAATCAAAGAAGATATTAATTGATGATTGAAGATTGAGCAATCAAAGAAGATATTAATTGATGATTGAAGATTGAGCAATCAAAGAAGACATTAATTGATGATTGAAGATTAAGCAATCAAGGAATATCTGCAGGCCAGATTTGGCAAGCTCGACTTAATGAGGAAACCGATCTAGGAAAGAATAATCGGGAAAAGATCTCAAAGATATGATGAGAGATATTGATTGAAGATGTGCACCCAATTAGGAAGATCTCAAAGATACTAATTGACGACATTGATTGAAGATTGGAAATCAAGAAGATCAATTAAGGACTTGATTGATTGAAGAATATTTATGAGAATATTCTGCTACCAGATTTGGTAAGATCGACTCAACCAGAATAGACAAGTATGATGGATTACGAATAAGATCTTGATAGATTAGGCAAGTATCTATCAAGGTTGGAAAGTCGGTTGGGCCAGATCTGCAAGGCTCAGATTCGAAGATATGCCGAGTACCTATATAAGGCTTTAGGGATCGGCAGAATTACTCACGGCTGTTCAAGGAGAATCTGAAGCTTGCACTTAAGGAGACGAATTGCCGGCATTGCACGCACGAAGGTTCGAACAAGTAGATCAGATTATTTCGTGTCGGATTGAGTAGAGGTCATCAAATAGAGTCTCGTGAAAAGACTTAGTTTGTAAACCCTACAAGTATATCGGAATAAGAAATAATCTGATTCAAAAATCCTTTCGGAGACGAAAGGTAGTGGTTTTCACCGAGTCACAGTTGTGATAAGGTTTCCACTATATATATTTGCGTGCAGTAATTTTTCAGTAATTATTTTCCTGCTTAAATATAATTCCGCTGCCGACTATCTGACGGAAAGCACTTTGTGATTTCCATCTGACGGACGGCTAACACTAACGATCCAACAAACTATTTCTTTGTCAAATACTATCAAGCAATTCGATACAAAAATCATTTTCCATCTTATTGCGATTTAACTAAAACTAATATAAGTTCTTCGCACATCGTCACGCTTACCAACGAGAAACTTCTGTATTATTGGTTGATATCAAAATCATCATATATTGGAAACATTTGTAATTTTGAAGCATAATATTATTCATTACGTAAGTGATTGTCTTGTTCGGAAATTTTAATAAAGTTTCTATTAAAGTGAACCATATAACTCGCTCAAAAAATAAACTTATCAAGAAAACAATTTTAATACAAAGTTTTAATCTGCACTTGAGTAGTTTGTAACTTATAAAATTAACTTTTTAATTACCTATTGTAATTGACTCTAAACTTATTTCAAAACTAAAAGAAAATTAATTTTTTTTTATAAATTATAGTCCCCGCAACCACCATACTGTGCAAAGTATTTTTTTTAATACAACCTACTGTAAAGCTGAACAAAGCAATCCCTTTTGTTTCCAAAAAGTTAATGTAATTTAAGATAAATATTAAATTAAATTAATTGTACAAATATGAATAAAATATATAACATTTTTTATATATATTTTTTTCGATTGAAAGAGAAAAGCCATAAAGGCTTACAAACAGCTGCCCCAGAGGGACACGCTATAAAGCAAAAGGGTATGACGACACTAGCTGAAAAGCCTGGCCGACCGACCTCGGTGGTCGACACTAAGGGACCCAGGCCCCAAATACGTACTCACGTACCCTTTTGAACATAGCAGGGGGAAAACCCCTGAAACTACAAGACTAAAAACCTAAAAAAACTCAGACCGATAAACGGCTGAGAGAAACAGCTCAGACCGGAAGACCCGGCTGAGACAACTAAACTAAACCTAGCCTAACCTACACTACATAACTAAACGAAACTAAACCGGTGGACGACAACGCTAAAGCTAATCAAAAACCGGCGTCAAACCGATAAGAGCCACCAGTCCAAGGCTGAGAACGCCGACAGCAGCCAAAACTCCTGCTGCTCCACCAAACCATCAGCACCCGGATGCAGCCGAGACCTCCACCTAGCCTCCCACCACCACAGCCGGAGAACATCGGCGCCTACAGGGGACTGCCAGCCTTACCCGCCAGCAAAGCCACACGGATCCGACCCGCCAGCCACCACACATCACCGCCAAGACTGATTGCTAGTCGCCACCGCCACCAAAACCCCAAAACAAACAAAACAACCCACCGGTGCACCCCCCATCTCCGCCCAAATCAGTAGCCATCCATCACCGCCAAGGACCCAGAGAGAGCACTGGGCGACAAACGGGTGGAACGGAGCCGAGAGGAGGAGCAAACCGGAGGGGGAGGAGGAATTTTCCGAAAGCTTCGACGGAGTTCTACTGTCTTCTGGAGAGAACGCTGAGGAGAGAGAACAACCGTTCTAGCTCTTTCTGAGATGAAGATAGAGATCGGCAAGCAATCATTTTATATATATATTCGATTAACCTTTTATATATTGAATAAAGAAATTTTGAACAAATGTGGGGTGACACTACAATGTAGATCATTTTCTCATTTAACTCATTTATTTCTTTATCAGTTCATTATTGTTGGATGATCTAGGGTTTTCATACCACCAACCGCTTACATTAAATCTACTTGTTGTTATACTATTGGAACAATTTTTGGCATTTGATAAACACTTCTTAGTTTTCCTTTTGTTCTATATTATTGATGAAGAATGTTTTATTGTCAGGTTATTTATATGCTATTTACTAAAATTGCATGAAACCTGTACCAAATTTTCACTCTGTACCGCTTGCTCTGCTGGGTGGATTTATATACCGTTAAACTCTGGACTTTTTGCTTAAAAATTGTGTCTGCAATTTGACATGTGATGCTTTTTTTCCAGGGTGCAGATTGTGGATACCCTCACAGTGACATTGCCAGGATGAATCCACGCGAGTGTTGGTATTGGCTAGCCAGGAATTGTTCATATCCAGCTTGTTGGAGTATGATTATCCTGGAGTAGGAGTACGTCTGAAGTACGTGTACTCCGGTATGTTTTGATGAGACAAACATCCTGCTGATATGTTACTTGAGTGTACAGGTCTAAGTACAGGTACTCCAGAAGTAACGGCTACGTGAGTGTGCAAGGCTTTGCGCTGATCTCTGAGAAGTAGCAGTACCTCGGATTGAGGACGAGAATATTTCCATAAATACTCTCGATGGATCTTTGCCCCCAAGATCCGCTTTTGCATATTCTTATGCTGGGATATTTCCAAGATCTGTTCGAGATACGTATAACGAGATTTGGAATAGATTGATGTGGGAATATGCGTGAGAGATATTAGGAAACTATATCTCAATCACATATCTAATTGGATTGGAATGAGACGATTCTATTTGATGGCTGATGAAGACATTGAAGATGGACAAATCAGCTGGTGAACTTGTGAGAGTTTGTCGGGCAAGTTGGAGATATTTTCTCCTGGAAAATCCAGGGCTGCTCGAGTTGAAGAACACCTATATAAAGGATGCTATGACTGCCTTCTCTTGGGTGCTTCAACGTGAATCCTTGGCTGAGTAATTACAGTTGTGATTACAACCGGAGATTGCTGTATCGATGAAGCTGTGACTCGGAAGATCAACAACGCACTTCGTAGGGAGCCAGTAAGCAATCGGAGCCAGAAGTGGAAGATCTCTTACGGTGAGATTACAACCAGATTACACCTTCACTAAGTTGGTCTAAAAGAAATACGGAACACCACCGAGTGTGGTTTGGTCGAGCAGTGTATCTCATTGTAATCGATATCATCGATACAAGAGATCGTTCTGAAATCCTTCTAGGAAACTAGAAGGTAGTGATTTTTCCCAGATACTTGCTTTGAGTATCTGGGTTTCCACTCTACATTGCTGTCTAGTACTTGCTCCCACGTTTGATTTATTTACATCCGATGCATACATACTTCAAGAGTATCAGTACTTTGCAAGTACAACTAACTAACGATCCTAACACAGCTTGTGCTTTTCGACACCCCGTACGTTTTTAAAGGTAATTTTATTCGATAAAAGTAAAAATAAAAAAATAAAAAAAGATCAGAACAAAAGAACAAGGGATCATGCTATCTTTCTTTTTTGGGCATGATCGAACTGAAGCACGAGTAACCCTTTGAGGCTCATTGAAAGAGTTTTTACAGTGACGGGTTCTTTGAAGAATAGATATGATTGGCATCGGGGAGGACTCGTACACAAGACCAATATGATCGCCTAAGGAGTGATTTCCAACAGTTTCATCCCCACTATCATCACTCACTTTGTTTAACATGGGGCCAATGTCTGTTGTAAGATTAGTGTGGACTTGAGTCTTGGTAGACTGGTCACCCTCCAGTCCGTCTTTCGAGGTTTCCTTTGTTTGTGAAACATCAGCAGTCTGGTCAGTTTGTGTGTGTGGAGCGTCCTCCCTGGTTCCCTTCTTTAGCAGTATACTCCTTTCCAGTTTGACCTGGTTGATGTGTGTTTGTTCCCTACTTTAAAGTTTGGGACTATTGATGTCTCACCAATATGATGTAGGGCAGATCGAGGATCAGATGGCGCACAAGAAGGGCAATATCGAGAATATCGGTATTTAACGTTCAACGTCCCCTTTTTGGTGAAAGTGTGATTTGATTTTGTACCAATTTTATTAAGTTACTATAAATTATAATTACATGGTTTTATCATCATCATCTCTATTCGCAGCTGCTTCATCTCTCATTTCTCTCTTTTTAGAATTGGTGTAACCGCCAATATGCAATGTTGATTTTGGTCGTTGGATTTGAAGAAAAACCCTAAGAAATTAATCAAACCGAATCACAATCACATACTGTTATTTCTATGTGGCATGGGTTTTGGTAAAACGTCTTCAGAGTGTTCAAGAACTGTTCAACCGACTGCTGGAAGTCTGGAACTCGCATACAGCAGAACTGAAGATAAGAAGTTTCCTAATCTGGAGATTTCCTAAATATCGAAGATATGCCGATTGGAATTAGTTAAAGATTCGAAGCAGTTGAAGATCAGATTGGTTGGCAAGATATTCAAGCTACATTATCAAGTTGTCAAAGATAATCAGAGGATATTCAAAAGATAATTGAAGAAGAGAAGATTTGGAAGCTTGAGAATATTTAGGAAAGATTTCCTAAATATTCGACGATGAATATCCTAGCTGATTTGGGAACCGCCAATGCATATAAATAGAAGGCTAGGGCGTCCATATCAGTATCGCTTCCTGAGTAAAATAAACACGAGAGCATTCGTGAGATTGGAGAAGAAGAGCGACGACCGGCTGAGTATTCCACACCGAAATATCAACGGCGAAGAAGCAGTCTGTTCAGGGTGCTGTTCAGACTCTTCTTGAAGAACAACCAAGCACACACACGGAGATCAAGACACGCCTTCTGAAGAAGGTTCTGGACTTCACGAGAGGTCCAAGACTAGGTCGGGAGGGAGTCTTGTCCTACCCATAGGGGATCGAGGTGAGATGCGGTGAACCAAGATTGCAAATCCGAGAGACGGAGTGTTAGACGCTAGGCTATTACAAACAAGGTGTTGTGTAAACGTAAGTCCATATGTAGCCCTAAACTCGTAATAAGATTTGTGTCCATTTTAGGGTGTGGGAAGCCCCCCAGAGTAGGCAAGGCCGAACTGGGTATCTTATCGTGTGTGCGCCTATTTGTTCTGTTTACGGTACTGTCCGCTAAGGTGTTCCAGTCTCTGGTAGAACAAAACCTGGAACTGGTCTTGAATAGAAAATAGAATTTCAATTGGTATCAGAGCAGGCACTCGACACACAGAGTGTGATCCGGTTCCTGTTCAAGATGAGTACGAAGGAATGGCCGAACACCAGTGGACCACCGATGCTAGAAGAGCCAAACTATAGCTACTGGAAAACCAGAATGAAGGCTTTCCTGAAAACTCTTGACGAAAGGGCATGGAAAGCTGTACTGATTGGATGGACCCCTCTGACAATGACGAATGGTGACGGACAAGCGGTGCCGAAACCTGAAGAGCGTTGGACTAAGGCGGATGACAAGACTGCTGTCGGGAAATCAATAGCTATGAACGCTATATTTTCAGCCATGGATGAGAATGTGTTCAAACTGATTGCTAACTGTGAAGTTGCCAAAGAAGCATGGGACATTCTGAGAACAGCTTATGAAGGAATGGACAAAGTGAGGAACTCACGGATGCAGATGCTCACATAAAAATTCGAGGGTTTGAAAATGAAGGAGGAAGAGACAATTGCTGAGTTCAACACTAGAGTCCTAGAGCTCGCTAATGAAGCCGCGACACTGGGAAAACCTATTAAGGAAGAGAGACTGGCTGGAAAAGTCCTGAGATCCTTGCCCCAAAGATTTGCTATGAAGGTGACTGCCATTGAGGAAATGCAAGACATAACCGAGATGAAGCTTGACGAGCTCATGGGGTCACTAAGGACATATGAGATGAATTTTCCAGATGATTCTCAAATAAGGACAGTAGAATGTGTTGCACTAAAGGCTGATGTAACTGAAGAGTGGAACAACGTCAAGGACGAGTCTGAACAGCTCGCCATAATAGCCAAATACCTTGAAAGGATTGTGAAAAGGCTGAATAGACGAGGATACAATCAAGAACAGCAATCCACGTCTAACTCGCAGAGTCGAAGAGGAGAAAACTCTCAGAAGAGAAACGGGCCTGGAAAGAACAACATCGTGTTCAAGGGTGATAAAGGCAAAGTAATCCAGTGTCGAGCATGCGGAGGCTATGGTCACATTCAAGCTGAATGCGCCAACACACTGAAGAAGAAGGCTTATTATATTAACCGGAGCAACAACGACTCGGAGGAGGATGACTCGAACAACTTTGTTGCATTCACCAGCGCAACTGATCATAGAGGTGAAGAGCTTGACAACACCTGTTCCAGAACGATGTCTGAACAGTCGGCTGACTGATCTGTTGTAAATATAGCAGAAATATTCAATAAGAATCAAACACTTATGCTAGTCACTGTGATCAAAACATTTGTAAAGACTCAGGTGAACCGAGGTCGTACCCAAAGGACAGGTGATAAAACCAATAATGCTAACAGTTTACTTAGAATGTCTAATGGTTGGGGGGGGGGGGGGGAATTTGTTCCTTAAAATGGATGATAGCAGGATTTAGTATCCAAAAGAGAAATGTGTTCAACAAAAGAGGTATACAATCAATTAAAAGATGACTAGGGATCTATTTCTCCACCTAGACAATTATTGTGACGGTAAAATAGGACACCATTGATGAAATCACATGCATATACTTAGAATTTAGTCATGCAACATTAATACTGAGTTCCACTCGCACTACAACTTAGTACAAAGAGGTTACATCTCGCATAGTACCTCACACTCGCGCTTTATTGGCACTATAGAATATGAATATCTAGCCTCACACTCGCGCTTTATTGACTAGACAATCATGTTCTTGTTTATTCAAGCAATTCTCATTAGAGTTAGAAAGTCGCCATGTAACTCAAAAACCCTAATGCTTCTTCATTTCGTTCATTTGAAATCATGCTTTTCAGGGTTAGCTACGTCAAACATGAAATCAAGCAGAATTCCCATTGAGGACTTCTCACAAATACCTTATGCGTAATTCGAAAATCTAAGTTCAAATGAAGAAGAATCATGTGCAAATCATTCATCAATAGCATCCATAGTATTTACAATGTCACAAACATGTCTAGGGGATTCATAGATCCCCAACCAAGGTCACTACTCACTCATGGTGAGTTTACAAGCAAAATCAACAATAAAAGTGCAGAAAATCATAGGTAAAGTAGAGTTTAGAAATCTGGAACCAATATGGAGATTCAATAATACTAGATGATCCGATCTTCGTGTTTTATTGTTGTCTCCAAAATCTCTCGCTTCTTCTCCCAGAAAAATGCTCCAAAAGAAACCCAGAAAATCCAAGAGTCCCGGTTCAAAAACCCTAAGTTTCTATTTATTCAGCAGTAAAAATCCGAATTGTACGACTTCATGCGAACGCACAGATGAACCATGCGAATGCATGGCTTCCTGGACTTGGTCGTATGCGAGCATGGGCTTGAAGCGTGCGAGCGCACAAGGATTCCATGCGTCTGGTTTGCATTGTGCGATCGCACAAGGTAGACTGTTCGAGCGCATGAGTGGTGTTGTGCGACCGCATGAGATTTATATGCGTCTGGTTTCATCCATGCGAGCGTTGGGAAGCCGTGCATGCGAGCGCATGAGATTTCCATGCGTCTGGTTTCATCCATGCGAACGCACGGATTGAGTTGTGCGAACGCATGCCTTTGAAGAGTTTGTGCACCGACTTCTAATTTGCGCTTTCTCGCCCTAAAATGCTTGGTTTTGCTCCAAAATCACTACCTACTTGCGTTCTCAGCTTAAACTCTGTAATTTGCCTGAAATGAATCACAAAGCATCAAATAGCAGGTGAAATCGTAATGGAACGATCGAAACAATAAGCATCGAGGTCGCCTAAAATGCATATATTTTAGCGCTATCAAATCACCCCACACTTAACGTTTGATCGTCCCGAGCAAACTAATCATAGAGATAAACAACAAGAAGGTACTTCACTCACTCAGGACCGGTTCAAAGAAACTCCATATAGTCATGAAAACTAACTAAAAATATTAAGAAACAAATCTACTTCTAACTAACCACTTTCGTAGGTAACACGAGTGCATGTAGCGAATGCACCAAGCCTTTAAACCCCTAGGCTACCCTAGTGGAGGAGTTGTAGTCTCCTGAGAGTTTTCAGATACGGGAATACTCACAAATCCCACAAAGAGAACAACCATCCAATTAGCATTTTAAGTTTACAACTGTCAAAGTACTAGGCAAGGTGTTTTTCATGAAGTTCATAAAGTATTCAAACTAGATACGTGCATTTCAATCACTACATGAAACCTCTTCAAATCCTTATGGAAATTCATGAATTAGGACATTCAAGCAAATCAAAGCAAAGACTAATAAATCTTTAATCAAGGATTCTAGTCATTTTCTATATTAGTGACTTCAAGAAAACAATCTAATAGTTGCAAAGAAATCTTGTTGGATCACTCACCAATGCTAGCAAGGAGGCTAGTATATTGGTTTGTGGGCTTTGAACTCATTCTCAAGCCTAGGACGTAAGGGTCACTTAGTCATAAGAGGAGGAGTTCCAACATTACAGTTTTTGTATATACTTGCAAGTCATATCATGCCTAAGTATAAAAGAATACGAGGTTCGTCCCTTAGTGAATTCTTGCTAGGAAGTATCAATTGTCTCATTGGTTTTCATGCTAGAGGATGGTGGAATAGCCGATTGTCAAGTCTAAGTGCTTCTTATTTTCTTTTTTCTTTCAAATGGCCTTTGGCCTACAAATGCTTTCGAGGGGGAACTTTTCTTCCTAACCCCCGGCATTTGTATATTTTGATCAAAACTTCTCGTGTACATCGAGAGAGTTTTTAGTCGGGGCTTTGCCCTCTTTTGACCATAAGAATGAAGTATATATTTTTTTTATTGGGGCCTATTTTTCTCCCTCTTTTGACTCCACACTTAGAACTTTGACAAAGGCTAAGTGTTAAAAATGGAGCATGACAAACCAACAAGATAAATCTACAAGATAAGCATGGTCACTAAGGTCACCTAAAGGCAGTCAAGGCATGCAAGGGTTTCAAAGTTTTAAATAATTTCGATTTTATGCTTTCAAAGATCAACTCTTTAGTCTCAACGAGAAAAAGCTTAGAATAAAAGATAAAGAAGTGCTAGTAAATGCTTTGGTCCTCGAGAATGAAAGTCATCAATCTAATCCATTAGTCATCTAAAGGACCAATTAAGTGAAATCATGCACGACTAGTTGAATTAGGAATGAAATTTTTCGAAAATGTAGCCTTGCCTAGACTTTTTGTTTTCATTAATATTTCAAGCTTTTGGATGAATTGTACAGTAGTTGATAACGCTAAAATAGATGCATTTTAGGCAACCTCTATGCTCATTGTTTCGATCGTTCTATTTTGATTTCACTTATTATTTGATGCTTTCTGGTTACTTTCAGGCCAATTACAGAGTTAAAGCTGAGAATACAAGTAGGCAGCAATTCTGGAGCAAAATCGAGCGTTTTGGAGCAAGAAATCACAAAATGGAGTCGGGGCGCAATATCCTCAAAGTCATGCGCTCGCATGCCAAAAAGCATGCGCTCGCATGCAAGACTTCGCAATTCTGTGCGTTCGCACAGATAAAAGCTTGCGTTCGCACAGACCTAACCAGGCGCATGAATATTCTATGTGTTCGCACGTAGGCTCCTCGCGCTCGCATGCCGATCAATTCTTCCAGCTTGCAGGAGACCATGCGAGCGCATGGTCGGAGCATGCGAACGCATGCCGTGATTGCGGAACAATAGTCAAAGACATTTTCTTATATAAATGGTGGGAATGCTTCTAAGACCAGATCTAGATCTGGATTTTTGGAAAGAACAAGAGAAATTCTGGAGTTTTTAGAGAGAAGAAGGAGATTTTGGAAGATCAACAATCAAGATTTGAGCTACTACAAGGATTGAAGGGAGATCTTCATCCTAGTTCTACTTCTTATTGTTTTTGTTTCATCCTTTTGTATGTATTACTCTTGTTTGTCACTAAATATGACTTGTGAGTAGTCCTTCTAGTTCTAAGGGTTCTATGAACCTACTTGGTGTATGAACTCTATTTCTTAGTGAATCTATGCTTGAATAAAGTCATGATATGGTTGTGAATTACTTTGATTAAATGTTTATTCTTGATCCTCTAAGTTATTTGACGAAATTCTTAGATGATTTAAGAACATGAATTTGATGTCAAGAATATTGAGAGATTGAGATTAAGAATTCTAGAAAACAAGTAGATTCACCATTGCTAGGTAGTGAACACGAGAGTGACCTATCCTAGTATTGAGATAAGCTTGGTCTTCACCGCTCTTGAATATCGATTACTCAACGAGAGTTGATGATTGAGAAACTTGAGTTGGATGTGAGCTAAAAATATCGAGAGATTGAAGTTCGCATGCAAGGTGCTTCTCCCTAAAATCAAGTAAAAATATCGAGAGATTGAATTTGATTTAATAGTCGCACGCTTTGTTCTAACCAATACATTACTTGCTCCTGCATGAATTTGTGCTTAACGAGAGTCTAGTACACCAAGTAGGGACGTAGTACCCTAGGAACGCTTTTTAAACACTTGGAAACACCTCTTTTATTTCACTGTTTACGTTTTGTTATTGATAATCAACATTTGAAACAATCGCATAGGAATAGACTTATCGGAGTAAAATCGAATAGTGGTCTTAAGTTTACAATTGCTCCTTGGACGACCCGGTACTTACCGGTCATTATAAATTGTTTTTGACTTGTACTAAAACCTGCACGTCAAAATGGCGCCGTTGCCGGGGAGCAACAAATTAACTTAAGGAATTAAAGTAGATTTTACGATGATTTGGATTATTTCACTTCACTTTCTTCGTTATATTACGTGTACTGCAATTGTGGCTTAACGATTTCCATTTAATTTTCTCTTGTAGGCTTCGTTTGAATGCAAACAAGATCCAAAAGCAAGGAAAAAGAGAATCCCAGTTTTGATCAAGCTTTAAGGCACTTCTTGGACCGAGAAAAAAGCCAAAGGGCAAGGTTCTAGGAACAAAAGACAACCACGTAAGCGACGACCGCCACAAATGGAAGACCCACGCGTTGTCAATCCTCGCAATGGAGAGAAACCATTGAAAGATTATTCAACACCAAGTCTAGCCGGTTTCCAATCGCCAATAGCTCAACAGGGAGTTGATGCTAATCAATTTGAACTCAAACCGGCATTGATAAACATGGTTGGCAACAATGCATTCACCGGGATGGGAAATCCAAATGCTCACTTGACTTCCTTCCTTGAGCTTTGTGAGACCTTCAAGATAAATAATGTGCCGAAGGAGTCCATTTACCTTAGGCTCTTTCCTTTCTCTCTAACGAGATGAGCTAAGGATTGGTTGTGGAGTCATGATGCAAATACCTTCACAACATGGGACGAACTAGCCAAAGCATTTCTTTTGCAGTACTTTCCACCGGCAAAAACCCAAAGGCTCAAAAATTTAATCAACTCATTTGAGCAAGGAGAAGATGAGACATTTTATGAAGCTTCGGAAAGATTCAAAGAACTCCAAAGAGAGTGCCCCCATCACAACATAGACAAGCCAACCCTCATTCAAATCTTCTATCAAGGCATGGATGCCGATTCAAAGAGGCAAATGGATCAAGCTGTAGGAGGTGCGTTTATGGAGCTTCACCCAACCGAAGGAGGAGCGATTATAGACAGAATTTCAAGAAATTCCCATCATTGGGGAAGTGAAAGAAGCTACCCCAAAAGGAAAAACAAGACAAGAGAAGCTGATGATGTAGATTCAAAAGATGATGTTCGCGCCCTCACTCAAAGAATAGACGCTCTAGCTAACTCTCTCAGCGCGCTCCATGTGAAGCAATCTCAAAAACAACTTCGTGTATGTGCCATTTGCACAAGTCCCTCCCATAAAGAAGACGATTGCCCTCACACTTTCCCTCAAGAAGAAGTCCATGATGAAGAGGACGTGAATTTCTTGCAAAGAAATCAAATAGGCTATGGTAGAGACCGAGACCACCCAAATGTTTCATATAAAACTACCGAACCAATCAAGTATGACCCAAATTGGCGTCAGAAGAACAATGCTCCTCCCGGTTTCACCTCAAAGAACCAAGATTACCAAGGGCAAAAGCAAGGCTATCAAAGGCAAGCCTATCAAGGTCAATCGAGCCAATCCCAACAACAATCTCAACCCCAACAACCACCTAAGGAAGACTCCACCATGAGCCAATTGCTAGCTTCACTTATTGCGGGACAAAAAGAAGGGATTGAAGACCGAAACAAACTAGTTCAAGATCAAATGAAAATGGCTCAAGAGCAATTCAAGGCATCCCAAGAAAATAAATTCATGTTTCAATCAATCAATCAAAGGCTAGACGAGATGTCCACTCACCACAAGATGTTGGAGAACCAAATTGCCCAACAAGCTAGCACCTCGACAAGATATCAAGGGAAACTTCCCTCCAAGCCGGATTTCCACCCAAATGAGCACGTGAATGCTATATCATTGAGAAGTGGAACCACTTACAAGCCTCCTTCACCCAAGGAAGGGGAAGCAAGCACAAAGATGCCCATAATTATTGAAGAGGCCGAGGAAGAGGTAGAAGAAGAAACTTCCGCAACAAAGGAAATTCCCTCCAAGAGCTCAACTAAAGAAATCACTAAAGATGCAACTAAGGAACCTCCCCCATACAAACCTCCAATGCCATTTCCTCAAAGACAACTAAAGAAGAACAACGAATCACACTTCCAAAAATTTGCGGAAATGATGAAGAAAATCAATGTGACACTACCAATCTCCGAGGTAATATCCCAAATGCCCCTTTATAGCAAATTTCTCAAGGATGTTATCTCACATAGGCGTGAAATTTCCGAAATTAGCTTGGTAGATCTAAATGCGGAATGTAGTGCTATCGTGCAAAATCCCATGCCTAAGAAAGAAAAAGATCCGGGGTCGTTTTCAATTCCTATTACTATTGGTGATGTTAACATAAGCAAGGCTTTGTGTGATCTAGGTGCTAGTATTTCATTAATGCCTTACTCTCTCTATAAGAAACTTGATATGGGAACTCTCGTGCCTACCTCCATTAGTCTACGCCTCGCGGATCGCTCCTCTAGGATCCCTAGTGGAATCCTAGAGGACGTGCCCGTGAAGGTGGGGAAATTTTATATCCCCGTGGATTTCTTTGTCTTAGAAATGGAAGAGGAGCGAGAGATCCCAATCATTTTAGGAAGGCCATTTTTGAAAACCACTAGGGCGGTGATAAGTTGCATAAATGATTCACTAGAATTTGAAATAGGGGGAGAGAAAATCAAGTTCTTTCTAAGACAAGCATGTTATGCCCCTAGTAATTCATTGGATTGCAATTTACTCGATACTTATGATGATTTTTCTTGTGATGAACTAACTTCCATTGAGCAAGAACTTTTGAGTAATGAAAGCATAGGTGACTCTATGATGGACTTATTGATGATGAATGAGGAGGATCAAAAAGAGGAAAAAGGTGATGAGCAAGAAGAAACGGAGAACGGAGAAGGTAAGGGATCTCGTGGGATAGAGCTTAAGGCTCTACCTACGAATCTAAGGTATGAATTTCTAGGTCCTAACTCCACCTTCCCCGTGATAATAAATGCCTCCTTGAATGAGTTTGAAACTTCTAGACTCTTGCATGTGCTTAGAAAGCGTAGGGCGGCTATTGGTTATTCCATTGATGATTTAAAAGGGATTAGCCCCGACATATGCATGCACAGAATCAACTTGGATGATGATGCTAGACCAACTCGAGAGAGGTTGAGGAGGTTGAACCCTACTTTAGGGGAAGTTGTATTCAAGGAAATAACCAAATTGAGGGAAGCGGGAATAATTTATGCCGTACCCGATTCGGAATGGGTGAGCCCAATCCACGTGGTACCTAAGAAAGGTGGATTGACAGTGGTCAAAAATGAGAAAAATGAATTAATCCCTACACGCACCGTCACGGGGTGGCGTATGTGTATTGACTACCGTAAGCTAAATAAGGCCACAAGGAAAGATCATTTCTCTCTACCTTTCATTGACCAAATGCTTGAAAGACTTTCTAATCATGAATATTTTTGTTATTTGGATGGGTATAGCGGGTTCTTCCAAATCCCAATACACCCTTTGGACCAAGAGAAAACCACGTTCACATGCCCCTATGGAACCTATGCGTATAGACGTATGCCTTTTGGGCTATGTAATGCGCCGGGAACCTTCCAAAGGTGCATGATGGCTATTTTCTCTGAATTTATTGAAAACACAATGGAGGTATTCATGGATGATTTTTCAGTTTATGGCTCCTCATTTGACTCTTGTCTAGAAAACCTATCAAAAGTTCTTGATAAATGCATAGAGACCGATTTAGTCTTGAATTGGGAAAAATGCCATTTTATGGTACAAGAAGGGATTGTGCTTGGACATCTTGTCTCTAATAGGGGAATTGAGGTGGATAGAGCTAAAATTGAAGTCATTGAAAAACTTCCACCACCTAGAGATGTTAAGGGAATTCGAAGTTTTCTTGGACATGCCGGGTTCTACCGGCGCTTCATTAAGGATTTCTCTAAGATCGCCAAGCCATTAACTGATCTTTTACATACTGATACACCTTTTGTATTTGATGATCTTTGTGCTACAGCTTTCAGGAAATTGAAGTTGGCCCTCACATCCGCTCCTATAATCCAACCTCCAAATTGGGAGCTCCCCTTTGAGCTAATGTGCGACGCAAGTGACTACGCCATTAGAGCCGTTCTAGGGCAAAGGGTAGACAAGAAGCTACATGTGATCCACTACACGAGCAAAGTCCTGGACCAAGCTCAATCAAACTACTCCACAACGGAGAAGGAGATGCTAGCTATTGTCTACGCCTTCGAGAAATTTAGGCAATACTTGGTGGGCTCAAAAACTATAGTCTATACCGATCACGCCGCCATCAAGTACCTAATTTTTAAGAAAGATGCCAAGCCTAGGCTCATAAGATGGGTACTTCTACTTCAAGAGTTCGACATAGAAATCAAAGACAAGAAGGGAGTGGAGAACTTGGTTGCCGATCACCTTTCTAGACTCGACCCTTTGAAAGAACAAGATTCGGGTGAGGAATTGCCCATTGAGGACTCTTTTGTCGGTGAAAACTTGATGAGACTCGAAAATGCACCCACACCATGGTACGCCGACATAGTTAACTTCAAGGTTTGTGAAGTGCTTCCGCCAAACTTGAACTACAATCAAAAGAAGAAGTTTGCGCATGATGCTACAAGATATTATTGGGATGAACCTCATCTCTTCAAGCTTTGTGCAGATGGAATTTACAGAACATGTGTATCCAATGAAGACACACAAGGCGTCTTGCACCATTGCCATTCTTCACCTTATGGAGGTCATGGAGGAAGTTCAAAAACTGCGGCCAAGGTACTTCAAAGTGGCTTTTATTGGCCTTCATTATTCAAAGATGCCTATAGTTTTGTGAAGGCTTGTGACGAGTGTCAACGAAGTGGTAATATATCAAAAAGAGACAAAATGCCCCAACAAGTGATGTTAGAAGTGGAAATCTTCGATGTTTGGGGAATTGATTTCATGGGTCCTTTTCCCCCTTCTTATGGGAACCGCTACATTCTAGTAGCAGTGGACTATGTCTCCAAATGGGTCGAAGCTGTAGCATCCCCAACTTGCGACGCTAAGATCGTGACGAAGCTTTTCAAGAAGGTGATCTTCCCGAGATTTGGAGTTCCTAGAACAGTGATTAGCGATGGTGGCTCTCACTTCAAAGAGAAGCAATTTGGGGCACTCTTAAAGAAATATGCCGTCTATCACAAGGTTGCTACACCCTATCATCCACAAACTAGCGGGCAAGTTGAGGTTTCCAATAGAGAGATCAAGGTAATCCTTGAGAAAACAGTGGGAGTTTCTAGAAAAGATTGGTCCTCAAAACTGGACGACGCTCTTTGGGCATATAGGACTGCCTTCAAAATGCCAATAGGGATGTCCCCCTATAGACTCATCTACGGGAAACCTTGCCATCTCCCGGTTGAACTTGAATACAAATCTATTTGGGCGGTTAGAGAACTCAATTTCAACTTAAAAACCGCCGGAGAGAAGAGGCTACTAGACTTGAATGAGTTGGATGAGATACGACTCGACTCATATGAAAACGCAAAAATCTACAAGCAAAGACAAAAGAAATGGCATGACAAGAAGATTTTGCGAAAGGAGTTTAAAGAAGGTGACCAGGTCCTGCTATTTAACTCGAGGTTAAGACTTTTTCCGGGGAAACTTAAATCAAGGTAGACGGGACCTTTTCAAATTCAGAAAGTTTATGACGACGGACATGTCACCTTACTCAACAAAGACGGAGCAATTTTCAAGGCTAATGGACAACGGCTAAAACTTTATCAAGGGCAGCCTTACGACCATACGAGCTCCAAAATCTCTTTACATGACGTACCCACTTGAGGAGGGATCTTTGCACAAGACTCCCCAAGTGTGCTTCTTTACATAAAAAAAAAGGGAGACACGGCTACGTCTTAGCCAAGACGTTAAACTAGGCTTGTGAGTGTCTCTTCCCTACTCTCTAAATGTACTTAAATTGATTGGATTTCTAATTGATTCGTGCAAGTATTTGTGGACATGAACTATGCATGTGTGAGTGCCTACATTTGATTATTAATGTGCAATTGGAATGCTTTTAGCATGATGGATCCGTAACGCATGCTTGGTCGATTTAACGATATAAGTGTGGAGTTTCGAATTTTTGTGCATGAATGTTTTGAAATTCGAATTGATTTTGGCTTAGATATTTTTGTCCGCAAATTCCATGCGTTCGCATGACCAGCTCATGCGATCGCACGATTAGCCTTTCCTTCATTTCGTCACGCTCGCATAGACCCCATGCGTTCGCACATAAAATCAATGCCCCTGTCCAATACATAGCGTTCGCACAGTTTCATTCGTGCGTTCGCATGCTAAGCCTTCGTTCCAATTTTGCTAAGCTCGCATAGAATTCATGCGCTCGTAACAAATTTTCATGCGTCTGGTGGCCCTCATGCGTTTGCACAATCCATTCCATGCGCACGCATGCTCACTGAAAACTCTGTTGTCCGCAATGTCATGCGATCGCACAGTCACCTTGTGCGTTCGCATGAGTCGGTCCGTATTTAAGATCTGAAATCCGATTTCAGATCTCAACCCTAAATCGAAACCGATTTCCGATCTCCTCCGCCATCTCTCCTCCGTGCGAACTCCTTCCAGCCATCTCCGACCAACACCCAGTCGTCCGTTGCCGATTCTTACCCGTCCGACGCATCCGTCAGCCTGCCCTGCGATCGCAAACCATCCGTTTTTTTTCTCTCTTGTGCATTCGCACGAAACCCCCATCTCAGTTTCCTCCAACTTCTGCCATTGGTAAAACCAAGGGGATTCACCCTTCCAAGAGCGCCTCGAGAGGTTATTTAGGAGTCTCCAAGCCTCCAATTTCCAAGAAATCAAAAGGAAAAGAGAAGAAAAAGAGTGACATTGAAATTCTCTATGTGAAGGCCAATTCTTCGGGAAGGCATTACGGGCGCACTGCTGCAGACCCCACGAGATATGTTATGGCGCCCAGTTCAGTCTCTAGAGCTGATGGAGACTTAGAGAGGGATACACCTCCATCTTCGCCTCAAACCGATATGCCAAACAAGTTTACAATGCCTAAGCGCTACGAGTTCTATGAGCCTATCGGTTACAGCCACGCCAAGGATCAGAACTTGCACACTGAACTATCAAATAAAGGTAAATGGCCGATCCCACTTCTTTTCCCTGCAACGCAATTGATGCTTTGAGAACTTTGGGAATTTATGAGGAGATTAAGGTTTTACTTGGAAATTGTGGACTGCATTTTGTGTTTAGAGATGATCCTGGGTCTTATCATGAAATGACTATGGAATTCCTTAGTTCATTCAGTTCTGTGCTTAGCATTCATAAGGATAATAATGAGGAGAAGGTTAAGTGTTGGAGGTTTGCTTTGGGTGGTTTGCAGTGGGAAGTTGATGCTGAAGTTCTATATGATTGGTTTAGATTGCCTAGGGATGGTTTATTCCCTGAATTTAAGGATGATGATGATGTTTATGAATTCTGGAAAAAAATCACGGGCAATGATTATACCAAAGAAGAGCAACACAAGTCTACTAGTATTCGCGTGCCTATATGGAGGATTATCCATAAACTTTTAGCGGGAATAATATTTGTTCGCACTAGCTATGGTAGGCTTGTTACGAAACTTGAAATGCAGATTATGCTCATGATTGAGAAGGGGCACAAGGTGGATTGGCTAATGTGCATTACTAAAGGAATCAAGGAAAATCAACTTGTTTCTTCAAAGAATCAAGGATTGGGAGGAGGATCATTTGTGACTTGGATTGCCCGTAAACTGAACTTCACATTTGAGGACATGGAGAGCAAGAAGCTGAAGCTCACCTTGAAACAGATGCGGTCGACGCATATTTTGGGAAAGGGGATGAAATGGAAAGACACTGAGGGAGATGATGAAGCTGATGAAGACTCCGATAGACCGGAAGGTCGTGATATACCCTCCTCCTCACACACCGTGCCTCCCCCTTCTTCCACTGACTCGGGGGTTGATATGATTTTATCGCGCTTAGATGCTATGGCTCGGATCCAAGATAAATTGGTGAGCGATCAACATCTCCTTGCCACTTATGTCTCGGAACACAACAAATGGGCGGAGAAAACCCTGCTTGCCATCACAGCTCATTTGGGTGTTTCCTCCAGTGCTGAGCTACCCCCTAGGTCCCCGTTTTTACCTCTGTTTCCATCTGCTAAGGGTAAGGAAACGGTGGGTGAACCCTCGACATTACCTAAGGAGAGAGTAGATGAGGTCCGATCTGATTCTGATGATGATGATGCTACGAGGGGTCAGTTTATTATTGCACCGCACGACGATCCTAGAATTGCTCTGGAGAGTGAGCTTGATGCTGCCACAGATGCCACTAGCCCAGATGACGACATCTCTACGTCGGTGGAATTTGATAAGGGAGATGATAGCATTTGATTCAAATTTCATATATTTTCGTGCTATGGATTGTTTTTTGAGCTTGGGAATGATGTGATGAACTTTTGAATGACTATTGTTTTGGGATGTAATATTGTTAGTCACTCTTATGCTATTTGTTGCATCCAAGTTCTTATTGAAATTTGAAAAGTCATCTTCGTGCGTGTTGATTCACAGGGGTAAACAAGTTCGTAAACTCATTTTCTTGACTGTCCAAGTGCTCTGCGCTCGCACGATACTTTCGTGCGTTCGCATGCCCTGTTATTTCTGCCTGCGTCTCAGCTCGCATGCGACCATGCGTTCGCACGAAAAAACCATGCGACTGGTTTTATCGTGTGTTCGCACAAGCCCTTCCATGCGTTCGCATGTCTCGTACTTCCTACATTTAATGCTTTTGTGCGTTCGCACAATCTCGAGCATGCGTTCGCACGCCATTTCATGCGGTCTTTTGATAAATTTTTGAGTTGACTTGCATGATGATCGACATGTTTACGATGATGATTTCTTTACCTTGTGTGCTTAATGCTCTCGTTTTTGAGTTTCTTGTCTTATACAAGAAAAAGGGGAATCATAATTCGAATTTTTGTGCAAGATCAGTAACCCACGACCTAGACGCGCATCGCAACATCTCTTACTTTGAAATGGCTACCTCCAAACGAGAGAAGTTTTTCTTAACTTTCTCTTTGCTTTTCGTTCTATTCATTGCTTAGGGACTAAGCAATTGCTAAGTGTGGGGTGGCCTATGTTTTGACATGTTTTGACTATACGAGATGTTTGTGCTTGCTTGACGTGTTTTCATGTGTGGAATCCAATCAACTTATATGTATAAGGGAGAACACCTACACTACTGTACAATTCATCCAAAACCTTGAAATATTAATGAAAACAAAAAGTCTAGGCAAGGCTACATTTTCGAAAGAAATTTCATTCCTAATTCAACAAGTCGTGCATGATTTCACTTAATTGATCCTTTAAATGACTAATGGATTAGATTGATGACTTTCATTCTTGAGGATCAAAGCATTCACTAGCACTTCTTTATCTTTTATTCTAAGCTTTTTCTCGTTGAGACTAAAGAGTTGATCTTTGAAAGCATGAAACCGGAATGATTTATAACTTTGAAACCCTTGCATGTCATGATTGCCTTCAGGTGACCTTAGTGACCTTGCTTACCTTGTGGATTTATCTTGTTGGTTTGTCATGCTCCATTTTTAACGCTTAGCCTTGTCAAAGTTCTAAGTGTGGAGTCAAAAGAGGGCGAAAAATAGGCCCCAACAAAAAAAAAATTATACTCTATTCTTATGGTCAAAAGAGGGCAAAGTCCCGACTAAAAACCCTCTCGATGTACACGAGAAGTTTTGAGCAAAATATACAAATGCCGGGGGTTAGGAAGAAAAGTTCCCCCTCGAAAGCATTTGTAGGCCAAAGGCCATCTGAAAATAAGAAAATACGAAGCACTTAGACTTGACAATCGGCTATCCCACCATCCTCTAGCATGAAAACCAATAAGACAATAGGCACTCTCTAGCAAGAATTCACTAAGGGACGAACCTCGTATTCTTTTATACTTAGGCATGATATGATTTGCAAGTGTATACAAAAACTGTAATGTTGGAACTCCTCTTCTCTTATGACTAAGTGACCTTTGCGTCTTAGGCTTGAGAATGAGTTCAAAGCTCACGAGCCAATGGACTAGCCTCCTTGCTAGCATTTGTGAGTGATCCAACAAGATTTCTTTGCGACTATTAGATTGTTTTCTTGAAGTCACTAATATAGAAAATGACTAGAATCCTTGATTAAAGATTTATTAGTCTTTGCTTTGATTTGCTTGAATGTCCTAATTCATGAATTTCCACAAGGATTTAAAGAAGTTTCATGTAGTGATTGAAATGCACATATCTAGTTGAAATACATTGTGAACTTCATGAAAAACACCTTGCCTAGTACTTTAACATTTGTAAACTTAAACTGCCTAATTGGATGATTGTTCTTTTTGTGGGATTTGTGAGTATTCCCATGTCTGAAAACTCTCAGGAGACTACAACTCGTCCACTAGGGTAACCTAGGGGTTTAAAGGCTTGGTGCATTCGCTAAATGCACTCGTGTTACCTAAAGTGGTTAGCTAGAAGTATGAATTGTTTCTTAGTGTTTTTGTTAGTTTTCGTGACCATATGAAAATTCTCTTTGAACCAATCCTGAATGAGTAAAATGCAATATTGGTTGATTGACCGCTATAATTAGTTTGCTCGGGGCGATCAAACATTAAGTGTGGGGTGATTTGATAACGCTAAAATAGATGCATTTTAGGCAACCTCTATGCTCATTGTTTCGATCGTTCTATTTTGATTTCACTTACTATTTGATGCTTTCTGGTTACTTTCAGGCCAATTACAGAGTTAAAGCTGAGAATACAAGTAGGCAGCAATTCTGGAGCAAAATCGAGCGTTTTGGAGCAAGAAATCACAAAATGGAGTCGGGGCGCAATATCCTCAAAGTCATGCGCTCGCATACCAAAAAGCATGCGCTCGCATGCAAGACTTCGCAATTCTGTGCGTTCGCACAGATAAAAGCTTGCGTTCGCACATACCTAACCAGGCGCATGAATATTCTATGCGTTCGCACGTAGGCTCCTCGCGCTCGCATGCCGATCAATTCTTCCAGCTTGCAGGAGACCATGCGAGCGCATGGTCGGAGCATGCGAACGCATGGTCGGAGCATGCGAACGCATGCCGTGATTGCGGAACAATAGTCAAAGACATTTTCTTATATAAATGGTGGGAATGCTTCTAAGACCAGATCTAGATCTGGATTTTTGGAAAGAACAAGAGAAATTCTGGAGTTTTTAGAGAGAAGAAGGAGATTTTGGAAGATCAACAATCAAGATTTGAGCTACTACAAGGATTGAAGGGAGATCTTCATCCTAGTTCTACTTCTTATTGTTTTTGTTTCATCCTTTTGTATGTATTACTCTTGTTTGTCACTAAATATGACTTGTGAGTAGTCCTTCTAGTTCTAAGGGTTCTATGAACCTACTTGGTGTATGAACTCTATTTCTTAGTGAATCTATGCTTGAATAAAGTCATGATATGGTTGTGAATTACTTTGATTAAATGTTTATTCTTGATCCTCTAAGTTATTTGACGAAATTCTTAGATGATTTAAGAACATGAATTTGATGTCAAGAATATTGAGAGATTGAGATTAAGAATTCTAGAAAACAAGTAGATTCACCATTGCTAGGTAGTGAACACGAGAGTGACCTATCCTAGTATTGAGATAAGCTTGGTCTTCACCGCTCTTGAATATCGATTACTCAACGAGAGTTGATGATTGAGAAACTTGAGTTGGATGTGAGCTAAAAATATCGAGAGATTGAAGTTCGCATGCAAGGTGCTTCTCCCTAAAATCAAGTAAAAATATCGAGAGATTGAATTTGATTTAATAGTCGCACGCTTTGTTCTAACCAATACATTACTTGCTCCTGCATGAATTTGTGCTTAACGAGAGTCTAGTACACCAAGTAGGGACGTAGTACCCTAGGAACGCTTTTTAAACACTTGGAAACACCTCTTTTATTTCATTGTTTACGTTTTGTTATTGATAATCAACATTTGAAACAATCGCAGAGGAATAGACTTATCGGAGTAAAATCGAATAGTGGTCTTAAGTTTACAATTGCTCCTTGGACGACCCGGTACTTACCGGTCATTATAAATTGTTTTTGACTTGTACTAAAACCTGCACGTCAGTAGTGTAAGTGTTCTCCCTTAAACATACAACTGATTGGATTCTGAACATTAAGGCGTGGCAAACAAGCACAAACATCTCGTGTAGTCAAAACATAGGTCACCCCACACTTAGCAGTTGCTTAGTCCCTAAGCAATGAATAGAATTAAAAGCAATGAGAAAGTTAAGAGAAACTTCTCTCGTTTGGAGGTAGCCATTTCAAAGTAAGAGATGTTGCTATGCGCGTCTAGTTCTTGGGCGACTGATCTTGCACAAAAGATTCGAGTAATGATTCCCCTTTTTTTTCTCTATAAGACACGAAACTAAAAATGAGAGTGTTAATCACACAAGGTAGAGAAATCATCATCGTAAACACGTCAACATCATGCAAGTCAACTCAAAATCTTATCAAAAGACCGCATCAGAAGAGCATGCGAACGCATGCTTTGGTTTGTGCGAACGCATAAAAGCATAAAAACGCCGGGAAGGACGAGCATGCGAACGCATGGACTGACTTGTGCGAACGCACGAATAAAGGCAGTCGCATGGTTTTCGCATGCGAACGCATGGAGTCATGCGATCGCAGCACAAAGGGAAATAACTTGGTCATGCAAACGTAGGAATGCCTTGTGCGAACGCACATATCTGGGCAGTGAAGAAAGTACCCTTAAAAACCTATTTTCCCCTGTGAATCAATCACGCACAAAGATTTTCTTACATAATTCAACACAAATCAAGACTGTAATACATAGCATAAGAGTGATGAACCATGTTACATCCCAAAACACAATCATCCAAGGTTCATCACATCATCCACAAGTCATAAACACAACACAAGCACAAAAATATATGGAAATGCTAATCAAAGGCTATCATCACCCAAATCAAACTCAACTGACGTAGAAATGTCTTCATCCGGGGTAGTGGCAGCGGTGGAGGGATCATCGACTCTCATTTCACCGGCTCGGTCGATTTCGTTAATGGTAGCACCAAGTTCAACCTCCGGAGTGACTCCATGAGCACCACGAGGTGCAATAATAAACTGCTCACTCTCACTATCTTCAACATCCTCAATGATGCCCTCTGTTCCACGCTTCTGAACATTTGAAGGTTCACCTACTTTCTCTTTACCCTTAGCAGTAGGAAACAAAGGCGGAGATGGAGGCGAAGGTGATCTGGGTAGAAATGGTGACCGAGGAGGCAAGTCAATAATAGAAGCGATCCCCAAATGAGTGGTAATGGCAAGAAGAGTCCTCTCCTCCCATTGATTGTGCTGCGAGACGTAAGTGGCAAGGACATTTTGGTCCCGCGCCAATGTGTCTTGCGCTCTAGCAATGTCATCCAAGCGCGACAAAATCAGATCGAGTCTCGGGTCGGTAGAGGAAGGAGGAGGCACGGCATGAGAGGAAGATGGCAAATCACTGTCCACAAACCCATCAATCTCATCATCAATGTCAAGCTCTTGCTCATCTTCAACCTCAACTTCTTGCTCATCATACTTACACTTAAGCCCCTTACCCAATATGCGCATAGACAGCATCTTCTTCAAAGTCAGCTTCAGCCTATCACTCTCCTTATCTCCAAATGTAAAATTTAGCTTCCTTGCTATCCACGTCACGAATGAACCACCGCCCAATCCAAGATTCCTTGCAGCGGCAATCTGATTTTCCTTGATCCCCTTTGTAATGCACCATAACCAATCCACTTTCTCTCCTCTCTCAATCATAAGCATAATCATCATCTCGAGCTTGGTTACAAGTCTACTATAGCTAGTGCGAACGACACTGTGCCCGCTAAGAATTTGTGAATAAGGCTCCATTTAGGCAAACGGATGCTAGTAGACTTGTGTTGCTCCTCCTTAGCATAATCACTCCCCGTGATTCTCTTCCAAAATGCATAGACATTATCATCAACTATCGTAGGGAATAAACCATCCCTAGGCAATCTAAACCAATCACATAACACTTCAGCATCAACCTCCTATTGATATTCACCCATCGCAAACCTCCAACACTTAACTTTCCCTTCCTCCTCATCCACATCAAGCTTATGCACTGCACTAAACGAACTTAGGAATTCCATAGTTACTTCATGATGTGATCCAGGATCATCTCTAAAAATAAAGCACATTCCACTGTTGCCAAGCAAAGTCCTAATCTCATCAAACACCTTTAACTTCTTTAAATCTTCAATTTCAGGGAAAAGGAGAGGGATTGGCCATTTACCTTTGTTCAATAATGCAGTATGCAAGGTAGCATCCGTTGGATAGCGAAATCTGATTGGGCCATCGAACTCGTATGGCTTGAGCATGGTGAATTTGTTGGAATTGTCGGCTCGAGGCGATGTTGGAGGCGAATCCTTTTCCAAGTTCCCATTGGCTCGACTCACTGAGGCAGGAGCCATAATATACCGTGTAGAATCAGCGGAAGTCCGGCCATAATGCCTGCCCGAAGAGTCGGATTTCACGTACAAAATCTCAATTCCTTTGCCCTTTTTTCCCCTTCCCTTGGACTTCTTCGAAATCGGCGGTTTTGAGACTCCCAAATTCTTCGAAGCATCCTTGGGAGGCTGCTTAGTAGAGGGGATTTTTACTCTAACCATGGTTGAATTGGGGAGGAATAGAAATTGGGGATTTTTGGAGTTTTAGGGCCTGCGGGATTTGGGGCGGTTTGCGGGTGGCGGAGGAAGAACGGACGGCTGCTTGGTCGGAGAACGGCTGAGGAGGGTTGCGGGAGGTCGGCAATGGTCGACGAAAGGCTGCGGAGGCGAGACGGAAGAGACGGAGGCGCGGGATCGACGGAGGGTCGGGATTTAGGGTTTGCGAAATTGAACTGTTTTTCCCGATAGTGAAATGTAAATATATACTAACCGACTCATGCGAACGCATGAATGCATTGTGCGAACGCACGGTCGTGCAAATGACCGAAAATGGCGAGATTTCAAAGGCTATGCGAATGCATGGAAGCGTTTGTGCGAACGCACGAATAATTCCAGTCGCATCGAATATCTATGCGAACGCATGGAACTGTGCGAGCTTGGCAAAATGAGAATGAAGACTTGGCATGCGAACGCATGAATGAGGCTATGCGAACGCATGGATCTGACCATTGGCATTGAATTTATTTGCGAGCGCATGAAACTGTGCGTGCGTAACGAAATGGAGAAAGAGCTAGTTATGCGAACGCACGGATGAACTGTGCGAACGCATGGAATTGCGGACCAAAAATTCTAAGCCAAACTCAAATCGAACATCGACACTCATGCACAAAAATTCCAAACCCCACACTTGTATCCAATCAAGATACCAATCACCAAGCATATGTTAAGAATTCATCATGCTAAAACATTCCAATCGCACGACAATCATCAAATATAAGCGTTTACACATGCATAATTCACATTCTCAATTTCTTTTGCAAAGCAAACAGAAATCCAATCAAGAGAGATAAACTTAGAGATCAGGGAAGGATCACTTACAAGCCTAGTTTAACGTCTTGGCTAAGACGGAGCCGTGGCTTTTCACATCCAGAAGCACACTAAGAGAAGTTCCGAGCGGGATCCCTTCTCTAGCGGTATTTCATATAGCATCTACGATGGTGCTTCCAACGTGTTCTGATCTCCATCAGCAGCGTGGTAGACCTTAACTCTTTGCCCATTTGCCTTGAACACATTCCCTTGGTTATCAACTAGCTCTAGGTGGCCATCATCGAAAACCTTGTGGATTCTATACGGTCCGAACCACCTAGACTTGAACTTCCCGGGAAACAACTTGTATATGGAGTTGAAAAGTAAGACCTTATCCCCTACTGAGAACCCTTTCTTTAGGATCAACTTGTCATGCCATCTCCGAGTTTTCTCTTTGTAAATTTTTGAACTCTCGTAGGCGTCCAACCTGATTTCATCCAACTCATGCAGCTGAAGGATTCTCTTCTCTCCCGAAGCTTTCATGTCGAAATTCAGTTCTGTGATGGCCCTGGCGGCTCTGTACTCTAGCTCTACTAGGAGATGACAAGGTTTGCCATACACTAACCGGTATGGAGACATTCCAATTGGCGACTTGAAAGCCGTTCTATATGCCCATAAGGCATCATCAAGCTTCAACGCCCAGTCTTTCTTTGACTTGCCCACCGTTTTGTCAAGTTGTTCTTTATTTCTCGGTTTGATACTTCGAGTTGTCCATTCGCTTGGGGGTGATATGGAGTAGAACATCTATGGAATATCCCGGGCTTCTTGAGAAGAGACTCAAATCTCCTCTCCTTGAAATGAGAACCATTATCACTAATTACTGCTCTCGGGACCTCGAACCTTGGGAAGATAATCTTGTTGAACAATTTGATCACCACTTTAGCATCACAAGACGGGGAAGCTATGGCCTCAACCCATTTCGAAACGTAGTCTACCGCCACTAGAATAAAGTTGTTACCTTGCGAAGACGGTAGAGGTCCCATAAAATCCACGCCCCATACATCAAATACTTCAACTTCTAAGATGCCTTTCTGAGGCATTTCATCTCGTCTAGTAATATTCCCCATTCTTTGACATTCGCTACAAGATTTAATGAATTCATATGTATCCTTGAACATACTGGGCCAATAAAATCCCGATTGAAGGATCTTCGCTGTAGTCTTTGAAACTGAACCGTGACCACCATAGGAAGAAGAATGGCAACAAGCTATAATTTTCTTCGTGTCCCCTTCGCTCACACATGTTCTATAAAGTCCATCCGCGCATAGCTTATACATGAAAGGATCATCCCAAAAATATCTCAAAATATCGTGCAGGAACTTCCAACTTTGATTATGATCCAAGTCATTCGGAAGAAATTGGCAAGTCAAGTAATTCACATAATCTGCGTACCATGGGGCATCATCTTTGACACTCAGCAAATACTCTCCGATGAAGGAGTCTTCCACAGGCGCTGAAAACCTCTTTGAATCATAAAGCTCAATTCTCGAGAGATGATCCGCTACTACATTTTCGACCCCTTTCTTGTCCTTGATGTCAATGTCGAACTCTTGCAAAAGAAGGATCCAACGAATAAGTCTCGGCTTGGCATCTTTCTTCTCCATCAAGTACTTGATAGCTGCGTGATCAGTGTAGACAACCGTCTTGGACCCCACAAGATAAGGTCGGAACTTTCAAAAGCATAAACCACCGCTAGTAACTCTTTCTCCGTGGTAGTGTAGTTTAGCTGAGCATTATCAAGCACCTTGCTCACATAGTAGACCACATGGAGTTTCTTATCAACTCGTTGTCCCAACAGAGCTCCCACAGCAAAGTCACTCGCATCGCACATAAGTTCGAACGGAAGATCCCAATTCGGTGGTTGCACTATCGGTGCCGATACAAGTGCTTTCTTGAGCCTTTCAAACGCCTCTAAACATTCTTCATCAAAACTGAATTGCGCGTCATTGCATAAGAGGCGAGTTAATGGCTTTGCAATCTTGGAGAAGTCTTTAATAAATCTCCGGTAAAAACCTGCATGTCCTAGGAAACTTCTAACTCCTTTTTGGTCTTTCGGCGGTGGTAACTGCTCAATGATTTGCACCTTCGCTTTATCAACTTCGACCCCCCTTTTAGACACCAAATGTCCTAACACGATTCCTTCTTGAACCATGAAGTGGCACTTTTCCCAATTTAGCACCAGATCTGTTTCGATGCACCTAGCAAGAATATGAGAAAGATTAGTTAGACAATCATCAAATGAAGTTCCATGAATAGAGAAGTCATCCATGAAAACTTCCATGCATTTCTCAATGTAATCGCTAAAGATGGACATCATGCATCTCTGAAATGTTCCCGGTGCATTACATAGCCCAAAGGGCATGCGCCTAAATGCAGAAGTTCCATACGGACATGTAAATGTGGTTTTTTCTTGGTCATTCGGTAAAATGGGAATTTGATAGAACCCCTATAACCATCTAGGAAACAAAAGTACTCATGTCCAGCAAGTCTTTCAAGCATTTGGTAAATAAAGGGAATGGGGAAATGATCCTTTTTGTTGCCTTATTCAATTTCCTGTAATCGACGCACATCCTCCATCCACTAACGGTTCTAGTAGGGACTAACTCTCCCTTATCGTTCTGCACAACTGTAAGTCCTCCCTTTTTGGGGACGACGTGGATGGGGCTTACCCATTCCGAATCCGGAACCGAGTAAATGATGCCCGCATCTCTTAACTTGGTAATTTCTTTAAAGACAGCATCACTAAGCTTAGGGTTCAATCTCCTTAAAAACTCCCTAGAAGGTTTTGCATTCTCTTCAAGATTTATCCTATGCATGCATAATGAAGGGCTAATTCCCTTAAGATCATCAACAGAATAGCCTAGAGCTTTTCTATTCGTTTTCAGCACATGCAAAAGTTTGGAAGTTTCATGTTCATTCAAAGTTGCACCAACAATAACGGGGTAAGTGGAATTAGACCCAAGAAACTCATACCTGAGATTCGAAGGTAGAGGTTTTAACTCTCCTTCGAATTCCTTACCTATCGGCACCGGGTCTTCTTTACCCTCGTAAGCATCCAATGCTTGCTCTCCTTCGACCAAAGTCAGGTCGCACATCTCCTCATCGTCCATATCCGTCAAGGATGTAAAAAGCATACTAGCATCATCTAACTTCATGACTTTACTCTCAAAAGATGTTAGCTCAAAATTTTCATAAGATATATCAAGCATATTGCATTCAAAAGATGAAACAGGAGCTTTCATGGCATTTTTCAGAAAAAATTTCAGCTTCTCATTCCCTATTTTCAACTCTATATACCCTTCACCACATCTAATGACAGCTTCCACGGTGTTAAGAAAAGGTCTACCGAGAATGACGGGCGTTTCCTGCTCATCATCCATTTCTAGCACATAGAAGTCTACGGGAATAAAGAATTTACCAACCTTAATAAGCACATCCCTAAGAACTCCCCTAGGAATCATAGAACTTCTATCGGCTAATTTCAAAGTAATAGTAGTGGGATGGAGCTCACCCATATCAATCTTTTCAAACAAAGAATAGGGAATCAAAGAAATACTAGCTCCCAAATCACACAATGCTCTATCAATTTCAATTTTGCCTAAAGAGATAGGAATCGAAAATGACCCATGATCTTGCATCTTTTTAGGCATTCTACTTTGGACAATAGCACTACACTCAACATTCAAGGCTATAATGCTAGATTCTTCAAACACTCTACGATTTGACACAATATCTTTCAAGAATTTTGCATATGTAGGATTTTGAGTGATTACCTCATGGAATGGGAGGGTGACATACAAGTTTTTCAACATCTCCACAAATCGCTGGAAGTGAGCATCTAGCTTGCTTTTGTTGAGCCTTTGCGGAAAAGGTATCATTGGCACATACTTCCTTGTCAAAACTGGTTCTTCCTCTTTTTTCTCTTCTTCCGTAGGAGCTTGAAGTTCGACTTCAGAATTCTCGTTGGCAACTTCCGCTTCCATCTCCTTGTCAATAGGACTCGGTTTTCCTTGAGGAGTAGGCAAGACTTTTCCGCTCTTCAATGTAATGGAATTGATATGCTCGGTGGAATTCACATCCGGTTGAGAAGGAAGCTTCCCATATTGCTTCAAAGCTGCGACTTGTTGAGCCACTTGATTTTCAAGCATTTTATTGTGAGCTTCTAATTGCTCCATTCTCTTGTTGACTCCCTTTTGATTCTCTAGCATTTGCGCCATCATAGACATCATTGTATTCTCTTGAGAGTTAGAAGGAGATTGCCCTTGTTGGTGAGAAATCCCTTGATCATTTGTAGGAGGCTTATTAGCTTGATACGGCCTTTGATAGCTCCCTTGGTTGGAGTATTGAGAATGTTGCCCCTGATTTTGATTAGAACTTTGGCCTTGATTAGAATAAGAATTCTGCCCTTGACTTTGGTTAGAGCCATACCCTTGTCTTTGGTAACTCCCTTGGTAATTATTTTTCCCTTGGGGTCTAGGAGGAAAACTGGAATTGCTGGACATTCTCCTTTGAGGAGGCTCATAATTTCTTGTAATAGGGCTCGAATTTTGAGCATAATTTCTTTGTTGATTCACATAGTGTGCCTCTTCATAACCGTCATCATCATCTTCATATCTCCCATCGGGGCAATTCTTTGTAGAGTGCTTCGTACTAGAACATAAAAAGCAAGGTTGTTGGACCAGATTCTTCTCTTTTTCAGTCTTCGGTTTAGACACCTCCAAAGAATTAACCATACTTATCATGGTTTCCATTTTCTTTGCCAAATCACTAAACTGATCTTTAGTTGCATAATTGGAAGAATCCTCTCTAGACTTAGCCATTTTTTTGTGATCGACCCCTTGGTATCTATCAGAATTGGTGGCAATCTTATCGATGATTTTAAACCCTTGGCTTGCCGGTAGATCCATAATTGCACCGCCACTAGCCATGTCCATTTGGTTCTTGGCTTCTTTGCTCATGCCTAGATAGAAATATCTCATAAGATCAGCTCTTCGAAAGTTGTGGTGAGGGCATTCCCTCAAATAATGCTTAAACCGATCATAGGCTTGATGAAATAGCTCATTGTCCCTTTGAGAGAAGGTCAATATGAAATCAGTGAACTTCTTAGTTCTTGACGGCGGAAAGAATTTAGTCAGAAAGGCATTTGCTAGATGATCCCAAGTTCTAAAAGTTCCCGGCTCTTGGTTTTGCCACCATTCCTTTGCATCTCCATGTAGAGAAGAAGGAAAAAGCTTCAAATAGACGTATTCCACGGGCACATTTCTTGGCTTATAAGTGCGGCAATACTCTTGGAAGTTAGCCAAATGGGTTAAAGGATTTCCACTTCCGTGGGATTGATCGTTGGTTACCATATGGGCTAGGGAGGACTTCACATCGAAATCAAATGCATCTTCTTCTGGAGGAACTATAGCTGAGCCATTCCCCTCAAGAGTAGGGGTCATGTAATCCCCGACAGGCCTCTCATCATCCTCATCATCGTATCTATAGTTTCGGTCATTCCGGTTCCTTGGAGGCGCGGGAGGATCTTGTAGAGGATTCTGGTTATCAGGGTTGTTCCGTCGAACGGGATTCTCTACCTCATCGTCCATTCTAAATCCGGGTGGTGTATAATGAATTGGATTTAAGAGTGGAGGTGGACGAGGTCTCGGACCTTGGAAAGCAGGAGGAGTAAGAGCAAGAGGCGGAGGATTCTTTCGAGGTCTACCTCTCCCTCTCTTAGTAGTTGCGTGAGAAGTATTTGACGTTGAACCTAGCTCTACGTGCTTTTGTCCCCTAAATCTTGTGATCATTCGAATGCCTGCAAGAACAAAGGAAGATCTTAGCAATGAAAGGCAAGTGAATTAAACACAGTTTAAGCATGAAACAAGCAATACTTATCAAGTAAGGAAAAAGTAGACAAACTAAACTATCTATTAGCACTTGGTTAATTAACCTATCCCCGGCAACAGCGCCATTTGATCTGTTGTAAATATAGCAGAAATATTCAATAAGAATCAAACACTTATGCTAGTCACTGTGATCAAAACATTTGTAAAGACTCAGGTGAACCGAGGTCGTACCCAAAGGACATGTGATAAAACCAATAATGCTAACAGTTTACTTAGAATGTCTAATGGTTTGGGGGGGGAATTTGTTCCTTAAAAAGGATGATAGCAGGATTTACTATCCAAAAGAGAAATGTGTTCAACAAAAGAGGTATACAATCAATTAAAAGATGACTAGGGATCTATTTCTCCACCTAGACAATTATTGTGATGGTAAAATAGGACACCATTGATGAAATCACATGCATATACTTAGAATTTAGCCATGCAACATTAATACCGAGTTCCACTCGCGCTACAACTTAGTACAAAGAGGTTACATCTCGCATAGTACCTCACACTCGCGCTTTATTGGCACTATAGAATATGAATATCTAGCCTCACACTCGCGCTTTATTGACTAGACAATCATGTTCTTGTTAAATTCAAGCCATTCTCATAAGAGTTAGAAAGTCGCCATGTAACTCAAAAACCCTAATGCTTCTTCATTTCGTTCATTTGAAATCATGCTTTTCAGGGTTAGCTACGTCAAATATAAAATCAAGCAGAATTCCCATTGAGGATGTCTCACAAACACCTTATGGGCAATCCGAAAATCTAAGTTCAAATGAAGAAGAATCATGTGCAAATCATTCATGAATAGCATCCATAGTATTTACAATGTCACAAACATGTCTAGGGGATTCATAGATCCCCAACCAAGGTCACTACTCACTCATGGTGAGTTTACAAGCAAGATCAGCAATAAAAGTGCAGAAAATCATAGGTAAAGTAGAGTTTAGAAATCTGGAACCAATATGGAGATTCAATAATACTAGATGATCCGATCTTCGTGTTTTGTTGTTGTCTCCAAAATCTCTCGCTTCTTCTCCTAGAAAACTGCTCCAAAAGAAACCCAGAAAATCCAAGAGTCCCGGTTCAAAAACCCTAAGTTTCTATTTATTCAGCAGTAAAAATCCGAATCGTATGACTTCATGCGAACGCACAGATGAACCATGCGAACGCATGGCTTCCTGGACTTGGTCGTATGCAAGCATGGGCTTGAAGCGTGCGAGCGCACAAGGATTCCATGCGTCTGGTTTGCATTGTGCGATCGCACAAGGTAGACTGTGCGAGCGCATGAGTGGTGTTGTGCGACCGCATGAGATTTCTATGCGTCTGGTTTCATCCATGTGAGCGTCGGGAAGCTGTGCATGCGAGCGCATGAGATTTCCATGCGTCTGGTTTCATCCATGCGAACGCACGGATTGAGTTGTGCGAACGCATGCCATTGAAGAGTTTGTGCACCGACTTCCAATTTGCGCTTTCTCGCCCCAAAATGCTTGGTTTTCCTCCAAAATCACTACCTACTTGCGTTCTCAGCTTAAACTCTGTAATTTGCCTGAAATGAACCCCAAAGCATCAAATAGCAGGTGAAATCGTAATGGAACGATCAAAACAATAAGCATAGAGGTCGCCTAAAATGCATATATTTTAGCGCTATCACTGACCACTCCAGCTGCAGTGATGATGAAGAAGTCACAGATGAATGTGTATTCAAAAACTACAAGGCTCTGAATGAGAAGTGCGAGGAAGTGATAGCTCTGAATAATAGACTCAACTTTAACGTGACAAGTATGAAGGATGAGAAGGAAAAGCTAAGGGAGAGAGTTGATGTCCTGATTGAAGAAAAGGCAGAACTCCTTGATGTTATCTCGTCGTTAAAGATGCAGAGGGAGAAAGACAAAGACATGCACGCTAGAGACATGGAAGAACTGAAGAAAAGACATGCTGCCATGAGCCAAAGAGAGATATGTTTTCTAGAAGAAGTCAAGTCCTTAAAATTACAAATTGAGATCGAGAAGGACTACCACGCGGTAGTTCTGGATGAGCTGAATCAATTCAAGAAATTAGTGAAGATGCTAAACTCTGGATCAAAAGACCTAGATACAATTCTGAAGTCCCAGAGAATGAGTGGAGGACGAGGCATTGGCTACACTATTGGGAACAGTTCAAGAAAGATTGAGTTTGTCACAGCTAAACAACCGGTGAACAGAGAGATGAACAGGTACCCTCTGGCCAACATGATGAGTTCCGACGGAGAATGGAGAAGAGACTCAAGAACCTGTTGGTACTGTCACAACATGTTGGCACATCAAGCCCAGGTGTCACGAGTTCATGGCTGTGCGCATAAAGCTACAGCATAAAACTACTCCAAGGATGACACGAGAATGGAGAGTGAAGCAAAATAAGAACGTAGGCCGAGAATCTATGATGGAGGGAATCAAATCATCAAAAACCTGTTATTTGCTGACCCGCGGTCAAACTGCTGCTGAGACACCATGTGTCACTAACCCAGGCTATGTTCGAGGGGGAGTAGACAAGCCTCCCGATGCCGAGGAGACCAAGCTGGCCGATTTGAACTCTCCTTACCTATTTTGTGGCAAAAATGGGGAGAGTGATCTCTGAAGTCTAGATGGTTTTGCCAAAAATGCCAAGGGGGAGATTGTGTTCCTATGTGGCATGGGTTTTGGCAAAACGTCTTCAGAGTGTTGAAGCAGAAGGTCAAGAATTGTTCAACCGACTACTGGAACTCGCATACAGCAGAACTGAAGATAAGAAGTTTCCTAATCTGGAGATTTCTTAAATATCAAAGATATGCCGATTGGAATTAGTTAAAGATTCGAAGCAGTTGAAGATCAGATTGGTTGGCAAGATATTCAAGCTACATTATCAAGTTGCCAACGATAATCAAAGGATATTCAAAAGATAATTGAAGAAGAGAAGATTTGGAAGCTTGAGAATATTTAGGAAAGATTTCCTAAATATTCGACGATGACTATCCTAGCTGATTTGGGAACCGCTAATGCATATAAATAGAAGGCTAGGGCGTCCATATCAGTATCGCTTCCTGAGTAAAATAAACACGAGAGCATTTGTGAGATTGGAGAAGAAGAGCGACAACCGGCTGAGTATTCCACACCGAAATATCAACGGCGAAGAAGCAGTCTGTTCAGGGTGTTGTTCAGACTGTTCTTGAAGAATAACCAACCAAGCACACACACACACGGAGATCAAGACACGCCTTCTGAAGAAGGTTCTGGACTTTAGGAGAGGTCCAAGACTAGGTCGGGAGGGAGTCTCGTCCTACCCATAGGGGATCGAGGTGAGCTTTGGTGAACCGAGATTGCAAATCCGAGAGACGGAGTGTTAGAGGCTAGGCTATTACAAACAAGGTGTTGTGTAAGCGTAAGTCCACTTGTAGCCCTAAACTCATAATAAGATTTGTGTCCCTTTTAGGGTGTGGGAAGCCCCCCAGAGTAGGCAAGGCCGAACTGAGTATCATATCGTGTGTGCTCCTATTTGTTCTGTTTACGGTACTGTCCGCTAAGGTGTTCCAGTCTCTGGTAGAACACAACCTGGAACTGGTCTTGAACTGTTGGATCGATTAGTGTTAGCAAACTATATCAGACGAAGGTTACCAGAAGGTTTTGCCGTCTGATATTCAGATAGCAACGGAATAGTAATACAGGAATGTAAATGACTGAAGAATACTACACACGTATATATAGTGGAAACCTTATCACAACAATGATAAGGTGAAAACCACTACCTTCCAGATTGCTCTGAAAGGATTTGCGAAAGCAGATTACTCTTTATTCCGATATACTTGTAGGGTTTACAAACTAGGTCTATTATCCAGACTCTATTTGATGACCTCTACTCAATCCGACAGAGTAATCAGTTTCAACTTCAAACCTCCGTGTGTGCGGCTTCAGCAAGCTTTGCTCTTCAAGGCAGTCGCTTCTTTCTCCCCAGAAATCGTCGTTCTGCTTTCTGGAAACGCGCAGCTCTGCCTCCACAAGACATCTTATCAAACCCTAGCTCTTTATATAGAGTTTGTTATGTCTTGACATCTGGGCCCAATGTCCTGGCCCAGCCCAACTTGCGAAACCCTAATGGATTTCAGTCCAATAAGACAAGATTCCATCTTGAATCTTTCTTTAATTCGTTTCTCCATTAAATAGAATTTGCCACAACTGATCTGTAGAATATTGTTAATTCAGCCTTCATATGGCAATTCGATCTTCGATCTATTAGATGCATTTCTGCACACTTAGACAGAATATTAACCAAGTGTTTGTGATCATCAAAACCTATGGGTTCCAACAAATTCCCCCTTTTTGATGATGACAAACACTTCTTCAATAAAGTAGAAATCCATCACATGTAATTCAAATCATCACTGATCCATCAGACAGATTCATCACTAATCTGGCAGATAGATTTTTCAGTCAGTTTCTGTTAGACAGACAGTTCCCCCTTAAATAGGCATTAGATTTGAATTTCAGTAGTGACTTACCCCTCAAGTGGTGCAGTCATGTTATCTTCCCCCTTTGGCATCATTAAAAAGGTCGCAAGTTAATATACCCAGGTAATGGGAGAAAACCCGCATTCTTCATTAACTAAAGGTAAAAGGGGCCCCGGAGGGAACACACATAGTACGCAGACAATTAAACTACTATCAAGCAGAAGTAGAGCAAGTCAACGAAGAAAAAGTCACAACAAAAAGCATAAGGAGGATGTGGTGGGGTAGCAAGGAGGGGACAACCATGAGACAGACCCTGGGCTAATCTTTCACCAATAACCTCAACTGTTCAACCAGTTCAGTGCCCACGTATCTCAGCTCTCGATTCATCTCCCCTATCTCCTCTCTGATCTGAGTCCCATGAATCATATTGATTTTGGCAGACTCTTCACCTCCTTGACCAGGTTAGGCAGTGACTGAAGAGTTTCAAGCTTAGTATGCAGCTCCGTCACCCAGCCAACATCAAACTCCTTCGCCTCCTTCTCAATCAACGACTCCAGACGAGCCACTCTCTCAATCAGCAAGTCCACCTTTCCAGATAGCCTCTGCAAAGCCTCAATCACGGCCGGTGACCCCTCATCTGGATGCAACAGATGTTGTTCAGAGGATCAACCTCCTGAGATGAAGCTGGCTGTGGGGTGGTTATCCGAGCATTCTACCATCACATGGCTTCATCAAACGTCCAGCCAATATTGTCAAAGGCCTCCATACCAGGAATAGTAGACATAACACTCTCCTCTTCTGGCTGTTGGATGCCAAGATCCCGCCTTTGCTTCTCTTCTTTATACTGTGAGAAACCCTAGAAGTTTCCTTTTCAATTTGAATTCCAATCGGCATCCTCGAATCTCGCAAGATTTAATTTTTAACCTCCAAATGAAACTGCACAATTGAGTCTCTTTCCGGATTCAGAATTAGGCAATAACCAAACCTCCTCGTGCAATTCCCAAATTTGAATTCGCTCCACAGTTATCTACCACATGTCCATCTGTAGGTATTAAGTGTTGCGGACTGTTCACGTACCAACACTTTGCGACTGTTCACGTACCAACCTCAAAATTGCTAGAGAAGGATTATGTTGTCACATAAGATGGCATTCTGTGTCGCTTAAAAGATATTAGGTTGTGCTATGTAATTAATCTATGTCACATAAAAGAGTTGTTGTCGCGTAAAAGCTATAGAATTGTCCTGTTAATTCAAAAGTCATGTCGCATAAAGGTAGCAACTATGTCACTTAATACTTAAATTTTAAAACATGATGTTCATTCCATCAAAAAGGGTTCATGTCAATGTTTACCCTAGCAACATCCAAAATACTTGGCAAATTTTAATGTTTACCAAGACAAAACAAAGCAGGTAGTTTTTCAAATAGTAAACAAAGTCGCAAGTTTAAATTCAGACTTCAGCAACAGTCCCCAAATTCATGCTTCATCCATTGCGTGCGACTGGCAGGTGACTAGTGGCTCCATCCGAGGCATTGCTGGCCATGACTCCTGGTCCCCCCTTGATAATTTCCTTGAGAAATCGTATATGATCCATAAACTTGCTAGCCTGGTCTGCCATTCGATCCTCGAGTTGCTTAGCCATGCCCTCTTGTGTTTTCCGGAGTTCCTGTGTAATCTGAATGGTTTCAGCCGCAACTTTTGCTCCTCCTCGTGGCGGTGGCTCTCTCGCCATGGCCTTGCCAATGCCAGAAATACGCGTCCCACGCTTCGGGCCCACAAGCTGACTTATTATCTCAATTTGAGTACTCACTGGCAGTGGTTCATCTATCACTTCTGGATCCTCCGAGTCATGGTTCGCCACGAATTCAATCACACGCTGCCTCATTTTTCCTAGAATACAAGCTGGATAGTCAATAAGGGAACTAACAAACTAAATAATACAAGCGGTCCAAGATAATAAGGGACCAATTAAAGAAAGCCATAATATAGGGATGCTTATAAGAGGCAAAACACGAAATAAGAGATAAACATTATTTTCATCATACAACAAGTCAAGTGACTCCCACAATCAAATTCAACAGTGATAGTTACGCACTAAAATATTCACGAAGGCGTAAACCACAGCCAAATAATTATAGCCTAGATTATTAGAAATGATTGAAACTTTGTGGATATCACCGCAATCGCTACTCCCCTGGCATCATCGCCATACACCTCACCATATGCTGCAATATAAGGGGCCTTGTCATTTGATAGAGCATGTTGTTCAGCTCGATGGCTAAACGGGACCTTTCCCGAGTGGTGATTTGTTATGCTTTCTGCATTACGTACTTCCTTCATTTTACGACCTCGAGCCTATCAAAAATAATAATAGAAATAAATGAAGCATATTCATAATACTACAACTGCAATGTAAGTTGAAAATAACCCATTGAGAATTGCATTACCTGAACACCTGGTTCCCTGAAATGACCAACTAGCCAACGTCATTGCTCTCTGCGGTCAACAAACTCCAAAGGCAGTTCAGCACCATTTTTTCCATAGTGTGTTTTGAGTCTAACTTCCAGTCTCGGTATCTTTCAGTAGCTATTCGGCTAATGAACCTCCAAATCCAAGTATCATCAAAGTCGAGCACGAAGTTGGGCTATAGAAAATAATAGATGTTAATTGATGGGAAAAAATATAATCAATCATCTTAATGTGAAGTAAAGGAATAAGTACTCACAGTCAAATGGTCGAAGACGATGGCCCAATGCTCTGGCTCGAGCTCACTGAAGCTTTGTGCAAGCATTGGAATTTTGTCTCGCACACATGACCCTATCTCATGTGTTAGCATACTCCTCAGATGATGGTTCTTAGGGCCATTATGTTCCGAACCATGTTCTACTTTTATCTTGGTTCCCAACGACCTCACATAGTTGGCCACCTTTTGACCATTGATGAAGCCCCTTGTCTTTCTATTAGGTTGATCTCCTACATTTGGTAAACACAAAGAAACTATATCAGTAAAAGCACATTACGAACAATATGTATATTATGATCAAACTAGACCAATCAAATGAATGGAACTGTAAAGGAAATTAACATGTGTTTGCCTTAGGTTTGCATCTAATGCTCCGTGGATTCTCTGGAGCAGGAATATCCCCTTCTGGGACTTTTTATTTATTTTTAAGATAAAACAATTTATTGCAGGATTAAAAGCCTGATCCAAGGTGAATATATTCTCTGGAACAGAAATATCCCCTTCTGGGACTTCAAATACAACATTATCAACAACCGGTACATCATCCTCAAACTCTGGCTGTTGTGGATTATCAACAACCGGCTCATTGACAGCAAGAGGCTCATGTTCATTGGCAGGTAAGGGAGCATTTTCATTGGCAGACAGATGCTGATTGCTAGCAGGATTTTCAGCTTGTGGCAGTGGTTCATCATTTGTACTCCGAGTGGGCTGAACCAAAGAGCTCACTGTTGGTATCAACTCCGAGGGAATATCACACAAATTGGATAAGGCACGTAGGGGTGAGTGAGCGGGCTGAACTGGCATATTGAGAGAAGCACTAGTGGAAGCCACAAAAATTCGTCTAGGGCTCGTCCTACGGACTAGATAAGGCAATGGGTTAACATGCTTCTTTGGGGTAGAAAGCGGACGTGCAGCTTGCTTTTTGGGGCTAGGGTTTTTCTTCCTTTGATCGTCCTCCATTCCATGAACAATCGTTTTCAAGCTCTCGGTCGATCTAGCTTCTGGTGGGATAACAAGTGGGGGAGACGGTGGGTGTGTCGGAGGACGACTAGTAGCGACTGATTTAGGGTTTGCTTGCTTACCTCTTTTCGGTATGGGTTCAGGGCTGTAACCTTCGGCTGGTTTGATCAACAAAGGCAACCAGAGTTTCATCCCTTGCCGAGTGGTCTCTTGGATCGCTTCGAGACTGCGCTTCTTCGTCTTTGGTGCCATGGAAATCGGTCGTCAGAGTGAAAGCAGTGAACGAAATTGAGAGAGAAGCAAGCGGCAGATCGAGTGAAAAAGATTTTACCCTAGCAATTGATGTATACGCATGTAGCGTTTAATGGGCCTAGCAGGCCGTAAGGTGTTAAATGGGCTATGACATTAAAGATATGTATGTCACTTAAGCTTCTTTTCCACTTCAGCTTCTTTTTTTACCGTGTACATGACTTAGCCAAATTTAACATCCAGTAAGGAGCGTTGTGTACTCCATTAGGCGACATAGTAAGTAAAGTATGTCACTTAGACATCCAGGAAGGATTTTGACAACATAAATAGTTAAACTCCTTGAACACATTATTCAAAAGCCAAAAAAAAATCCCTGAACACAGCCATTACTCACAATCTGAAACATTTTTCTTTGAGCACAAAACCATTAAAAATGCTAACAACAATCAAAGCGTGAGTAGAGAGTTATTGACTTTCTTTGCTATCGTCATCTTCACCTTCACTTATTCCCATGTCGTCTTCATTTTCACCTTCATTTTCACTTTCACTTGTGTAATGCTCATCTTCTTCACCTTCACTTGAATCATACATTCCTCCATCCTCTGAATCACTTGAATCACCATCATCTTCCAACACTTCATTAGCCGTAGGCATATGAAGACCGGTAGTAGGTAGAGAGCCTAAATCAATATTTATGTCGCTAATAGGGATATGACCATCTATAATATTAGCAGCCACATCTTCTTGATACGGTTCAACCACATGAGATAACATCACACCACTTTGGTCTCTCGCGAGCAAACTTTTACTATATATACCATTGTGGGTGACTACATTAACAACCTTTCAAGGCTCGCCTTCCTTCGGATCATCTAAATAAAATACTTGTCTTGCCGTTGATGCTAAAAAAATGGTTCGTCTTCGTACCAACTCGTAGACGTGTCAACTGATAAAAGGTTGTGATCCTTCCTTGTGATTCCACGTTCCTTTGGATCAGTGTTAAACCACTTGCATTGAAACAAAACTACATGCAGTCCATCTGCATACTTTAATTCAACCACATTCTCGACAATACCGTAGTAAGTCATGTCTTTCGTTTCAACCAGCACTCCAGAATTCTGAGTTTTCAGCTTGCAATCACGTTCTCACACCACGAACTTAACACCATTGACATAACATTGTGAATAGCATGTATGTGTCTGCGGTAAACATGCTAAAATATGCAGAAGCGGTGAATAATGCTTTGATTGTTGTTTTTAGAGATCCAAAATCTGCATTAGTTAATTCAAACATATGTTAGTACAACTCAAGGTAAATCCCTAATACCCCCAAAAAGTAAATGTATATAGCTTACCCATTTTACTAAGTACGAATGAAAATGCTTTTTTCGTGCTTCATTAGTGCCATCTGGAAATTTCTTGAAAATTTTGTCTGCATGCTTAGCAATGTAATACCTTGCCTCTTTGCAATGTTCCATGACGCACCAATGCGCAATTTCAAGTGGTTGCTTATCCAACTTAAAATTGCGCTTATAAGCAATAGGTTTAACAAGATCAGAAACAGCAGAGCATTTGAATTTAGACTGATAAGATGTACCCTTTTTGGCTGACGATAAATTAATTGCTCCATCCATGTATAACTTGCAATATATCACACATTCAGTGACCACGTACTGCTCAGTTATACACCCCTCTGGATATCGAGCGTTCCTTACGCTTTTTTGTATTGACCTAGTTGCCTGCAATAGGACGATTGGATTAATTATACAAGACTTCTTATTGTATAATTAAACACGACGATTGCTTAATTACATACCTTTCAATGGTAAACATCCAATTATAGTGTACGGGGCCCTTAAGTACCACTTGGTCGGAAAGGTGAATCAATAGATGAACCATGATAGTGAAGAAGGATGGAGGAAAAATCATTTCTAACATACATAAAATCATTGATATGTCATCTTTCATTCGACAAACGTCATCTTTCCGCAGCTCTCTGCAACATAGCTTCTGAAACCACCTTGACAATGCTATTAGCGGTTCAACTATATTATACGGTAAGTATGGACGGATAAAAATGGAAAGTAGACGTTGCATCATCACATGACAATCATGTGTTTTAACCCATTAAATTTCTTGTCAGTGACGTTTATCTTGTTCTTTAAACTACCCGCATAACCATCCGGATACTTGGCTTCTCGAATCCACTCAAATATTTCCTTTCTACAATCTGGTAAAACCGTGTAAGGAGCTTGAGACACTTTGACTTTCTTTGTCGATGGACCAGGTTCTTTCTCCCATAAGTTTTGACGAACTCCTTGTTGTTTCAGGTCTTCCCGTGCTTTGGGTGTGTCCTTCGTCTTTCCCTCGATTCCAAGCACTGTGCCTATGATGTTGTCAACCACATTCTTCTCAATTTGCATTACATCTAAAGAGTATAGCTGCCTCAAATATTTCCAATATGGTAGCTCAAAAAAATGCTCCGATGGGTCCAACGCAACTTTTCTGAACCATTTCTATAAGCCTTGAACTTTGGATGTAAACTAAGAATTGGGAACTCATGATTAAATATCTCATCCATAATTTCATGTAAACTAAGGTGGTGGATTCCTCAACTCATTTTACCATCAAATTTATTAGCGCCTTGCCTCCAACGATGATCCATATCAAGCCATCTGCGGTGGCCTTGATACACCATTCTCCCAGATAAATGTTCAGCATCAACACCATCCAAACGAATTGGGCAAGCTTTTTAACCTTTAGTCTTCATACCTCTCAACATGCCAAGCCCTGGGAAATCATTAATGGTCGACATTACTGCTAATTTCATAAGAAAGGATGAACCGTCGTACTTGTCATAAGTAACTACACCAGTGTCCCACAACATTTTCAGTTAATCAATCAATGGTCGCATAAACACGTTCAAACATTTCCCCGGAGACTTCGGACCAGATATCAACAAAGTAAGTAGGTTGAATTCCTTTTTCATGCACATTGAAGGTGGTAAATGATAAGGCATAACCATAACAAGACAAGTGCTATGTGAAACACCATGTGCTCCAAATGGGTTAAATCCATCAGTCGCTAATCCAAGACGGACATTCCGAATCTCACTGGCAAATTCCTGAAATTCCTTATTAAAATCTTGTCATGCCTCTCCGTCAGCAGGATGTCTAATATGATCGTCTACCACATGTCTTTCTCCATGCCACCGCATCTCCTTGGCTATTGTTTCAGACATGTACAAACATTTCAATCTCGGTGTTAATGGGAAGTAACGAACAACTCTCCTGGGTGTCCTGCTTGTACCTTCAACACAAACATATCTCGACTCATGACACACCGGACAATAATCTAAATCTTTATTCTCTTTGTAGTATAGAATACAAAACACGCATGTATAGTCTCATATCCCAATCCCAAATTCTTCAAGCTTCTTCTAACGTCTCGATAAGAACTAGGAAACTTATTGTCGCTTGGGAGAAACTCTTTGAACCACCTTAATTGAGCGGTACAAGATTTGTCCGTCCAACCATTATCCACTTTCATTTGCATCACCTTCAATATGGTGTCTAACACACTCTTATTGCTGCCGTCAAATATGGGTGTTTGAGCTTCGGAAAGTAGGTGAGAATACTTCTCATAAGCTTACCCAATGAATCGTCGACGACATCAGTCATATAATACATGTCTCGGAAAGGGAACGCATCTTTAAGAATATCCAATGTAGGATTTGTCGGACAAGTATCACAACTACTATTGAGAGACGTGTTCCCCTGACTTTTCTCCATAATGTATTGTTGCCTTAACATGTATATTGAACGATTAGTGCGAAGTTCACCATGTTCAGTCCAAGTAGTGTAATCCATCATCATACCATTTTGAATCAAATGTGCATACATTTAATCCAATGAAACCTTTCTATGGTGCAATCTACAACGTGTACATGGACACATATGCGTGGTCTCGGGCCTGTTCTGTCTCACGAAGTCTATAAAATTATTAATCCCATCAAAATAGCGTTGGTCGTATCTTTGCAGCTTCATCCAACTTTTATCCATGATTTGATGTATAACATACAAGTAAACATGTGTTAGAAATTTTTTTAGCTAAACAATCAAAATTTGTACACGCTGAAGCATTAAAGAAGCATAAAAAATTATGTCCACACTCGACAATGAAATCAATCGAATGTTTATATCAATTATCAAACAAGCATGAATTGTGTTATCCATTCGACAATGAAGTCCAACATCAGCTAGCTAGCCAACGTGCACGATAATGGATTTCAAATTACGCAAAAACACTTAATAGTTTCTCCAAAATTCAATTGCTAATATATCAAATCTTCAATTCATCAAACTATGTCGAAGAAACAAATTCAGTTGGGAATATATATGAAAAAATAAATACGAACCTGATGTAGTGAACTGCTGTTTGTTCTAGGATCCAATTCAGTTGCTAAATCTCCGAAATTACCAAATCATAATTCTCTTCGTATCATCTGTGCTCGATCAATATGTGAATTGCGTTACGTTGGGGATGGAGCCGCCAATGATGACCTTAACTGCGCTGATTCGCGACTTGTGAGCCGATGAACTTAACTGTTGATTGTCGACGGGGCGGACGATATGTGCGGCCTTAATATGGTTGGGGGCGGAGGGATTTAGTCCGATAACTGGCGTAGTGACAAGCGTTGTAGGCTTTGTGTATGTCGTAAGAAAACCGGAAAACCTAAATTGTTCTAACTACTGATTGTTGGGTCTATATCTCGATTTTGTTTTAAATTTGTTTGTTCGTTTATGCGTCATACATTCGAACCATGTCGAGTTACGTTTTAAACTCCAAAGTTCAAATTTAAAAAGAGCGAAGAATATGCTTGGATAGGGACTTGAACCCAGGCTTATCAAGCACCGGGGGAGCGCTTTAACCACCTTGGCAACTCAATCTAAGAGCTCGAGCTCAAAAAAGAAAAAAAAGAAAAAAAGAAAAAAAAGAGCGAAGAATATGAGGTCGTAAAGAGTAAACAATAAAGCGGCAAAATTTAAAATGTCGCATAAATTAGGTGACGTGTAAAGTCGTTTATGCGACATACATACCACATCTCTTAATTTTTTTGTCGCGTAAAGATACTAAGCGACCCACTTTTATCGTCGCGTAAACATTTGTCGCATAAGTCTTTTTGAGCGGCGTATTTTGAGCCGTCGCATTAATATGTTATAGCGGCATACGTTGAACGTCGCTTAAACATTTGTCGCTTAAGTAACATTACGCGACATTCGTGTCAATGTGTATCATTTAAATGAGTTTAAGTGACAAATTGTTAAGCGACGCCAAGCCAAATTTGTCGCTTAATTGACAGAATGACGTAGTGATTCAAACTACACAATTTGCACAAATCAAAGCTCATCCATGGCACAAGGTAAGAGAGTAGTGACAAATTACTAATCTGTTTAATTTTTCAATTTAGGTTGGCCACAGTAACAGTTCATTTGATGTTGATTATCAGATCTTTCACAAGCGCATGCCCCCAGAAGCTGTAGACCTCGTATCTAGAATGCTCCAGTACTCTCCTAACCTCCGAAGCACAGCTGTGTGAGTGTTTTCTCTGGTTCTCGTTTTTAGATTTATTCATGTGTGGAGCATGTGCTAAATGCTCAAAGATATTACTTTCGTGACATTATATACATATAAATATATATAGGGGAGCACTCGGTTGAGGCATGGTTGGTAGAATGAGACACGATCTGGGCCACTCATTGTGACACATGGCAAAGCCATATGAGTTGAGCCGTCATTTGTGTTCACACTACTATTGGTAATGGGTTTATTATTTGCCACGTGGCGTGCCTACAAAGCACGGGGGTTAGATGTGTGGCTCAGATCGTGCCTCATGTGCCTCATTCTAATTTTGGTGCCTCATTTGATCGCTCCTATATATATATAGGGGCGTTCGATTGAGGATATAGTTTTTGGTGAGTACGTGGGGACAAATCTGGGCCATTGGATGAGGTTCATCCAATGATCCACAAGCTGCCACGTGTCACATGTGGTAGTGGATTTTACTGTTTGCTTTTTGGGTAGTGAGATTTTACTATTTGCTTTTTGCTTTTATTGGATTTTGGGTACTTGGACACGTGGCGCACCCACAAAGCACGGGGGGTTAGATGGATGATGATCTAATGGATGAGATTTGTCCCTACGTCCTTACCAATTTTCGGTGTCCTCATTTGAACACTCCTCTATATATATATAGGGGGCGTTCGATTGAGGACATGGTTTTTGGTGAGTACGTGGGGACAAATCTGGGCCATTGGTTGAGGTTCATCCAATGATCCACAAGCTGCCACGTGTCACATGTGGTAGTGGATTTTACTGTTTGGTTTTTGGGTAATGGGATTTTACTATTTGCTTTTTGCTTTTATTGGATTTTGGGTACTTGGACACGTGGCGCGCCCACAAAGCACGGGGGTTAGATGGATGATGATCTAATGGATGAGATTTGTCCATACGTCCTTACCAATTTTGGGTGTCCTCATTTGAACACTACTCTATAGAGGAGTGTTCAAATGAGGACACCCAAATTTGGTAAGGACGTAGGGACAAATCTCATCCATTAGATCATCATCCATCTAACCCCCCCGTGCTTTGTGGGTGCGCCACGTGTCCAAGTACCCAAAATCCAATAAAGCAAATAGTAAAATCCCACTACCAAAAAGCAAATAGTAAAACCCACTACCACATGTGACACGTGGCAGCTTGTGGATCATTGGATGAACCTCATCCAATGGCCAAGATTAGTCCCTACACCCTCACCATAAGACATGTCCTCAATTGAACGCCCCCTACTATATATATATATATATATATATATAGAGGAGCGCTCAAATGTGAATCACTTCTTAGGCTAAGAACATGAGAATCATTATCAGCCACTCATTTTGTTGAAATGAGTGGTCCAAAATGCACCACATCATCTACTATGCATTTTCTGCTTTTTACTATGCACTTTCTGCTTTTACTATTTTACACTTTTGTCTTTTACCTATAAGACAAAAGTGCAAAATCAATCTACACCCTTAGATCATTTGATCCAAAGGTGCAAAATGGTTCTCATGTTCTTAGCCTAAGAAGAGTTCTCATTTGAGCGCGCCCCTATATATATATATATATATATATATATATATATATATATATATATATATATATATATAGAGAAGCGCTCAAATGTGAACCACATCTTACACTAAGAACCTATGAATTCATCTCCACCTTTAGATCATTTGATCTAAAGGTGCATAATCAATCCAAAAAGTGAAAGTTGTTTGTCTTTTTGTACTTTTGTCTTTTACCTAAAAGACAAAAGTGCAAAATGCCAAAAAAACACTTTTTGGACAAATCTACACCTTTAGATCTCAAGATCCAAAGGTGCAAGATGGTTCATATGTTCTTAGTGTAAGAGGAGTTCACATTTGAGCGCGCCCCTATATATATATATATATATATATATATATATATATAGGGGCGCGCTCAAATATTACACCCTACTATTGTGTTATGTGTTACAGCATTTTAAGTCGTTGATCAAATTTCATCCATTGCTCCATATCAAGCCACGTGAATGGTGAGGTGGCAAGTGTGTCAGCCAAATATTGGGCGTTGAAGGGCAATTGTGTCATTTGCCCCTCATAAACATCGAGCCGTCCTTCTCCACGCATCACCTGCTGTCACACCTTTTCTCTCTCTTCATCCACGCTCCAAATCCAGATCTGAATCCCAGTCTTGGACGGCTCTAACCGGCGATGATTCTTGTTACGACATCTTCGTCATTCACCGTGCAGTTATAGATGGCCCCGGCCAACCAAGTAGCCGTCGAAGGGTCACCGATTTTCGACCTAGTGTAATGGCGAAGGTGGATCGACTGCGCTGTATTCTCTGATATGCCGATATGCGAAGGTGGGGTTGATTCCAAGTCAGCAGCCGGAGGACGTGTACGTTTCGAATTTCAAGATCGATGTTCCGAGCAATCGTGTCCTTCGCGCTTCCGAGCAATTTTGAGTCGGCGGCGAGTTATGTACAGACGTTTTTGCATATTGATGCGAGGTATAAGGAATCCGGCTCGGACCAGAGAGACCAGTTGCTGGCGTCTAAGAAGCAGTTGGAAGGGATAGTGAGGAAGCGATTGGCAGCTGCTGTCGATCAGAGGGATCATCAGACGATTTTGAGGTTTATCAGGCTGTATGCGCCTCTTGGATTGGAGGAAGAAGGATTGCAGGTTTATGTTGGGTATTTGAAGAAGGTGATTTCAATGAGGTCTAGGGTTGAGTTTGATCATGTTGTTAAGCTTATGGAGCAACAAGCTAGTGCTTCTGGATTAGGTAATCAGAATGAGCAGGTGAATTTTGTGGGTTGCCTGACTAATTTGTTTAAGGACATTGTGCTGACTGTGGAGGAGAACAATGAGATTTCGCAGAGTTTATGTGGGGAAGATGGGACTGTTTATGCTATATGCGAGTTGCAAGAAGAGTGTGATTCACGTGGTTCTTTGATACTGAAAAAGTACATGGAGTATAGGCAACTGGGAAAGTTGACATCTGAGATTAATGCTCATAATAAGAACTTGCTTGCTGTTGGAGCGCCTGAAGGACCAGATTATAGGGATGTTGAGTTATAACTGAAAGAAATGTTATCGCTGATGCAGCTGGGTGAGGACTACACAGAATTCATGCTTTCCAAGATTAGGGGTTTGAGTTCTGTTGATCCGGAGCTGCTTCCAACGGCCACTAAATCTTTCAAGCGTGGAACGTAAGTGAGTGATTAAATTAAATTGTTCTAGCTATATGTATGTTCTAGCTAAGGAACGTAAGAGGTATGCTATATGTATGTTCTAGCTAAGGAACGTGAGTGAGTGATTAAATTAAATTGAAGCTTTTGTGGTGCAGGGTGAGGATGCTTATGTTGGCCTAAGAGTTGCGACGTGCTTGACAGTTTTGGTTCTGATTAAATTGTTTCATGTTGCTGTGATGTTGCTAGATGAGGATATGTTGCTGTGATTTATTTTGTTGCCATTTTGGTTCATTTTGTCGCTTGAATGTCGCTGGCTTTCAAACAAGTTGAATCCTTTTAGTTAATTTTCTTTCACCCTCTTGAATCTTGGTAGCCTACGTGGAAAACCTTGGTGTTGTTTGTGTTCATCTTCATTCATCATTATTTAGTGTGAAAATTATTTATTGATAATGCATCTTTATTTTTTTGAACAAAGGTGATGAGGCGATCGAGGAACTGCAATGTGGATGCCTATAAGATGGTGCAACATAAAGTGAAGAGAATAGTGGGACGGTGCAACTTGATGTTCAAGGGCTCGAATATTGGACAGGATGGAAGGGCATTGGCCATGTCACTGATGATGGAAGGTTGCAAGAAGGATTTGAATGCAGATTGTAAATTTAAGAGTTAGGTGTTTGGTTTTGAATCTGTGTTAACTCATTTGTTTTGTTAATTGTGTGCTTTTAAACTCATTGGTTAACATCATTGGTTAAACTCATTTGTTAACATCATATTTCAGTTCCAGACTGCACTTACCTCAACATCATATTTCAGTTCCAGACTGCACTTATTTCAACATCATATTTCAGTTCCAGACTGCACTCATTTCAACATCATATTTCAGTTCCATACTGCACTTACCTCAACATCATATTTCAGTTCCAGACTGTTGAGGTAAGTGCAGTCTGGAACTGAAATATGATGTTGAGGTAAGTGCAGTCTGGAACTGAAATATGATGTTGAAATAAGTGCAGTCTGGAACTGAAATAAGTGCAGTCTGGAACTGAAATATGATGTTGAAATAAGTGCAGTCTGGAACTGAAATATGATGTTGAGGTAAGTGCAGTCTGGAAGTGAAATATGATGTTGAAATAAGTGCAGTCTGGAACTGAAATATGATGTTGAAATAAGTGCAGTCTGGAACTGAAATATGATGTTGAAGTAAGTGCAGTCTGGAACTGAAATATGATGTTAAAATAAGTGCAGTCTGGAACTGAAATATGATGTTCAAAAAAGTGCAGTCTGGAACTGAAATATGATGTTGAAATAAGTGCAGTCTGGAACTGAAATATGATGTTAAAATAAGTGCAGTCTGGAACTGAAATATGATGTTGAAATAAGTGCAGTCTGGAACTGAAATATGATGTTGAGGTAAGTGCAGTCTGGAACTGAAATATGATATTGAAATAAGTGCAGTCTGGAACTGAAATATGATGTTGAAATAAGTGCAGTCTGGAACTGAAATATGATGTTCAAAAAAGTGCAGTCTGGAACTGAAATATGATGTTGAAATAAGTGCAGTCTGGAACTGAAATATGATGTTGAAATAAGTGCAGTCTGGAACTGAAATATGATGTTGAGGGAGTGCAGTCTGGAGCTGATAATGATGTTGAGCGAGTGCAGTCTGGAACTGAAAATGCTGTTGAGAGAGTGCAGTTTGGAACTGAAAATGCTGTTGAGAGAGTGCAGTTTGAAACTGAAAATAAAGGGAGCGTACTGGAGAAAGTACAAAATAGGGCGAGTGTTAAGAAGGAAGTGTAAAGCAAGTGCAATAGTTAATTAATGAAATGACATAATATTTCTTATTTATACAAACTTGTAAAACAAGTGCATTTTTCCGATTGATACAAATCCAAAGAGCTCACTGTTCTCTTACATATTCAAAAAAAATGCAAACAAAATGGGATTTTGGCAGGATATCAATAGGTCCTCTGAGGAGTGCACATAGTTTATAGTCATCAGCATCCATCGTTTTCATCAGAGTTGTCGACATGCATCTCATCATTATCATCATCATATAGGTCCTGCTTTTCCTGAAACAAAGCAAGAAAAATACAACAGTTAAGATATAGGTCCTCCTTATCAGCAAGAAAAAATTCACTATTTTTCATTATCATTTTTACAATTTCCATACTAGGGAACATCTGTTAAGTCATATCTCACATATATGCAGCATAATCTAAGACCCCTAAATACCATATGATACTGCCCTAACGAACATGTAAATAAGATCTTCAAAAAAACACCTCATACTCATATTTGCACTGAACAAGTTACCTTCAAAAGCGTTGATAATATATCCGAATCGATCCCGGGAGGCAGTCACTCCATGCTCCACTCTCCAATCCACACGACCAGGAAGTCTTCCAGACTCTGGAATCAAACAACGCACCCACTGAGCGCCGACAAGCTTTCTCTTCGCTTCGAATCACCTGCTGATAAATGAACTCATTTATGATCAATGACATCATTAAGATCAATGAACACAAAGCTGATAAAAATGGAAAATGATATAATTGCAAACTAAGGCAGAAGATGATATGTTTCCAGACTGCACTTTCACAATAGCAAGCAACAATTACCCTCTCCTGCTTTACGAAACAACCAACAATTACCATAAAAAAATAGATAAGCAATGACATAAAAACACAGATTGACACAGCCATCAAAGTCATAAATAATAGAGTATGATTACACAAGATTGCTGGATTTCAAACCACTTCAAAGATCAATTTCAAATATTACACAAGATGTATTGGAAGAGCCAAACATGAATGCCCCAAAGAGTTGGAGTTCAAGTATTAGACTTAAGTTTTGTTAAGAAGAAAACAAACAAACTAGATTGGCGAGGACTTAAAGCAACAACTTCATATTGCCTTAAATCAAATAGTACAGTTGTTTATACTTGTTCAATAAGTAGAAACCTTTCAAGTGTATCCACTGTGAGTGATGTTCCGAAGGAACAGTCAGATGAGAAAATTAAAACAAGAAGCCACCCTTGCAAAATGAATAATCATAATTTGAAGGACATGTATCAGAAGAGCCAAACTCTACAACCCCATTAAGCAGGAGTGCAAGCATTAAACTCCTGTTGTAACTATAGGGAGATGCAATACAATTCCTGAACATCAAACACTTCAGGATCTAAGCAACAATGGCAATCCCCCATATACGCATTCAAGTGTAGTGTACTATAATGATCACACATACCACTAATAGAATACGTTATTCTTATTTGATCAGTCAACCTATAAACAATCAACACACATAACATGATAGATGACATGAAAGAAATTATTAGTAGTAGTACCTTTCATTTCTCCCTTAGGGTTCACTATAACACCAGCATTGTCTGCAAACATAAGAATATACATTCAATCAGCTTCCATGAAAGACAGTTGAATGTCACAATAACTCTTACAACTACCAATTGAAAAAACTAAAGAAAAACCAATACAAACAAAAAGCTAATCTTAGTCAAAGAGATTAAAAATAATACCTTCGAAGTACATGAAGACACCGTCCTTTCGGCGCCATGGCTTGCGGTGGCGAACGATGACGGCAGGCATGACTTTCTTCCTCAAATCAGGCTTTCCCTTCTTCACGGTCGCCATGACCATATCTCCGACGCAAGCAGACGGTAGTCGGTTAAGACGGCCCCTGATTCCCTTGACGGAGATGATGTAAAGGTTCTTAGCTCCGGTGTTGTCCGCGCAGTTGACCGTAGCAGCCACTGGCAAACCCAGCGACATTCGGAACTTGTTCCCTGCGGATCCTCCACGATCTACAAGCACAGACAACATACCATTCGTTATAGAGGTAGAATCAAATCAAACAATCAGATGAAGATACCAATTGGCGAGCAGTTACCTCGTTCAATTTGGGAACAATCAGCTGCTCAGCAGGTTCCTCACTCCCTTGTAGTGCACGGCCGCTTCCTCCAATTTGGGATACATTAGGTAGCTGATCCTTTGGTGGATGTGGTTGAGGCTCATCAGACTTTCCTCCTCCTCCTGCCATTTCCTCTTACTTGCTATCCACAGCCTTGTATCTCAATCTATAAAGCCACAATAAAACAGCAAAAACTCAACACAAACCAGATCCTGTAATATACACAAGCTCACGGAATTCAACCCACCAACCTTCAGGCCATCCACTCTTTACTATAAAGACTCTTCACACCATAAACTCTTCACTATAAAGCACTACCAATTTGCATAGCACAATTTGCATTCCCAGAAACATCTATTTAACATTCAGATCAGAAGGAAAAAAAACATAGAATACTGAACAATTCAACTGAAATACTTAATTGATTCGTAACTTAACATAACATAGCTTAACTACAATCACATTCAATATATACTTAACATAAATCACATAATTTAATTGAGCATGAATCGGCCACACTCTAGCACAATATAAGTCAAGCTCAGGTACTCACCCATCTCTTTAAATTAGCTTTGTTAAGACTACTTCTTAGACATTACCAGCTAAAAATACCTAAAATTGGTCAACATTGAAATCCCTAAGCATCAATCCATCCAAAAATCAGAATTAAAAACAAAACTCACAATGCAATCTCCGCCAAGTCTTGATCTCACATATGGCAGTAGCCTCTTGGCCCTCTTCCAAACCTCACCCGTCCTCCCATTCGCGCATATTCACAAAACATAAACCAATAGAACAAACTCAGCAACACTGAACACCAGACTAAACATAAACACATCACCGACGGAGAAGAAGTTAAACGGACCTTTGGGATTAACGACGAAGACGAGCTCTGGGAGGCGGGAAGAGGAGCTCCTGATGGCGGTGGAGAAATCCGGAGCAACGGCGTAGTCTGCTCGCAGCGGCATCGCCAGATCTACATATTGACGAACGAAATCGAACCTGAATGGGTCGAAACGCTGAGGAATTGAAGTGGTGGGACGCAACCGGTCGCCGAGAAGGAATTGAAGTGGTGGGACGCAACCGGTCGTTGCCGTCTTCGCCATCCTCAGCGTCGAGCATCACCGTCGTTACCTTTACATGAGAGAGATGGTGTACAGTACGGGGATGGACGGTGAAAGCACTTGGGGAAATGAAATTGCATAGACTAATTTGCCCTTAAACTGGAAGTTTGAATTCAGTTTATTAAATATTGAATTAACTAATTTCATTTTGGGTGGGACACGTGGGAGAAGGAGATGGATTGGATCAAACGAGATCAAAGGCTGAAAATAGTGTAACACATAACATCATAACTCCTCCATAACATTTGAGCGCTCCTCTATATATATATATATATATATATATATATATATATATATATATATATATATATATATATATATATATATATAGGCGTTCAAATGTTATGTGTTACCTTGATTCTGATTGGTTGATAGTGGCATGAATAGTACCGGAATAATAGATTTTTGGGTAGTGGGTTTTACTGTTTGCTTTTTGCTTTATTGGATTTTGGGTACTTGGACAAGTGGCGCACCCACAAAGCACGGGGGGTTGGATGTGTGACTGAGATTGAAGTAACACATAACACCATAAAAGTGTTATAACATTTGAACACTCCTATATATATATATAGAGAGGAGCGCTCAAATATGAACTCCTTCTTACACTAAGAACATATGAACACATCTCAACCATTGATTGGCTTTGATCCATTCTCTCCACCTTCGTCCACGTGTCCCACTCAAAAACAATTCATTTGTTTAAAAAAAATGATCGAAGGGCAAATTGGACAATTCATTTAAAGCTTTATACTGTAAAATCTCGTCGTTTAATGCCCCGTACACGCATCACCTCTCTCCTCCGCGCCATCAGTCCTCCCTTACGTATTCTCTCATCTAAAGGGGAGGACGTCGACTCCTCTCTCTCTCGTCAGGGCATCAAGCGGCGACGTTGAGGATGGCGATGCGGTTTCTCGGTACCGGTTTCGGCGCTTGAGCTAGGGTTTTTGCCTACTGCGGATTGGAAGCTTAGTCAGAGGATCCGCCTGAGGTGAAAAAGACATCGAATTCGCCTGCCAAGGATCCGCCTGAGGTGAAAAAGCCATCGAACTCGGTACCGTTTTGGTTAGCTTGTCAGCAGAAGGGAGCGAGGAAGCGGCTGAACAGCTATTGTGGCGGCGGAAGAGTGGTTGAATGAAGGCAGCCCCCTGAAGGTTTCAAATCGGAGGAGATACACTCAAATTGTGAAGGTTCGATTTTCAATCTTCACTGCTTGTAGGTTAATTTATATGAATCGGAATTATCATGTTCCTTTCTGCCCTATGTATCATGTTTCTTTTATGTAGTTTTGTTGTTCTAATTTGATAGTTTCATCTGTTTAAGTTGAATTAGGCCCTGTCCACTTTGACTCTATTTTTTGATTTCTAAGTTAAGATAAGTTAATATCAGTTAAGATAAGTTACTTTCAGTCACTAAAAGTTAAGTTAAGTTTCAGTTAAGATAAGTTACTTTTAACATACTATTCATCATCATACCATCATCATCATATTATTCATCATACAATCACACTATTCATCATCATACCATCATCATCATACTATTCATCATACCATCATCATACTATTCATCATCATCATCATACCATCATACTATTCATCATCATCATACTATTCATCATCATACCATCATACTATTCATCATACCATCACACTATTCATCATCATCATCATACCATCACCATCATACTATTCACCATACCATCATACTATTCATCATACCATCATCATCATAATACTATTCATCATCGTCATACCATCATACTATTCATCATACCATCATCATACCATCACACTATTCATCATCATACCATCATCATCATCATCATACTATTCATCATACCATCATACTATTCATCATACCATCATCATCATCATACCATCATACTATTCATCATCATCATACCATCATACTATTCATCATCATCATCATACCATCATACTATTCATCATCATCATCATAATATTACTATTCATCATCATCATCACAACCATCATCATCATAAAATTACTATTCATCACCATCATCACCCCCATCATCATCATCAGTATATTACTATTCATAATCATAAAATTACTATTCATCATCATAAAATTACTATTCATCATCATCACAACCATCATCATCATCACAACCATCATCATCATCACAACCATCATCATCGTAAAATTACTATTCATCATCATAATATTACTATTCATCATCATCATCATCACAACCATCATCATCATAAAATAATATTATTCATCAGTCAATATAAGTTTCAGTTAAGTTAAGATAAGTTAAGATCAGTTAAATTCAATTAAGATAAGTTAAATTCAGTTAAGATAAGTTTCAGTTAGTAAAATAGAATCAAAGTGGACGAGCCCTTAGTGTGTGTGTGTGTGTTTGGATTTGAGTTTTGTTGTAGTGATTGTGTTTTTGTAGATGTTTATTTCAGAGGATTTTGATTTGGAAGAATGTGGATTTAGATGCTTGTGTACTACACAATGCTTGTGTAGATGGATTTTGAGTTTTGTTTAGATGCTTGGGTAGATGGATTGGTACAAATTATTAAGTGTGTCTACTTTGACTGCATTCAGGTGCACTTGCTTCTGAGGCGTCAAAGATTGCTGCTACATTTAGTGATGTTTTCACGGTAACAATTCTGGATGCCTAGCAATGCAAAGAGTTTAAAATGGGTTTCTATTTGGTTGTTGCTGCATTTAAAAATATCATGATTTAGGACATGTTGGCTGTTGCTTTCATTTGTTACTGAAGTTTTGATCATTGACTATGTTGGCTGCTACATTCAGGACGGTTTGAACCGCGGCGACGTTGAGGACGGCGATGCGATTTCTCGGTACCGGTTTCGGCGCTTGAGCTAGGGTTTTTGCCTACTGCGGCTTGGAAGCTTAATTAGAGGATCCGCCTGTGGTAAAAAAGCCATCGAATTCGGCCGCGAAATCAGAGGATTCGCCTGGATCTGAATTCGGTGAGATTTAAGATTCGACTCGTCGGCTCCGTGCAGCGCAAGCAGAAGTCGCGGCTCAACTCCGGTGAGATAGCAGTAGCTGTTCTCAAAGGAGTTGCCATTGTGGCAGCTCTTGATGCTGACGCTCATAAATCATTAGCTCAGGTATTCTGCTCTTGGAAATATTTATGCTGGATTAAGTAGTCGAACATCTGTTATATGATTAATTTCATAAAAATTATGGGACAATTTCGGAGTTATATTTGTTAGATCTGTTTACATATGCTAAGGCCGCTACACAATGTGTAGATGGATTGGTACTGAGAGGTTGATTTGATTCTTTCTTTGTGAGCTGCGTAGATGGATTGTTTAGATTGCGTATCGCAGGCGGATCAAGTTAAAGAAGGGAGATTTTGCTGATGAGGCATCAGCAACTACTGAATCAGATATAGATTTGAGTTTTGTGGTTTTGATGCATTTTTTGTAGTGAATTTCAGATGGGGATTGTTTCATAATCCGTTCCATGTTTGGCTGTGGTAAAGGAATGAGTTGGATTGCTGATTATGTGATCTGAACTGATGCTTTGTGTGAGTATATGTGCAATGGATGAAAATTGGAGTTCAGAAATAGGGGAGTTTACTTCTTAATTGATTGAGTTTTGAGCTTTGTTGGTATATGTCAGTTTTTTAAATCTTATTTCTTCATGCACGTATCCATCAGTTTTGAGGTTTGATCCCTTGTGAGTTGTGTTGTGAAGGAATTTGGGTGTATGGATGTTCTGGTTTTTTGTGTTGGTAATGAGGCGGAACTTCAATCTTCGGAGTGTTGATTGTGTGATATGAATGTAGTTTTATTGTTTGCAGCGCTCGCCGGTTAAATCTGATTTTTTACTCAAGTAGTTAAGTAGTTAATCTCTAGCATATTACCAGCATTTGTGAGCAGCACTCAATTTTTTTACTTCATTTCCATTCTTTGTCATTGTCACAAATTCTAGCATATAGTCAATCTCTTTTATCATCGTTCGAGTCAAGAAGACTCTTGGGCAAGCTCCATCTGTAGTGTTGATTGATTCATGTTTGTATTGTTGTTTTTTTCTTTTCAATTAGAGGTTGTGTACTGAGTTGTTTTTTTACAGGGTTAGCTTTGTATTCATTTTTCATGGTGGCTGGATATTATTTGGGGTTTGATGATGGGTAACTCATCTATAGGTTTCACAGATTTTATACGGTGATTGAATCAATGTTTTATACTTTTATCTTCTGGTAATTCATAATTGCTGCATATATCATTGTAATTTATTTCCATCATATGACTGCAGAAGTCGGTGCAAGAGTGCCCAGCTGTCGACAATTTTATCAGTGTGGTTAAAACTCATGGACGGACATTGGGTGGTGTTTGGAAGTTCTGATTGATGTTAAGAGAAGATGAGCCCGGACGAAGCGGGGAGAGGTGATGTTCAACTAGGGAGGCTTTTGGAGGTTTGGAAGATGAGCCCGGACGAAGCGAGGAAGATGTTAAGTGAAGATGATCCCGGACGAATCGGGGAAAATGATTGTTTATCAAATCAAGGTTTTGAAGGATGACACAAAAGTTGCTGAAAACAGCTTAATGGTGTATATATCATGATGACACAACGCTGAAAGAGAACAAATGTGAATATAGCAATGTTGTATATTTTTGTTGTTTTCATTTAAGTTTGCTTGTTACAAATTCATTTTGGTTATTTCAACTTAAGAATGTCATGACCATCAAAAAAAAAAACTTAAGAATGTCATGATTGCACTTATTCTCTCACAGTCTCTTATCAATTTTGTTGTTTTCATTAAAAGGATTAATGTTATCGCTTATCAATTTTGTTTCTTCTACCTTGCATTTGAAATCAATGCCAATCTTTTCAGGTTGCACTTATTTTCTCACAGTCGCTTTATTTTGCAACCAGTCTGCACAAAGTCTGCACTCCCTCAACATTATTTTCCAGTTGCAGCTTGCACTCCCTCAACAGCATTATCAGCTCTAAACTGCACTCCCTCAACATCATTATCATCTCCAGACTGCACTTCCTCAACATCATTTTCAGCTCCAGACTGCACTCCCTCAACATCGTTTCATCTCCAGACTGCACTTCCTCAACATCATTTTCAGCTCCAGACTGCACTCCCTCAACATCGTTTTCAGCTCCAGACTACACTCCCTCAACATCGTTTTCAGCTCCAGACTGCACATCTGTTGTGGGAGTGCAGTCTGGAACTGAAAATGTGTTGTGGGAGTGCATGCTGGAACTGATACTGATGTTGAGGGAGTGCAGTCTGAAGCTGATACTGCTGTTGAGGGAGTGCAGTCTGGAGTTGAAAATGATGTTGAGGGAGTGCAGACTTTGTGCAAACTGGTTGCAAAATAAAGCGACTGTGAGAGAATAAGTGCAACCTGAACAGATTGGCATTGATTTCAAATGCTGTTGAGGGAGTGCAGTTTGGAGCTGATATTGCTATTGCGGGAGTGTAGTTTGGAGTTGAAAATGATGTTGAGGGAGTGCAATGTGGAGTTGATAATGATGTTGAGGGAGTGCAGTCTGGAATTGCTAATGCTGTTGAGGGAGTGCAGTCTGAAGCTGATAATGATGTTGAGGGAGTGCATTCTGGACCTGAAAATGCTGTTGAGGAAATGCAGTCTGGAGCTGATAATGATGTTGAGGGAGTGCAGTTTGGAGCTGATACTACTGTTGAGGAAGTGCAGTTTGGAGCTGATGCTTTGGTTTAGGGAGTGCAGTTTGAAGCTGCAAATTTGGTTTAGGGAGTGCAGTCTGGAGTGAAAATGATGCGCAATGTTGAGTTAAAAATGTTGAACATGTATAGTTGAAAATGTTATGCACTTTTTAACAATAGCTACCATACTTATTTTGCACTTTTAAATACTCACTGATATACGTATTCTGCACTCCTAACACTCAAGTTTCTACTTGTTCTGCACTTTCACAAAAATAACTTATCATGAGCAAATGTTGATTACACAACATAGTTCGAAATTTTATACCTAGAGTACATATATATAGCATCAAGTAAAATGTTTTGTAATTTCAAAATTTCTGCACTTTATAACCAAGTACACTACATAAATGTGTCATGACACTACAAAATTCGCTCAGCCCCTTCAACATCAAGTTGCAACGTCCCACTATACTCTTCACTTTATGTTGCACCATCTTATTGGCATCCACGTTGCACTTCCTCGATCGTCTCATCACCTTTGTTAAAAAAAACAAGGATGCATTATCACTAAATATTTTCGCACACAAACTATGTAATGATGAATGAAGATGAACACAAACAACACCAATGAAGATGAACACAAACAACAAGAAACCCAAAACAAGGGTCTATTTCAGGAAAAAAATATAAGCAGGTTGCCGGAAGTAAATCCCATCAATTTAATAAAATCAGCTGCTAAAAGATGCACTCCTGATATCCTTAAACTTCTTCCTTGCCTCCACAAACTGAAATGAGTAGTATGATTAATTACTTACACTGCAAAGAACATTCACCAACAACCATATAGATTAACAAATGAGATGAATGGCGGCCAACTGCCACCACTAGTTTTTACAAATGAGATGAATGGCGGTCTTCCAATTTCACATCTCCAATCACAAGCCAGATAACACAAAACAATACTTAAATACTTATAATGATGCCTTATACAAAACAATACTCAGAATAATGTCACACCTAAATACTTAAAACTACCATACGACTAATTGCACAATGCTTCACCCACAATCAGTCGTACCTAAATACTTATAATGATGCATTATCAATCAGCGAAAAAATAAGTGACTAACTACCAAAAGCAATACAAGCATTTATCGTCATCATCATGTAGTACATTATCAGTACAAAAACAAAACCTGAGAGTACCTTCCATCTTTGTAATCCTTCTTTCTGTTCAAAAACCAGTCTGGGATGTTGAACTGACGGGGATTTGCAACAATAACCATAAGGTTCTCTAGCTCAGCAGCATTACGCAATCCATCTTCCAATCTTCCAAGCAATCCATCTTCCATCTTCCAATCTTCCAATCCATCTTACGCAATCCATCTTCCAATCTTCCAATCCATCTTACGCAATCCATCTTGCAATCTTCCAATCATAAGGTTGAACTGACGATTTCTTCTCGCCCTCCATCTTCCAATCTCTTTCAGATCTGAGCTCAGCAATCACGCAATTCACACTCCAGGAAATGCACCGAACGCCCATCTCAGCCCTCCATCTTCCAATCTCTTTCAGATCCGAGCTCAACTCAGCCACCACAGTCGACAAAGAATCCCAGCCCCGACGTCGCAACGAATTCCAGAGCCGACGTTGCATAAGAATCCCAGGGTGAGGATGCACCGATGACGCGAGTGAGGAGGAGCGGCGGAGGCGATTATGGAAGGCGAGTGAGGAGAAGTGAAGAGGAAAAAAGTAAGGTCGCCGGAGCGGAGGAGGTAGGAGGCGTGGATGAGCTTTTCGGCGGACGAGATCGATAAGTCGACGAGGAGAGATGAATGGGTCGTGTATGTCACTGGTTGGATTAGACGGGGAGAAATTAACTGGACTGAAATGCCCCACAGCCATCTTCACATGTGCCAACTCATCTGCCATGTCACCTTACATGTGTCACTTTGTGGTCTCTTAGATCAAAGTCCATCCATGGCTCTCATTAGTTCTTATGTTCTTAGTGTAAGGAGTGTTCTCATTTGAGCGCGCCCCTATATATAATAATCAATCCAAAAAGTGAAAGTTGTTTGTCTTTTTGCACTTTTGTCTTTTACCTAAAAGACAAAAGTGCAAAATGCCAAAAAAACACTTTTTGAATAAATCTACACCTTTAGATCTCAAGATCCAATGGTGCAAGATGGTTCATACGTTCTTAGTGTAAGAGGAGTTCACATTTGAGCGCGCCACTCATTTGAGCGCTTATATATATATATATATATAGGGGGCGTTCAATTGAGGACGGGTCTTATGGTGAGGGTATAGGGACTAATCTTGGCCATTGGATGAGGTTCATCCAATGATCCACAAGCTGCCACGTGTCACATGTGGTAGTGAATTTTACTATTTGCTTTTTGGTAGTGGGTTTTACTATTTGCTTTATTGGATTTTGGGAACTTGGACACGTGGCGCACCCACAAAGCACGGGGGGTTAGATGGATGATGATCTAATGGATGAGATTTGTCCCTACGTCCTTACCAATTTTGGGTGTCCTCATTTGAACACTCCTATATATAGAGGAGTGTTCAAATGAGGACACCCTCTTAGGGTGAGGACGTAGGGACAAATCTCATCCATTAGATCATCATCCATCTAACCCCCCGTGCTTTGTGGGTGCGCCACGTGTCCAAGTACCCAAAATCCAATAAAGCAAATAGTAAAATCCCACTACCAAAAAGCAAATAGTAAAACCCACTACCACATGTGACACGTGGCAGCTTGTGGATCATTGGATGAACCTCATCCAATGGCCAAGATTAGTCCCTACACCCTCACCATAAGACATGTCCTCAATTGAACGCCCCCCTATATATATATATATATATATAGAGGAGCGTTCAAATGAGGCAAGCCAAATAAGAATGAGGCAGTGAGGCACGATCTCAACCACACATCTAACCCCCCCGTGCTTTGTGGGCGCGCCACGTGTCCAAATAGTAAACCCACTACCAACAGTAAAAAGCAAAAAGCAAATAGTAAAATCCCACTACCACATCTTTAAATCTCAACCATTAGATCAATATCATCAATGGCCAAGATCATGCCTTACTGCCTCATTCTACCAACCTTGCCTCAACCGAGTGCTCCCCTATATATATATATATATATATATATATATATATATATCAGAGGCGAGGAACACGGGCTTACGACGCACCCTCACAAGCACGGGGGTTGTGTGGGTGAGGTTGCACCGTAGTTACGGTGTTCCTCGCTTCTGATTGGTTCCTTGATTTTCAATAACCAATCAGAAGCTCTGTAACACATAACACATTAAGAAGGCCATAACATTTGAGCGCTCCTATACGCGAGATTGGGAAAGGATCAACAAGTTATCGATTATAATTATGTGAACCTGGCTTTTATTAATTTATTATCAATATAGAATGAAGAACAACTTTATTCTGTGAATAAACATCTAATTGTTTTCATCCAACTTAATAATATATACCTTCGCCTTCAACTTCTCTGTGATGTGCCACATACAATATCGATGTCTGCTTTTTGGGAAGACATCTGCAACAGCTATCTTCAAAGCAGGATCTTGGTCGGTCACCAAGACAATTGGATCACTTGCTACAGATTTTTTGAAGCACCGGAGCAGCCACGAATATGACTCGACGTCTTCTTTGGATATTAGTCCGGCAGCTAGTGTAACGCTGCTTTTGTGGTTGTCAATCCCGGTAAACGGGACAAACACCATGTTGTACCTGACACATATGAAGAAAGGTTAATTTGGTAACAATTAAACTTGTAAAACGAAATAAATCATGTGCTTAAGAACTGGCACTTGTTGGTACTGTATGTGGCATCGAACGAAATTATGTCACCGAACACTTTGCTGTCGGACACCATTCTTGTATCTGCCCAGAAAAGTCTGCAAAGGGTACCATCCTCGTGAGAAAAATACTCAAAAATAAAACCTTCACAAGAGTCCTTTTTCTTTGACAGATTGTTAATGATCATCTGAGCATCATGTCCCCCTATATATGTCTTGAGGTCTCTCATGAAGTTCTTACATTCGGTGAGAGTTGCGCCAACTTTGTCGTACTTACCTGCCATCTCTTTTATTAAGCGGAAAGCGCTGCTTGGGCCTACATTAATATTAGAACAACAGACAACCAAGTCTTTCTGATCATATGTGAGGCATCTATTTATCCGCAAATATTTTTGTCCCACTGTTGAAACCAAATGATGGTTGTGTCGTTCATCGAATAAATATACTGCATATTTCAAACCATCAACAAGCTTCACACACATCTTTGCGTTGCAGCCACATCTGCTAACATCCCTATTTCTCTCCTTCGATTTTGATTCATCGAGGGTGTCGAAAGCGGTTTCATTTTTCCACTTAAAACCTTGCTTGTAACACAATAAATGCTTTATTGTCAGTGTTCCATCCCTACTCTTAATCCCGGTACCTAACCGAATAGAAAATCCACAAATCGATGCATAGCCATTGTAGAATTCTATTGCATCTTTGATTGAATCAAATTTCTGACCAATGGAAGGCCTATGGTCTGCTAAACATTTTGGAGTCCAGTATCTGGTGCCACGGGGTGTGTCTGAGACAGAACTGTTGGAATCAACAGTTTCATCGTTCATATCGGCTACATATTGATTGAGAAAATATAAAACGAGCAATTAGTGGATGGCGGGGCTGCGATGTGCAATTCAGATATAATCGGATCATGGATGATTTAAAAATTAGAATTGAATTGTGAATATGTACCGGCGTTGAAGACTTGATCTTGACCCATGGATGGTGAGGAGGCGATGAAGTTGAGCTTCGTTTGATGTTGCGAGCTGAGTGTGAACCGATTGATTGCTGCAGATACGAAAACAGAGCTCTGAGTGAATAAATTTGGGAAGGTTTGCGCCGTTGTTGATGGAGATTTCGCTTAGTTCTGCATATGAGGAAGGTTTGAAGAGATCTGAAAAATGAGATTTCGCTGGGTGTTGATTAGGTCAGTCGATTATAACGGATGAGATAGGTAACTGAGACTGATTTTGATTTAAAAATATACTCTAATATTTGAAATTAACTGAGATTAACGGCGTTAAATATTAGGTATAATGACAGTCATATCCCTAATATATATTAATAGGATTAGATCTCATCATCAAATAATTAAAACAAACGATTCAGATTACTTTTTATTTTTTACTGAACTTAGCACTTTGTATATAATCCATATATATATATATAGGGGACGGTTCGGGAACAAAGTACTTTTAAAATAAAAAATAAAAACCTCTAATCTTCGTTGATTAATTGAAATCAATGGTTAATATTCACTTTCTAAACTTCACTGTAGTTTCTATTCCGTTAAAATCGAACCACACGAAAGGGCATAAACGGTATACAATTTCATCATTTATCTTTCCACATATTTCACTTAATTGGAAAGAAACTCTCCGCTATGCCAAATCGAGATGCGACGGTGACCAAATCAAAACCCTAGAAGCGCACACATCTTGGCGATTGAGGATCAGTGATAATCGGAAGTCTTTGTTTCTCAACAATCCATGGATTCAAAAAAAGTGAAGGATGGACGAAACTCGCTGCGACTACTTGTGGAAGCTTTCCGTTTGACGAAAGCCATGAAAATACGAAATCGAGTTCTTCCGCAGGTAAGATTTCACCACCCCTAAAATCATTCAAGCTTTGATTTTGGTCGATTTCTATAACCGTACAACCGATCGATGGGGTTGTTTATGTTGATTTCTTATCCGATGTGGTAAAAAATGTGATCGATATCTACTGAGCCCAACTCTAAGCTTTAATTTCCATATTTGTGAATGCAGTAGTAAGGCTTTGATTTCCATGTTTCTGCAATTGCCACTTGATTTCCACTTGCTCTCTTTCACCTAAATAACACCCAGATTGCCACTTGATCTCTTTTACAGTGTCGTCAATGTGGGTGTCAATACCAATTATGGCTGCAACAACATCTGGAGAAGCATTGGGGCTTTCGTTCAGCAATGATAATGTTAAGGGGTGTGTTCTTGCGCTGGTTTCTAGCGCCTTCATCTGATCCAGTTTTATTATCAAGAAAAAGGAACTTTTACATCATTGGATGATGCAACTTCGAATTCCTAATGCATTTCATTGCATCTACTGATTCATTCGTGACTCATGTGAAAGGCAGTGAGAAAGGTCAATCTACAACAAACGGAAAAGCGGCTGCAGTGCAATCCCCAACAAAAGAATTATTGCTTGTATCATGTAGATATTATATAAGGTTGTGAACATTGTATTTATTTTGTAAAATAGTGCTCTTATGAACGTTGTTTTAATGATTTGAATATTGATGTTATTTTGTGAATACAATGTTTATTTTGTGAATACATGTCTTATTATGTGAACACAATGTTTATTTTGTGAATGCAGGTTATATTTACTGAATACAGGTTTTATTTACTGAATGCAGGTTTTTATTTTGTGCACACAGGTTTTATTGGTTTTATTTCATGAAATTTGTGAATAATGATTTTATACTATGTAAATTGCTTTTATTTATGAATGTCAGTTATTTTGTTATTTGTTAATATTGTTTTACCTTTGTGAATATTGTGTTTAGTTTCGTGAAAACTGCCAGCCTTTACTTTGCAGATATTGTTGTTGTTGTACTGCTTTTGAAATTACAATTGGTTATGTAATTGAAAGTACTTGTAACATTCCCAAGTTTTTTTTAATATCCAAAGGAATTAATTTGGTTCAGTTGACCTGTATTCACAATTTTTATTTTGTGAATAAATGTTCTATTTTGTGAATACATGTTTTATTTTGTGATCATAGGTTTCATTTAGTGAATATAGATTTTATTTTGTGAACATAGGTTTCATTTAGTGAATACAGCTTTTATATTGCAGTTATTTTGTGAATACTGATTTTCTATTTAGTGAATACATGTTCTATTTTGTGAACATAGGTTTATTTAGTGAATACAAATTTTAAACAGAAACCAACAATGAATCATCAGTCTTTGCCAAGTTAATTGTTCATCCATCGGCCAAAGCTGTCAAGTTTCATCCATCCACTGGCTACAACCTTCCAACCTAGTCCCCGAAAAATGAGCCAACAACTGCAAAATCAGAGGTATAGCACAATTCAACGAACAATTAACCGACAGAAACGCAATTGATAGAACACAGAAAAGGCATCACCTTTATTCCCTCGCCTCTCCATCTTACCCCTTCGAACACTACCATACATCACAATTTATATGCCAAGAAAACCAATTAACATACATCAAGAACTAAGCTGAAGAAGCAGCATAAGGCCATCTAATCATCTTCAATCACTTACCTCAGTTCTGAAGATCATTGTTCCAATTTTTCAATAACATTCATTAAGCTTATATGAATTCAAGCTTTATTAAAGCTTAATTTGTTGTCTTAATCAATGGATTCTGGGGACCAAAATGTGGACGTATATGTAGCAGCAGTTAGGGATGCACATCCGGTCCGGATCGGTAGACCGGAATTTTCTAAAATCTTGGACCGTGGACCGGACCGGACCGGATATATATGGACCGGGACCGGACCGGGACCGGAATTCGTGTGAAAACTTGGACCGAAACCCGGACCGGACCGGGACCGACCGTAATTTAGGGTTAGAAAATAGAAAATAAAAAAAAATATTAGGAAAATAAAAAAATCTGATTTATTCCGGTCCAGACCGGGACCGGACCGGAACCCGTAATCCTCCAAAAATATGGACCGTGGACCGGACCGAGACCGGACCGGGACCGGACCGACCCGTAAAATCCGGTCGGTTTCGGTCCGGTTTTCCGGTCCGGGTCAATTTTGTGCATCCCTAGCAGCAGTTCCTTATCAAGGACAAATCATGCATACAAACCCCAGTTTCAAAAAACTCAACTTTCTTCCAAACATTGAGAATGAAACCACACCAGAATCAAACAATCTTTTTACTTGATCAATCTTCATTACACAATTTGCTAAGCAACAGATAAAAATGTATCCTGTCCAAAAAAATGCATCATGTCCAAAATGAATTGACAGTAAGCACAAAGCTTATATTTTCATCATTCTGAGGCTCAGAATGAAAAGGCGACGCCTAGGCGTTCGGGCGACGAGCAAATCGCCTTTAGGGGCTTCAGGCGGGCGGAGTCCGGAAGGCGAGCGCCTTCTTCGCCTAGGCGTAGAGGCGTTGGGGCGTTGAGGCGAGCGCCTCTTGGATGAAATGAGTTTTGGGGGAAGAAATCAGTCGGCGATGAGTTTTTGGGGAAGAAACAGTCGGCGATTGAAGATGATGATGAATAGTAGCTATTAGTTAATTTGATCCTTTATGTTTAAAATATTATACTTGTACCCCATGTAATAACATTATTCTTATTTCTCCAAAATCATCAATATTTATCATCTTTTTTCGTTTATAAAGTAATGATATATTTTTTAAATAATTTTTATTAATACTTATAAAATATATTCTATATTTTTTATTTCATCAATTCAATTTTATTATTATATTTTTTAATTAAATAAAAATTGAACATATTCACATCGTACCCAATTGACTATAAGTAGCATTTTCCGTTCCCGTTCCGCAAATCGTATCCAATTTTATATCGGGTAATAATGATTTTTATTTTATTTTTTTGAACAATGTTTTACTAAACAACGTCAATGTGTTACTAACGAGGTTTATTATGTGGAGTTTTTAGAAAATGTCATCATGTTTATTCTATCTTCCTATGTATGCTTTATTTTCTATGTAATATAACTTTGTTTTTGCCTCAACTTATATGTTTATTTGTTTGTTATTGATTATAGTTAAATAATACTTAATTAGATTGCTTTAGAATGACACTATTTTAGTCTATAAAGAAAGAAATGCACGAACGATCGCCTTGATCCAAAAAACGTTCGCCTTTCACCTCTCGCCTCTCGCCTAGGCGATATTGCCCATTTCGCCTTTGTCGCATTTCGCCTTTTTCTTCACTGTTCTGAGCCAAATCAAACATACCAAGAGTTCTGTTGCAAACATCACCCACCACTTGAACATCAGCAGCAACATTTTTCACCTCACTCAGCGCTCAGCAGCACCTTCCGCCTCACTCAGCAGTATCTTTCGCCTCCTCCGCAAGCCGGAACGCACAAACCCAAAATTGAAACTTCTCAGGATCCGATTGCAAATTGGTCTCGTTGCGGCTGTGGATATCAAAGACGGAAGCGAGATGGGGCAAAATTAGGGTCAGAGGCGAGGAGAAACAATATGAAAGCCACAGATTTTCAAAATCCATGAGAAGTGATCAATTCTGAAGCTTACCCATGTCTGGCCGGATCAGAGGCGAGGATAAACTACTACTGATGGAGAGAGATCGCGAATAACGGCGCCGGAACATAGCCTTTCGACTTTGGACATGGTCAGTTGCAGAGTCGAATTGATCCACTGCAGAATCTCCGATCTTCAGACGAAGTAGGCCGAATCCAACATCCCAATGTTCGTCGCCATTTTTTCGAAATTATCTAAATCGCTGGCGGAACGAATCTGAAGAGAACTCTGTGTAGTTGAAATATCAGCAGCTTAGGGTTTTGAAGGTTTGAATTAAGATGTTTGATTTTGACTTAACGATGATAAACGGTGGTTATTTGTATTGTTTAATGACAATGATATCCTTAAGATTTCTTAATTGATATAAAATGTTAATTAAAACAGAATTATTTTGGGCCATTAGATAATCAAATCAAATGGCTTAGATTACTTTTTATTTTTTACCCAGATTGGCACTTTGTATATGATCTATACGAGGAGCGTTCAAATATTATGGCCTTCTTAAAGTGTTATGTGTTACACCAATCTCATCCTTTATATCAAATGATCTAAAGGTGCAAAATAAAGTCAAAGTGCAAAATAAAAGTCAAAAAGTGACCAAGTTGTTTGTAAACTTGCACTTTTGTCTTTTACCTAAAAGACAAAAGTGCAAGATGTAATCTGGACCTTTAGATCAAAAGATCTAAAGGTGCACAATAAAGTAACACATAACACTTTAACAACCCATAACATTTGAGCGCGCCCCTGATCCATACTATATATATATAGGGGAGCGCTCGGTTGAGGCAAGGTTGTAAGAATGAGGCAGTAAGGCATGATCTTGGCCATTGATAATATTGATCTAATGGTTGAGATTTAAAGATGTGGTAGTGGGATTTTACTATTTACTTTTTGCTTTTTACTGTTGGTAGTGTGTTTACTATTTGGACACGTGGCGCACCCACAAAGCACGGGGGGTTAGATGTGTGGCTCAGATCGTGCCTCACTGCCTCATTCTTATTTGGCTTGCCTCATTTGAGCGCTCCTATATATATATATATATATAGAGGAGCGATCAAATGAGAACACTTCTTAGGCTAAGAATATAAGAACTAATCTCAGCCACTCATTTTGATGATGTGGCAGGGAATAGTGCAGAAATAGTGTTTTGCTTTTTACTGTTTGGGTAGTGGATTTTACTGTTTGCTTTTTGCTGTTGATGAATTAACAATAATAATTTACCATTGATCATATTGATCTAATGGTTGAGATTTAAAGGTGTTGTTAGTGGGATTTTACTATTTACTTTTTACTATTGGTAGTAGGTTTTACTATTTGCCACGTGACGCGCCCACAATGCACGGGAGGTTGATGAATGGATGAGATTGTGCCTCACGTTACCTCATTCTTAGGAGACTTACCTCATATGAACGCTCATCTCCCAAGTAGAATAGAAATTAAAGTTGGGAGTGCCGAATCCTTGATAGCAAATCTACACTATCTATTGCATTTTGTGCCGACATGATTTTTCATTTTTAATTATTTATTCCTTTGTTCTATTTTAATTTCTACTCCCATTGTCTCCTAAATCCGAATGACCTTCCCTTGGCATTAAATTTGGAGTAGTATGATTATCACACCCCAAAAAAAATAAAAAACATGATCTGAACTACCAGGTCATTTCAAATTAAGTACCGAACTACAAAAAGTTTCAATTTAAGTACTGAACTATTATCTCATTTCAAATCAAGTACTGAACTATCAACACAGTTTCAATTTAAGTACCGAACTGTCAATTCTTTTCAATACAAGTACCGAAACATAAAATTTTTATTGTTAAATTTTTATTAAATGCATGTAAATTTAATTTAGTAGTTCGGGATTTGTTTTTTGTTGTTGTAGTTTTCCCATAATTTTAATAGAAATTTCTATTAAAATTGAAACGCATAACCCAAAAATAAATGCATGTAAATTTCTATTAAAATTATGGGAAAACTACACAAAAAAAGAAACATAAGCCGAACTACTAAATTAAATTTACATGCATTTATTTTTTGGGTTATGTGTTTCAATTCAATTATTTGAATTCAACGGATAAATAGTTTTTAATTTAGTAAAGATATTTATATCAATTAAAATATTTATTAAAATGAATAGTTATTATATAATTAATATAGTACTATTAGTGATAAGTGAACTAAAAATACTCATCATTAAAAATATGTAACGTAATATTGTATTATGTTTTTTTATATTTTTAATAATCAAATATTAAATTAACAATAATAATTTTATGTTTCAGTTGAAAAGAATTGATAGTTCGGTACTTAAATTGAAACTGTGTTGATAGTTCAGTAATTTATTTGAAATGAGATAATAATTCAATACTTTAATTGAAACTTTTGATAGTTCGGTACTTGATTTGAAATGACCAGATAGTTCAGATCATATTTTTATAGATTCCCCAACAACAAAAAGAATTGTAGTATATACGCTGGATCGAAACAACGTCGTGAGGTTGCTCATCTGTTACTGGTTTGTGGATTGGGAAGCCCATGTTTTATCATGGCCCATTACGCGCTGCCTTGGAATTAGGCCTGTTTTACAATACTTTCCCTACATTTCAGTCACGTGCCACTCACGTGTAATGGCCGATGGCGTATGGAAAGGCCCAAGCGCGCTCAACAGCTTCAATATTCCTGCAGTTGCCGTCGTTGCGTTAATTTCTGATTAGGGAAATTTTAGGGTTTATGGCGTATAAGATTCTTCGGGAAATGATAGGGTTTGTCGCGAAGAAGCAGCGTCGACAAAGCCGCTATAACTCACCTCCAGAAATCCACCAAAACCCTCAAATTCAATGCGTTCGGCTCCTCCGCTGCCGTCGAAGTCGATGACTTTACTGCTTCGTATCTGATCCACTCCTGTGGATTACAAGTCGATGCTGCTCAGCGTGTCGCCAGCTCCTTCCAGCTCAAACCGGCCGACCAGCCTGACCAGGCTTTGAACTTTTTCAAAAGATGCGGTTTTACCGACGATGAGATATCCGCTATTGTGAGAAGGCAGCCGACGTTGTTGTTAGCAGATGCTGACGTAAGCCTGCAGCCTAAATATGAGCTTCTGGCTTCTTTGGGGATCCCACTTGGTGATGTGTTGAGGTTGATCCATGAGTGTCCTAGAATACTTGATGTGGAGAATCTTGCTGATGTGTTGGATACTCTTAAGAGGTTGTTGCGTAGAGGTGAGGAGGTGTTGACTGTTCTTTCTCGGTTTGATGATGGTTCGTGTAGTGTTATGAGTAATTTGGTGCCAATGTGGCAGTTCTCCGAGATGTTGGAATGCCAGATTCTGTAGTGAATTGAATGATTTTTTTATAAAGAATGTTAATGTGCTTTTTACTTGTCCCGAGAGGTTTAAGGAAATTGCTGATAAGGTTTTGGAAATGGGTTTTGATCCAACAGAAGGTAGCTTTATGGAGGCAATTTGTATGTTTGCTGGTGTAAATGGAGAGACTTGGGAGCTGAGAGTTGATAGATTTAAGAAGTGGGGGTGGTCGGATAAGGAGTCTGATATGGTATTTAGGAAGGAACCGAGGCTACTGTTTGTGTCGGGAAAAAAGATTAATGGGGCGATGGATTATTTGGTGAATTATTTGGGAGTGAAGTCATCTGTTGTTGCTGGATGCCTGAATCTTTTGGAGTATAATCTTGATAAACGCATAATTCCATTGTGCCCAGCTAGGGAATTCGTTGATGCTTTTTTAGAAACACCTGACAGGCTTAGAGATAAGTATGATAGGGCTTTGACTAAGATGTTGAAGGCGGAAAAACAGCATTCTGGTGGTGCCAGTAAACCATTCGATGCTTTGAGTGTCGAGGCTTGGGAGATGAAAGTTGACAGATTCAATAAGAGGTGGGGATGGTCACATTATGAATTTGTTATGGCATTCAGGAATCACCCCCGGATGATGTTAGTGTCTCAGAAAAAGATAGACGGGATTATGGAGTTTTTGGTGAACAAAATGGGCGTAGATGCGTCTATTGTTGCTGAACACCCTAATATTCTAAAGTATAAGCCTGGAAAAACGCATCATTCCTCGGTGTTTAGTGGTAGAACTGCTTATGTCCAAAGGTGTGGTGGAGAGGAAGGATCATAATATTCACTATGTGCTAAGGATTAGTGAGGAAACTTTCGTGGAAGCATTTGTGAAAAAGCATGAAAAGATACTTCCCGATTTAGGATTTTTATTCTCAGAAGCAGTTGACCCAGTGATTCAATTGCTTGGTTATCTCTCAACTCCAGCATTCTCTTTCGACTCTCTTTATCTTGATCCAGAGAGTTGTAGTCGAGACAGTTGTTGTTCAATACCATTCGCAGTGAAAATTCACTCGTGTGAGCATATATCTAAGAAAGACTTGTTCCCAGACCACATTATTTGTCCTTTCCATGTCAACCAATGCTGAATAATATCAAAGACTATGTTCCCATCACCAAAGGCCATAAAATCGAGCATTTCATTGGTCACTTCGACTAATAATGTGGTAATATTCTTGCCATGCTGTTCTGGTAATCTGGTACGCCAGCACAGTCAAAGGAGCTTTAAAATCTGTTACTAATAAAGTGTTTCTGTTAAGGAGATATTAGCATGATATTCCCTGCAATTTTATAAGTTGCAATGTAACCCATCCTGCTTGTTCAATGTTTTTATGTCCAGAGGACTACTAATGTGGTTGTGGATCAACTCAATTACCTCAAAAAACAGATTATTATCAAATTCATTAGTCTTGCTCTATTGTCATTCATATCATTGCAAATTTGTATGCCAGTAAATTGCTACCTGATGAACTTGTTAATGTTTCTTTTAATGCGCTCAGTTAACAAAACATTGTCTAAGCAGATGATGACTTCGTTTGCCGAGGCATCCTCAGCGGAGCATGTTTGCAACTCTGGTAATGTCCGCGATTCTTATTCTTGCTAACTTGCATTGTAGTAAATGTCTTCACCTCTCTACAATGGAAATAAATGAACTCTTTCTTGACATTTAGTTTAATTATGTACTGCGCAAGCAATTAAAACTTTACCAAAATGAACTGGAGAATCTTGCATACATGTGAAGGTATTATGTATACCATGTTTGAATTACTTACTTTGGCAGCTTCAATGTTTGAATTACCCGTACCAGGCTGGTTCCTTATCAGCTTCAATGTTCAAGCATGTGATTTTCTCAGGCTCTATTACTAGTTAGTACATGTCGTTTTCACCGACCTCAGTTTTTAAGCTTATGCAGATCTACAGAGACCAATTTTCCACAGTGATTTAAAGCCTCGTATTCCCTGGTAATTGGTATGTGTCATCACATACCAAACTTAGTTCATGTCAGCAGGTTAGTCATTAGGTAAGAACAACTGCAAAATAGATATTCTTTACCTGCCATACGAAATTCAATTTGACTACTCTTGCTTCTGTTATGATCATGTGTTCTAATTGCATCTGTTGAATCAGGTTTTTAGCATATTTTTCTGTCATATGTCTGAAGGCTCAGTTAGCACTTAGCAGGTTATCGTTTCTCTAGGATCAAATAGATTAGTCGTATATTGAAGCATAATTTGTCGACCTACGCCTTGCAATTTCTAAAGTGTTCATTTGGAAGAATGTTCCCATAGACTGATGATCATTAGCCTGGTTGCTGATGAGACTCTGATATTGTTGAAATGTCTGTTGAGAGAAATAACTAGGGCACGGGCACGCACTCGTTCCTTTTTGACATCTATAATGCTTTTTAGGCATGCAATACTGGTAAACACCCCTTTACTCCTTTAGTACCCTACCTCATCTTTTACCTCCACATTTTCGTAGGGGCGGGCTCTCTGTGTAGAATTATTATATGTGCCCTTAGTGGAATGATCTCATCTCTCAAACTATTGCGAATATAAATAAACACCATGCATAACATGTCTGTTTTTTTCGCAGTATTATTGCTGAAAGATTTGGTTTTAATATTCATAAAGTTGTTTATACATTTTGCATTATATACTTGAAATGTATTCGGATTTGATAAATGATAACTGATAGAAGACATGTGTTAGACCTAAAATGATTTATTTGTTTATCTGTTATCTTTCCGAAGGTTTTAGTTTTATATTAACAAACCTGCGCTATCCTTTTTATTTTCAGAACCCCCCACCAACCCACTTCTGAAACTGGTTGTAAGCTGGGCATGCCAATGGAACCAAGGAAATAAATTTCTTTTAGTCATGGTGAAACAGGATTAAGTCGGCGATAAAAGGCATATAACAATGATTTTAATCTGAAGTGGCACAACTGTTTTTTTCTGGCAAAGAAGTTAAATCTTTTTGGGCAGGCCAAGGGTTGCACACTTTTGACATTTGGGCAATTTTAGGTAAGTCGTAAGTGGGTGGTTGGCCAAGTTGGCTATATGGTACTCGTACTGAAACCAACTTCGGATTTTGTTGGTTGGAGACTTGGAGTTGAGCTGTTGAGTTTAATAGTAGATACTTGAACGTTACGCTAAGTTAGTTCTAAGGGCTAGTAACATGAACTCCAGTTTAACAATTCGATCAGCTAGAGGTTTACATTAATTCCTCGGACTAAAACTTTTATTTGTGATTTCTCGGAGTTATTTTCCTGAAATGTTAGGTTGGCCAATCTGTTGTTAATCAAATTTGACATAGGCTTAACCAGTATAAGACTGTTCTGATACATAGATTTTGCAGGAGTCAATCTGATGTACCCTTTTGGAACTTCGGGTTGTAATCCAGTCACTGTTATATGATTCTGTCTCGGACACTTCTTGAGGTTTCAACTGAAATTGCATCAAATTTAACTGTTCCCTTTTCTTTTTTTTATGAATCATAGTTTGTGCTGGTCTATAAATTAATCTTATAATAATGACATCATTTGCAGAAACGGCTAGATTTGGGACCCAATTAAGGCTCTTATGGGAAGAACATGGGGCTTATCGACTGCTTTATTCCTCCAGAACTATCCCTCCGATGCAGACTCAGTGTTCCATAAAGCAGGGCCTCAATGGAATTGGTCGGTTTGTGCCTTTAAATAAATTCTAAGTTGCTGACAGTATCAGATGACATTCCACTATCTTGTGTTTGTTACTAGTATATATATAGCTTGTTCAGCCTTTCGGATAGTCCATGCATTCTTTACCCAGTTAGTCTCTGTCAACTTGTTTCAACTTTTGCATTGTGCTGGCACGCAGTCACATTATTAAGATTCTCCAACTCCTTCCATTCTAGTTCTGACTCTTGTTGTTTTCTAGGTATTGGCATAGAAATAGCTCCAATTGTAGTCTGCTGCATTTCCGAGGCAAAAATGAACTAGAGCATGAGAACGTGTATGTTGCTGTGTGTCTTCTTGTGCTTGTTTTGTTCCTGCAGCCAAGCTAGAGTCCACAAACATAAGCACAGTCACAGTCACAGTCACAGTCACAGTCACAGTCACAGTCACAGTCACAGTCACAGTCACAGTCACAGTCACAGTCACAGTCACAGTCACAGTCACAGTCACAGTCACAGTCACAGTCACAGTCACAGTCACAGTCACAGTCACAGTCACAGTCACAGTCACAGTCACAGTCACAGTCACAGTCACAGTCACAGTCACAGTCACAGTCACAGTCACAGTCACAGTCACAGTCACAGTCACAGTCACAGTCACAGTCACAGTCATCCGATTTCTTATATTTCACAGCCTCCATCTCCTCCACCTGAGTCAGCTGATCCTCCTAGTCCTGGTAATATTATAAATTATAATGACGATGGCCCAGATACTTCTGATGGCGTGTTTGACGTGAGAGCATTTGGGGCCGTTGGAGATGGTGAAGCTGATGACACTGAGGCGTTTAAGTCTGCTTGGGATGCAGCGTGCCAGTTCGATCAATCTGTTGCAACCATCCTTGTTTCACAAAGTCACACTTTCATGATTCAGTCCACCATTTTCACCGGACCTTGTCAGAGTGATTTCATTTTTCAGGTAATGATGTGGATTTAGTTTCGCTTATCTCGAATAGTGTATACATCATTTACCTTGCTTTAAAATTTAGCACCAATGTGTAGGTTGAAGAAGGGACGGTCATGCCACCAGATGGACCTGAGTCTTGGCCTGAGAAGAACAGTAAGCGGCAGTGGCTTGTATTTTACAGATTTGATGGGTTGACGCTACAAGGTGGCGGCGTTATAGATGGAAGAGGCCAGAAGTGGTGGGATCTTCTCTGCAAACCTCACAAGGTAAATTGAACTTATTGCCACATCAACAGTATCTCAGTCTTCAGCGTCACCAATTCTGTCAAATATACGCTGCAGGGAGTGAATGTGACAACCATGCCCGGACATTGCGACAGCTCGATTGTGAGTGAGCTAAACCAATAAAGCTGCACATTTCTTTGCAAGCTAAATGTTACTTAATTTCCTTGCTCTGATTAACTGACGCAGGCTATGAGATTCTTCATGAGCTCGGATCTGACAGTGCAATGCCTAAAATTCAAGAACAGCCCGCAATTCCACTTCAGATTCGACAACTGCAGGGGCGTGCACATCGAGAACATTGTCATCAAAGCTCCGGCTCTCAGCCCCAACACGGATGGAATCCACATTGAAAACACCAACAGTGTTGAAATCTACAATTCTGTTATATCCAATGGTCAGTTTCTCAAAATGTCAAACAAGCTCAAATTTTAACCAACTGTCAGAAATCTAACGAAATTCACAGCATCGTTCAGGTGATGACTGTGTCTCGATCAGGTCAGGATGCTATCACGTAGACATAAAGAACATTACCTGCGGCCCTAGCCATGGAATAAGGTACACATCTGCTTGATTTCGGTCACTCATTCTTCTAGAACCTTCCAATCTCTGAAGTTGTGATCATTTTTCTTGGCTGCAGCATTAGGAGCTTAGGCAACCACAACTCCCGAGCCTGCGTCTCAAACATAACTGTCCGAGGGTGTCCGAATCAAAACGTGGCATGGCAAGGCGGATACAGAGCAGTATCAGGCATAACATCCACATGGACAACGTCCGCAACCCGATCAGTTCTACTGCGCAACAAAATCCTGCTCCAACCAAACATCCGCAGTCCTCGTGTCAGACATTGCCTACTCCAACATCAAAGGCACGTACGCGTCCGCAGCCCGCCAATGCACTTCGCGTGCAGTGAATCCGTCCCTTGCACAAACTTAACCCTCACGGCCGCCAAAGGGGACATGGTCCTTGACCTGTATTGCTGGAACGCTTACGGCGATCTGGGCAACGTTGACCATCCCTCCGATTTCTTTTTCTTGCCTGCTCGAGGGCGGAGAGCCGTCAGTCGAGGGTAATTCAAATGATTACCGAGTAACATCGTCCACCTGCAAATTTTATTAGAGTAACATTAACTGAGTAACGGTAAAAAAAATTTCTTTATAATATTTATATATTTTTTTTGGTAAATCGGTAAATTTACATCTTTCAAAATTTATTCCGTTTACCGATTTTTTTTTTCAGTTTTACGGTTGGTAAATTTATCGATTTACCGAACCGAATGGATTCGGTAACGATAATTTACTGAATTTTGCTTTGCCCTAGTTAATACATTAGTGACGGCGTGCTGCTCATACTTTGGCAACTAATGTGTAAGCAACAAGTGGACTGTTAATGTGTAAGCAGCAAACGGATCTCTCGGGATGACACACCAATTTTGTGACAAAATATCTATCGGAATTACCTCATATCATTAGGGCATACTACCCTAATAGATATAAACATTTTTAACATTTCATAAACCTTCAAATCCCCAATACAAATTTAATCAACGGAAATAAGAAAGAACCTCATTTGTATATTGTTCTAGCATCTCCTGTATAATAATTTAATAGAGTAATTCATATAACAAGATTGATTTTATATTAAGAAAAAAAAAATTGAATACATAAATTGTAGAATGAAATAATTTTAAAACTCGTCGCCAAACAATTATTGTGACAAACGGTAACTTAAAGAAAATTGTTGGAGCCGTACGATGGTTTTCTAATAAACGGCCGAAAAGATAAGACCGTTGGGGAACTGGGAGTCTGGCTCCTCTATTCTCGATTCGAATCTATACCCCATTTTGTTCTTCTCTCACTTCGCACAACCATCTGCTTCAAACCGATTGCAAAATCTCTCTGCCAAGTTGGATCTCTCCGTCTTTCTGATTCGCCTTCCACTAGTCCCGATCTACTGCTGCAATGGCTACGAGTCAATAATCCCCAAAATAGAGGTATCAATCTGCAAGCCCTAGTCAACTTATGTGTCGTATTGGCTTCTTGTTGGTTTACGTATCAGTTTGCAGCGTAAAATGGTTGTTGATTGGATTTTTTTTTTTCAGTGCGAATTTGATGTTTTGTGTAGCTGATTAATGCTCTAGCTGGTGAAGTTATGTTGTATGTTCTTATTATTAGACAAGTTATATTGCTTTTTTTTGGGTGTTGATTAGGCGAGGTGAATCCAATGGAGGGAAACAAACAGAAGAAGAATGGGTCTGACGCACAGAACCGCAGGGCTCTTGTTGATATTGGAAATCTTGTAACAATCAGAGGGTTTGATGTCAAATTGACTAATCGCACGTCAGAAACAAGGTTTGTGATTTTCTTGGTCTAATATTGCATGCAATCTTGTTACAATCAGAGGACTTTGTGTTGTCATATATAAACTGAACATTTGCTTTTATTCAGGGGTGTCTGTGCTCAAGCTAAAGCTGGTTCTGATCATAACAATATAGATGCAGCAGATGCTGGAAATGAACTGGCTGCAGTTGAGTATGTTGAAGATCTGTACAAGTTCTACAAACTAATTGAGGTTTGCAATGCAATGCAACCATCAAGTGTTTAAACTTTTCTCAGGCACATATATTATTGATTTACCTATTTCTCACTTTTGAAATATAATGCAGGAGGAGATCATAGTGCCCGATTATATGGCTACTCAGCCTGAAATTAACGAAAAGATGAGAGCAATCCTTATTGATTGGTTGATTGAAGTCCAACAGAAATTCGATATGCGGCCTGAAACACTATACCTAACTGTAAACATAGTTGATCGATTCCTAGCAGTCAAGAGTGTTCCTAGGCGTGAACTGCAGTTGGTTGGCATCAGTGCAATGCTTATGGCCTCTAAATATGAGGAAATCTGGACACCGGAGGTAGATTTTCTCTCCTGCAGTGCTTTCAGAACAATGAGTGTGTAAATATAGCATGCTAATTGTATGTCTGGAACATTTTCCAGGTGAATGCTTTTGTGTGCATTTCAGATGGGGTTTACAGTCCTGAACAGATACTGAAAATGGAGAAATCCATATTATGGAAACTTGAATACACATTGACCGTTGCTACACCGTATGTTTTCCTGGTGCGCTACATCAAGGCATCTATTGCGGATTATGAGATGGATCAGATGTCACATTTCCTTTCGGAACTAGGCATGATGCATTATGGAGTAGCTGTAATGTACCGCCCATCGCTAGTTTCTGCTTCAGCTGTCTATGCTGCTAGATGTACACTAACAAAGTCTCCAGCTTGGGATGCCACCCTTGAGTTGCATACTGGGTATTCTGAGGCACAGTTGGTGGATTGTGCCAATCTACTGGTGGGCTTCCATTCGACAGCATCAAAAGCTGATAGCAAGTTGAAGGCTGTATACAGAAAGTATGCGAATCCTAAGAGAGGAGCTGTTGCATTGATGCCTCCTGCCAAAAGCTTGGCAGTTCCCTCTACTTGATGCTGAAGAAGAAATATATCGGTCTTAGCAGGAGGAGAGATCATTGTACTGATATGATCACCACTTCCTTGTCTTGTAATTCATTCATTGCTGCTATGAGATGATCATCATCATCTTTAATGCTAGAAACAAAATTGTATACAAACTCTAGAAACAAAAATACAGATTTTCAAAAACAAAAGTGCATCCCATACATTTAAATATGGGCAATGGCCAGATATAATGTTACAAGAACTACTTGTTGCTGTCATACCTAAATACTGCAAGTCATACTTCCCTCTTTGGAGCCCAAATCAGTTCTAATGCAAAAGTGCATCCCATACATTCTAATGATGTCATACCTAAATACTTAAAACTACCAGTATGATTAATTGCACAATGCTTCACCCACAAATCAGTTTGGAGCCCAAAATAAACCGTCCAGTACATCCTTCCCTCTTGTACCCCTTTATTGTTTTTTTTGGTTTTATGTGTATGGATACCATGGAAATGAACCGTGAGTAGTATCCCTTGTTTTCTGGGGTCCTATGGAACCCTCCTTTGTACATAACTCGATCTGAATCTTAATACACTTTGTTAAGGTTCTATTTCGGGTTATATTTTACTAGTTCTTATAGTTGTACTATGTTCATAGGCGTCCGAGGGGATCTCTATGAGCATAGGGTAAGGACCATCGGCTAAACTCGAGGGGGGTGACGCCGATGATCCCAGAAAAAGCCAAGTGTCATATCTTATTACGACGGTGTTCACGAGGGTGACCCGTCGTACTTCACGATAGGACTGTTCTCACCAGTCCGGAGTGAGGGTTTGCAGTCACGAGCTCCGAATCGGACGTGGACCAACAATACCGAGTGGTTGAGGTCCACGTGCGAGATACATCTTAGGCTAGTTTCTCCAGTCCGAAAGGAGTGGCTGTGCAACAAGGTTTGGAATTCACGAGCTCCAACTTGGACGTAGGCCAACATTACCGAGGTCCGACGGGTTGTGGTCTACGTGCGAGATACGTCTTCCTCTATTCGCGAGAAGTAGCCGAGGGGTGAAATCCGTTTTACATAGACATATTAGCCTGGGTCGACCCGTATAGACTCTCACGCTTTACTGGGTTGCAAGTGACTGAACTTGTGTGCTTAGGAGGCAAAAATATATGCCCTGGGAAATGCCTTCTTTCATTTATTAAACCCCACTTTATTTACCGTGTTTTCTTAGTTCATTTATTACACTCAAACCAATCGTAACTTGAAAAATAGAAAGTCTAGATCAAGATTGAATAGTGTACTCAGGTTTTGGTTTACTACTTGGAAATGTTTTTGGCTAAGTAGCGATCGAAACACACGAACTACAATCTGTCAAAATGGTGCCCATACCGGGGAGTAACGGATTAACTTGATACACTAGAGTAGATTTTGTGAGGACTTGACTAATTACTATTGTTTTGCATTTCTTTGTTGTTTGTGTTACACTGTTTGATTTCACGGGTTTACCTATTTTTTATCTCTTTCAAAACTTATTTGATGCAAACGAGGTCCGGCTCGGGGTTGGTGCAAAAAGTCTTTCGTTTTGCACCTTTTTCTAAAAAAGCCAATTACCCATTCAATCTGATTGAATGAATGCATGCGCATGTATAAACTTTATAGATCTGTATGTAACAAAGTCTCCAGCTTGGGATGCCACCCTTGAGTTGCATACTGGGTATTCTGAGGCACAGTTGGTTGAGTGTGCGAATCTACTGGTGGGCTTTCATTCGACAGCATCAAAAGCTGATAGCAAGTTGAAGGCTGTATACAGAAAGTATGCGAATCCTATGAGAGGAGCTGCTGCATTGATGCCTCCTGCCAAAAGCTTGGCAAGTTCTTGACGGAACATATAAATGGAACTCTCTCTTCTTCTGTCTCTCTTTCTGTAATTTAGTTAAGTAGTTTCTTGCAAGGTCGTCGTGGTCACGACTCGTGACTAGAAGCACATATAGTAGCTTTTTTGCCTCCATGTGGATGCAGTCCAAATCACGCATGATGCGCCATGCGCGTATGCCAAGTCATAGTCTTGCATCTCTATGTTTCCAGTGATAGATACAATAATAAGATTCATTTGGATTAGATTATGGTTGGCCATAATTCATCATAAACAATATTTTTTTTTGATGGTCCTCAATCAATTTAATTTATCCATGTTCCATGTTGATGTTCTGGAATTAATTATATGATTGTTTCTAGAAATTTTGAAGAGATTTGTTAACCTTCCTCTCCTACTAATTCATCCAATCTAATTAACACAAATAAACAATCAAATTATGTGAAACTCAAATACAAATCTCACAAACTTTGTTTGTCTCATGTTCTGCGTTTAAGAACAAATTCAGAATTGCAGTTAATACATCAACCAACATGTCTAATGCTTTATTCACATGAATGTCATACCTAAATACTTAAAACTACCAGTATGATCAATTGCACAATGCTTCACTCACAAATCAATTTGGAGCAAACAACAAACCGTCCAGTACATCCTTCCCTCTTGTACCCCTTTATTGTTTTATTGGTTTTCTGTGTATGGATTCCATGGAAATGAACCGTGAGTAGTATCCCTTGTTTTCCGGGGTCCAATGGAACCCTCCTTTGTACATCACTCGATCTGAATCTTAATACACCTTGTTAGTTTTTAGTATCTATTCTGGGTTGCATTTTACTAGTTCTTATAGTTGTACTATGTTCATAGGCGCCGAGGGGATCTCTATGAGCATAGGGTAAGGACCTGATCAGTCGATATTTTGACTGATTATTCGCTACATTCGATGAAGGATAACACTCGTTTTTCGGGCAAATTGTCTCTATTTAATGTCTTTCTCTAGTGTTTCAGGTTAAATTGACATATCATCGCTCCTTGAGCTTAAGATGTCGAAAGAACGAAAAAGATCAACGAAAATGGCCAAAAACGAACTTTGCACCAGTCAAGAGCCGTGACCACCGTGACGTCTCATCAGAGTCATGGTAGTCACGGTAGGTTTCTTGCTCAGAAAGAAACGGCAATTCAAGCGACTGCCGTGATCCCCACCATTGGTCACGGTAGTCATGGTATGTATTTGGCTCAGTGCAAATCAGCAACTGCCGTGATCCCCACCAATGGTCACGGTAGTCACGGCACTTCCGAGCAGAATTATCCTGTTATTTCCAAAAATCATTTTTGGGCTTTCTGGCCTTTTTTGGGCGAGCTATAAAAGGAAACACGACCAGATTAGACAAGTGTTGTTATTTTGGAGAAGAAACCCTAACTTGGGAGAGAAGACAGAGCTTTCAGCGTGAGGATCATCGAGCTACACCGCGTCTTTACGGTTTACTCGTTTCTTCCTCTCTTTACACTGTTTTTGGTTAACTACCATGAATAGTGAGTAGTCTTCTCAATTCCGGGTGCTATGTAACCCTAACTCTCATGTGATCAATTAAAGTTTTTATTTATGCGATTCGAATATTCAATTTCATTGTATGCTTAATTTTATCATTCTATGCATGTATTTACATCAAAGGGTATGTTTGCATTGGTAGAACGTATTTAGGTTATATGCCGAAAGGTGGATGGGCCCTAGGGATAAACCGGATTGCATGAAATTGATGTTAGGCCATGTTTACATGAACTGATAGGAAAACCTTTAGTTTAATAAATCAAAATCGTTGATAATCCGTGGATGGACGGCGTTCAACGATTGAGATTAATCTAGACAATGATCCGTGGATGGGTGATGAGCCGTATTTATACGACTCATCGAGTCATTAAATCCCACCATTTCATTCACTTTATTATGCGAACAGTTACTTTTTAGTGTTGTTTCGTATTTCAGGTGATTTGGAAGCTCTAGGAGGAATTGCGCTTAAAGATGGCATTTTAGGCCATAAATGCAAGATGATTTTGGAGTCAAGCGGAGTCAAGGAACTTCATTCGGGAGCAAAAGGGCGCAAATCGGACGCTCCGGCAGATTTTTGGGCCCGGTGCATCATGACCCCTACTTTGGAAGCCTCCCCGGCCTAAACCGTCCACACATGGGGGGGATTTCAAGGTCCAGGAATCAAGTATGCATGTCCACCTAGTGCCCCAGGTCAAGAGCCCGGCCAAAGGCTTGTCCGAGGCCGGAGTAAATAATCGCCGAAGTCACTAGTCCAATCAGCGCAGATTTCAGGACTTAGCCAAATTCAGGGCCTGTTTTCCGGCTGGCTGAGATGCCAACTTTGAGAGCCGCCCCGGCCTAATCCGTCTACACAATGGGGTGATTTCAAGGTTTGGACATCCAGTATACATGTCCAGCTAGTGCTCCAGCTCAAGAGACCGGCCAGAAGAGTGTCCGAAGGCGAGTCAAATCGGCCCCAAAGTACCCAGTACGATCAGCATTCATCCGAGTTCCAGCCGAGTTGAAACTGAGTTGAGTCCGAGTTTGACCGAGTTTGACCGAGTTTAAAGCCCAAAATTCGTCCAGCCCAATGTCATATTAGGGCAAAGTTACATCTAGGGTTTCGGAATATTCAAGAAGGTTTAAGGTGGCTTAATTATCAAGCAAAGGAGTAGCTTAAAGATAAAGCAAGGAAGATATGGGAATATTTCCTAAATAATCTTTTGGGATTATTTAGGGAACTTTGGGGCATTCTCAAACTCTATAAATAAGAGCTCTCCTCAGCCTTCTAAAGGATCCCAAAAAGTAAAGAGCTCCTCTCTCTACAAAATTCTCTCTTCTCACTCACGGCCGAGCCCTAGTTCTCTCCACCGTCCGCCCTTGCTCCGCCCGTTCTGCCTCCGTGCGCCGCTGCTGCTCCGCCCTCATCAGCTAGCTCAGCCGTGCCTTGTTCCCTTGTTACTCGGTTCATAGTGAAGTTCTTGTTCCCTTTTATTACTTGCATTGTTCTTCATGAGTATGTGTAACTAAACCCTCTATTCGGGTTAGGGTTAAATAATTGTGACGATGTTTTGAGATTTTGTTCTTCACTATTATTATTGCATTCTATTTAGTTCTTGTGCAAATTATCAGTTTGAATTATTAGGTTAAGGGGAGATCCGAAAGGGTACAACTTAACCTAGTAATACTTACTATCTATTCATTACTTATTTGATACTGACCCGTTAGAATAAGTAGTTGCACTAAACCTAATATAACCAGACCAGGAGTATTAGGTTTGCTAGAATTAAACGGTTATAACCAGACCAGGAGTAACCCTAAGAAAGCAAGAATAAATATTTAGAAATCAAGGATAAACTTAGTCACAATTGAATAAAACCCTAACCTGAATATCTTCTCTGATTGATACATCTCACTTATTTTCGTGCCTTACTATTGTTTCTTAAACTGTTTACTCTCACAATTCATCTTTTCTCTCTCTTACAGAACAAAGTAGTAACCATCTAGCTTCCTTGGGTTCGACCCTTGCTTGCCGCTGTACTAACCCACAGTTTAGAGTGAGGAAATTATAAATTCAAATTTGCAGGTACAAACGACGCCTGTCAAATTTTGGCGCCGTTGCCGGGGAGCTACGCACGGTGAAATTGTTCTTTTCCTTTTTCAGTTTAGTTTTTAGTTTTTTTGTTTGTTTTGTTTTTCGGTATTACAACAAAACTGCAGGATTCAAGCTACTAGTGACCGAGTTCAGCCCATAACAACGAGGAGATCACAAATCACCAGCGTCGCTCGTGACACGCAGCGTTCTTCGTCCATTCGAGAATTTTGCGTAGGACTGCTATCCATCGGGGGTAGTTTCACATCTTGAATATATTGTGTCGAGAAAAATAAGCTTTCGTGGATTCTGTCACCAAGACTTACGAGTCTAAGGAGATTGGTTTTTAAGTGAGACCGTTTGTGACTCCACCAATTTCCTGGGAATCCTTCATTGTCTTAAATTTCTCTGACATAATCCTTTCATTTTGTGACGAACTCACGTTGCGATATAAGTTTCTGCCAAAAGACAGCAGGCGCGGTTGCACGGTTACCATGTCTCATGCAGGTAGCCGCGTAGGCGACAACATCAACGAAGAAGTGGAGCAGGGCATCCGGAACATGGAAGGGGCGCTCCCACAACACGACGAGCGAGGCCCGATAAGACAGAATGGAGAGATCAGGGGGGCTGCCCCGGGACAACTGCAACACCAACCGCTCCAACCACCATTCCAACCTCAACCGTACCAGCCCTATCCACAATATCAACCACAACCATATCAGCAGTACCCGCCACCACCATATCAGCCATACCCGCAACCACCATATCAACAATATCCACAACTTCCATACATCCCACACCAGCAATACCCACCACCCCCACGGCCACTACAACAGCCGGCCGACAGAGAGGATGATCACGAGGAGGACGACGATCCAGAGCCAACCATGGGAGAGCTCTCGGCCCCCAACTTCAGAGACCAAGCTTGGTGCATCTACGAAGGGCCAGACCTCGAAGCCATCACCATCAACACCTCGGTCGTCCATCACCTGCCCAAGTTCTCGGGAATGAAAGGAGAGTCTGCCACAGGCCACCTGCAACGCTACCATGGCAGCTGCCAAAACTTAAAGCCCTACGGAGTCGGAGTGGACGATTTCAAGCTAAAAGCATTCTATTTTTCACTTACTGACTCGGCAACTGATTGGTTCTTATCTTTACCTGCAAATAGTATCTACACATGGGAACAAATGCAGAGGCACTTCCTCGCCAAGTACTACCCAGCAGGCAGGGCAATTCAGGTTCGGAGACAGCTACAGGAGCTCAGGCAAGGACTCAATGAGACCATGTACGAGTACGTGGAGAAATTCAACGCCTTAGAGAAGAGCTGCTGCAACCTTGGGCTCCCAGAGAAGCTACTCGTGGAATACATGCTAGACGGACTCCGCCGACTCGACAGGAAGCTGCTAGATGCCTCGGCTGGAGGCAACCTTATGAACCTATCACCAGCAGGTGTGAGACGAAAGATTATGGCAGTGGCTGAGAGCGAACGGTTCCAGGAGGAGTCCAACAAAGAAGAAGAATACACCCGGACCAGGAACGTCTCAAGGGTCGAGCCCCCATCCAGTACCATGGCCGCAGAGATCAAGGAGCTTAAGGAGCTGATGCAGCATGTCATCCGAAGGCAACCAGTCCAGACCAAGCCGTGCGAGTTCTGTGCAGCTACAGACCACAAGACAGACGAGTGCCCTACTTTAGTAGCAGACGACCAGGCTGATGTCAATGCCGTGGGCGATTATCAGAGTTATGGCAACAGACCAGGGGCAGTCCGACAATATGGCGCAGCCACGACCAATCAAGGAGTCAACGGACAGCCCTGGAAGAGCAATAATCAGCAACATCAGGCACAGAGAGAGCCGGTACGACAGAATGCGCCTCAGCAGAATCAGCAGCCCTACCAGCCTCGTTATCGTCAGTACCAGCAAAACGGGCCTAGTCAGTACCAACACCGAGGACCGATCAATAATCAGCCAGGCCCGAGCAATCACAGCTCCAACAAACCTCTCGAAAAGATAGTAGAAGAACTGGCAGCCACGACCAAGGGAGACATTGCAGACTTAAAGAAACAGATGTCCCAGCTTACTACGCTAGTCTCGGATCTCGCAAACAGTGTGAGCACAGGACGACTTCCCTCACAGACAGTTCAAAATCCAAAAGGGAACGTCAGTGCAGTGACATTAAGGAGTGCACGAAGGGCATCGGGACCATCAGAGGACGAGAATCAACTAAAGCCCGAGGACGAAGAAGCCGAGCCTAGTACCTTCGACCAGGACGAAATCGGACCAGACCTGATCCCATCAGCCGTGATCTCTCAGCCAGGGCCGGTTTCTATCACCGAGAATTCTAACGTCCAGGTACCTCTGCCTTTTCCTGTGCAGGTTCGGGCTCCAAAGAAGTATGTGATGGACAGGGAAGTGTGGGAGCTATTCAGCAAGGTGGAAATCAATATCCCACTCCTTGAGGCCATTAAGCAGATTCCGAGGTACTCCAAGTTTCTGAAGGAGTTGTGCACGAACAGACGAAGGGGAACCCAGCCCGACCAGGAGCTTATGAGCAGGAATGTTTCAGCAGTGATTCAGCGCAAGGTGCCACCAAAGTGTGGTGATCCAGGCACATACACCATTCCCTGCACGATCGGTAACATTAGGATAGAGAATTGCATGCTAGATCTCGGCGCTTCTATCAATGTTTTACCGTACTCTATATACTCCTGTTTGCGTATTAGACCTCTAGAACCTGCAGGTCTCACCATACAGCTGGCGGACAGGTCGTGCAAGCAGCCCGAGGGTAAGATTGAGGATGTGCTAGTACAGGTGGGAGAGCTAGTGTTCCCAGCCGACTTCTATGTGCTCAAGATGGAGAACTGCGGTCCGACAGACCATGCACCGATTCTACTCGGCCGGCCGTTCCTCAAGACTTCGAAGATGAAGATAGATTGCGACACTGGGACACTGTCCATGGAGGTCGAAGGGGAGGTGTTCAGTTTCGACATCTTCAGGGCCATGAAGCATCCCACAGAGTACGAGGCGGTCCATGCCTTAGACACCTTGGACGACCTTGTCCAGGAGGTACGCCCAGAGAGAGGGACCGACCCACTAGAGCAGGTGATCGAGGAGGCAGTGTACTCGCCCGAGGATTCATATGAGCATACAGAGGCGATCATGAATGCCCTAGATCAGCTAGAGGTCGCCCAGCCACTCACACCGAGGTATGAGGTTAATGCAATTCGGTTATTTAAATCACAAGTGTGTTTGCCTTCTGTTGTGCAGGCACCTGCAGTTGAGTTGAAGCCTCTACCTAGTCACTTGAAGTATGCATTCTTAGGGGAGAATAGCACGCTACCAGTCATCATCAAGAGCGGTCTAGAGCCAGATCAGGAGCATAGGTTGATTGGAGTGCTGACCGAGCACAAACTGGCCATTGGATGGACATTAGCCGACATCAAGGGAATTAGCCCGGCAGTTTGTATGCATCGGATTTTGCTAGATGATGGAGCTAAGCCTTCGAGGGAGCCTCAACGCAGATTGAATCCTATTATGATGGAGGTGGTCCAGAAGGAGATTCAGAAGCTGTTGGATGCTGATGTGATTTACCCGATCTCAGACAGTCAGTGGGTAAGTCCGGTACATGTTGTGCCAAAGAAGACAGGGATCACAGTGGAGAAGAACGCCGAGGGCGAAATGGTCACGACACGAGTCAAGAATGGATGGCGCATGTGCATAGACTACAGGAAGCTGAACGCAGTTACGCGCAAGGATCACTTTCCTCTTCCATTCATTGACCAGATGCTCGACCGCTTGGCAGGTAAGCCTTATTTCTGCTTTCTAGATGGATTTTCAGGCTATAATCAGATTCCCATAGCACCCGAGGATCAGGAGAAGACAACCTTCACATGTCCATTCGGTACGTTTGATTTTCGCCGGATGTCCTTTGGCTTGTGTAACGCACCCGGCACTTTTCAGCGGGTCGTTACTAGCATATTTTCTGACATGATAGGTTCGTTCATAGAGGTGTTCATGGATGATTTTACTGTGCATGGTGACACTTTTGATGCATGCTTAGATAATTTGAGTACAGTTTTAGCACGTTGTGTTTCTATGAATTTGGTACTCAATTATGAAAAGTGTCACTTTATGGTTACTCATGGAGTAGTACTTGGTCATATAGTCTCACATGAGGGGATAAAGGTAGACAAAGCTAAGATAGATTTGATTGTTACTCTGCCATATCCCTCCACAGTCCGTGATATTAAGTCGTTTCTAGGGCATGCTGGTTTCTATCGTAGGTTCATAAAGGATTTCTCTAAAAAGGCACTGCCTTTGTCTAACCTCTTGCAGAAAGATGTTCCTTTTGAGTTTACAGATCAGTGCAGGGCAGCATTTGACGAGCTGAAGGAGGCCCTCACCAGCACGCCCATCATTAGAGCTCCGGACTGGGCGCAGCCCTTTGAGATTATGTGTGACGCGAGTGATTATGCTGTAGGAGCAGTTCTTGCTCAGAAGGTGGACAAGAAGCCCGTGGTGATCTACTACGCTTCGAGGACACTGGATTTGGCCCAGAAGAACTATTCGACCACAGAGAAGGAGCTGCTAGCCGTGGTTTTTGCCTTGGAGAAATTCAGGTCGTATTTGCTATGTACTAAAGTTGTTGTCTATTCTGACCATGCAGCTATTAGGTACTTGATGACGAAGAAGGAGGCAAAGCCGAGGCTCATTAGGTGGATCCTGCTCTTACAGGAGTTTGACGTAGAGATAAGGGACAAGAAGGGCATCGAGAACACAGTGGCAGATCACCTTAGCCGCCTTGTCCGAGAGGAGGATGCCGGGCAGATTACCGAGACGTTTCCAGATGAGCACTTGTATGCTATTTCGGGTAAGATGCCATGGTTCGCTCCCCTAGTGAACTACCTGGTAGGAGGTAAGTTCCCGCCCTCATATTCTAGGGCTCAGTGTTTGAAATTGAAGCATGATGCTAAATACTATGTGTGGGATGATCCGTACTTGTGGAAAATAGGTGTAGATCAGATTCTTAGACGGTGCATCCCCGATGATGAGATTGCTTCAGTTATTAGTTTCTGCCATGAGCTTGCATGTGGTGGCCATTTCGGCCCTAGGAGGACGGCTAGGAAAATCTTGGATAGTGGTTTCTTTTGGCCACATGTTTTTAGAGATGCCTACAACCATTGTAAGAGATGTGATAAATGCCAGAGAGTAGGTAATATTTCGGCCAGACAGGAGATGCCACAGGTCCCCATACTAGTGAATGATGTGTTTGACATTTGGGGGATAGATTTTATGGGTCCTTTTCCTCCTTCATGTGGATTTTCTTACATCTTAGTTGCAGTTGACTATGTGTCCAAGTGGGTAGAGGCCAAGGCCACTAGGTGTGATGATGCTAAAACTGTCATAGACTTTTTGCGCACTAACATCTTTTGTAGGTACGGTGTACCTAAGGCCATTATCAGCGATCAGGGGACACACTTCTGCAACCGAATGATGGCTTCCACATTGAAGCACTACCACGTTCACCACCGGACTTCCACAGCATATCACCCCCAGACGAATGGGCAAGCGGAGATCTCCAACCGCGAAATTAAGGGAATTCTGGAGAAGATGGTAGGACCGACCAGGAAGGACTGGAGCCAGCGGTTAGATGAGGCACTATGGGCATACAGGACAGCCTACAAGACGCCGATAGGCACCTCGCCTTTTCGGTTAGTCTATGGGAAGGCGTGCCACTTACCAGTCGAGCTAGAACACAAGGCATATTGGGCGCTGAAGAAGTGCAATCTAGACTTACAGGCAGCCGGGCTAGACAGGAAATTGCAGTTGTGTGAGCTTGAGGAGCTACGCCTCGAGGCTTATGAGAGCCAAACAAACTACAAGGCGCGGACCAAGCTCTACCACGACAAATTCATACTCAGGCGCACGTTTGAAGTCGGACAGCAGGTGCTCTTGTTTTCATCTCGGTTACGACTCATGCCCGGAAAGTTGAGGTCCAGATGGACCGGCCCTTACACCATCACACGGGTCTTTAATCATGGAGCAGTCGAACTTGAGAGCCCGACAGGAGGAGACCGATTCAGGGTCAATGGACAGCGAGTGAAGCATTATCATGGAGAGGCCGACCTGTCCGTTCATCAGTTTGACCTAGCCGAGCCCCTTGACACCACCGCTGATGGGATTGCATTTGCCGAGCCTCCTGACACATAAAGGAGGTGCTGTCGAGCCAACGACGTTAAACAAAGGCGCTCGCAGGGAGGCAGCCCTGCACGGTTTGCTTTTCAGTTTGTTTACTTATTATGTTTGTCTGAGTCTTGAGTCTTATTGTCACATTGTACTTGGGAAAGAAGATGATTTTCATGCAGGGACAGAGGCGGACGTATCCAAGATATTGCATAAGACTGTATCCAACGCGAGTAGTTCACACCTTGAATAAATTGTGGCAAGAAACATGAGCGTTTAAAGATTCTGTCACAAAGACTTACGAGTCTAAGGAGGTTGGGTTTTAAGTGAGACCGTTGTGACTCCTCTAACCTCCTGGGAATCTTTTATTCGTCTTAATGTTATTGACGCAGCCCTTTCATTGTGTGACGAACTCACATTGCGACACAAGCTCCAATGGTGCTCTTCGAGGACTCGTAGGAGAATCATCAGTTGTTTCTGATCGTCACGCACCGCACGAGGGAAGTGCCTGTCCTTACTCTCTTCTTATTTCCCTTTGTTTTATTTATGCATGCATTGTGAGTCTAGATTTGAGTCGTGCCGTGAGGACACGGCTTACTTCAAAAGTGTGGGGTAGGAGAGTCAGTCAGTGAGTCAGCATGTTTATTTACTGCACCCTGCACAGAGTCAGCACGTTTCCCGTCATTTTTAAAATTTTTGTACATGATACTTCACTACTTCCTAGACTTGCAGTATTGGATAATGATTAGGTGAAATAGATAGAGCCGATTACATGCATGTCTTTAATGAAAATTAACTTGGGCGACTAACATGTGACTTTAAAATATTGCGTGCCTTTGTTAGTTGAGATAAACAGGGATGTGGAGTTGATAGAAACGCCCTAGAGAGACTTGACAGATCATTCAAAGGCCGAACTCAGGATATATGGTTATGTGGAGCTTGTGGAGGCTAGCACTTCGAGGCAAACATAGTACGAGTCTACTCCGCCACTGCGGCACACTTTGCGGTGGTTGGGACGGGAATACTTCACACCGTCCAGACTCTAGTTCAAGTAGCTGGGAAAATAGACAAGCGACCCTTGGATTGACCCGCGCAAAAGGACGATGATGAGCGAGAGCAAGTAGGTTTGAGCAAGTCACAATCCGCACTACAAAGAAAAATCCACTACCATTGTGATAGTCCACACGTCCCACATGTGAAAAGCGTCATTGAGAATGCCAAATCATATGACGCTATAGCTAGCTGAAAAGCACTCCATTACTTGAGCCCGAATGAATCACGTGCAAGAAAAAGCAGCAAAGCATAACCATATAGCAGCGAGTTCGAGTCCGAGAAAGAGGGTTCATGGGTCTAAAAAGGGCTATCTCCAGATACATCCGAATTGATTTGCATCTCGACTTCAAAGGTAACACGTATCTTTAGCCCTTGTTTTTTCGCACAATGACATTAGTAACAAGCATGCATAACAGGCGAGGTCTATAGTAGCCAAAGTCGCGTCCATGTAGCTCGTCTAGGATGACCGAAGCTTTGTGGTGTTACATTAGTTCGTTCCTCCTATGACCTAGTTCTTGTTCGGGACGAACAAGTTTAAGTGTGGGGTGGTTAGGAGAGTCAGTCAGTGAGTCAGCATGTTTATTTACTGCACCCTGCACAGAGTCAGCACGTTTTCCGTCATTTTTAAAATTTTTGTACATGATACTTCACTACTTCCTAGACTTGCAGTATTGGATAATGATTAGGTGAAATAGATAGAGCCGATTACATGCATGTCTTTAATGAAAATTAACTTGGGCGACTAACATGTGACTTTAAAATATTGCGTGCCTTTGTTAGTTGAGATAAACAGGGATGTGGAGTTGATAGAAACGCCCTAGAGAGACTTGACAGATCATTCAAAGGCCGAACTCAGGATATATGGTTATGTGGAGCTTGTGGAGGCTAGCACTTCGAGGCAAACATAGTACGAGTCTGCTCCGCCACTGCGGCACACTTTGCGGTGGTTGGGACGGGAATACTTCACACCGTCCAGACTCTAGTTCAAGTAGCTGGGAAAATAGACAAGCGACCCTTGGATTGACCCGCGCAAAAGGACGATGATGAGCGAGAGCAAGTAGGTTTGAGCAAGTCACAATCCGCACTACAAAGAAAAATCCACTACCATTGTGATGGTCCACACGTCCCACATGTGAAAAGCGTCATTGAGAATGCCAAATCATATGATGCTATAGCTAGCTGAAAAGCACTCCATTACTTGAGCCCGAATGAATCACGTGCAAGAAAAAGCAGCAAAGCATAACCATATAGCAGCGAGTTCGAGTCCGAGAAAGAGGGTTCATGGGTCTAAAAAGGGCTATCTCCAGATACATCCGAATTGATTTGCATCTCGACTTCAAAGGTAACACGTATCTTTAGCCCTTGTGTTTTCGCACAATGACATTAGTAACAAGCATGCATAACAGGCGAGGTCTATAGTAGCCAAAGTCGCGTCCATGTAGCTCGTCTAGGATGACCGAAGCTTTGTGGTGTTACATTAGTTCGTTCCTCCTATGACCTAGTTCTTGTTCGGGACGAACAAGTTTAAGTGTGGGGTGGTTTGATGAGCCGTATTTATACGACTCATCGAGTCATTAAATCCCACCATTTCATTCACTTTATTATGCGAACAGTTACTTTTTAGTGTTGTTTCGTATTTCAGGTGATTTGGAAGCTCTAGGAGGAATTGCGCTTAAAGATGGCATTTTAGGCCATAAATGCAAGATGATTTTGGAGTCAAGCGGAGTCAAGGAACTTCATTCGGGAGCAAAAGGGCGCAAATCGGACGCTCCGGCAGATTTTTGGGCCCGGTGCACCATGACTGAGACCCCTACTTTGGAAGCCTCCCCGGCCTAAACCGTCCACACATGGGGGTGATTTCAAGGTCCAGGAATCAAGTATACATGTCCACCTAGTGCCCCAGGTCAAGAGCCCGGCCAAAGGCTTGTCCGAGGCCGGAGTAAATAATCGCCGAAGTCACTAGTCCAATCAGCGCAGATTTCAGGACTTAGCCAAATTCAGGGCCTGTTTTCCGGCTGGCTGAGATGCCAACTTTGAGAGCCGCCCCGGCCTAATCCGTCTACACAATGGGGTGATTTCAAGGTTTGGACATCAAGTATACATGTCCAGCTAGTGCTCCAGCTCAAGAGCCCGGCCAGAAGAGTGTCCGAAGGCGAGTCAAATCGGCCCCAAAGTACCCAGTACGATCAGCATTCATCCGAGTTCCAGCCGAGTTGAAACTGAGTTGAGTCCGAGTTTGACCGAGTTTGACCGAGTTTAAAGCCCAAAATTCGTCCAGCCCAATGTCATATTAGGGCAAAGTTACATCTAGGGTTTCGGAATATTCAAGAAGGTTTAAGGTGGCTTAATTATCAAGCAAAGGAGTAGCTTAAAGATAAAGCAAGGAAGATATGGGAATATTTCCTAAATAATCTTTTGGGATTATTTAGGGAACTTTGGGGCATTCTCAAACTCTATAAATAAGAGCTCTCCTCAGCCTTCTAAAGGATCCCAAAAAGTAAAGAGCTCCTCTCTCTACAAAATTCTCTCTTCTCACTCACGGCCGAGCCCTAGTTCTCTCCACCGTCCGCCCTTGCTCCGCCCGTTCTGCCTCCGTGCGCCGCTGCTGCTCCGCCCTCATCAGCTAGCTCAGCCGTGCCTTGTTCCCTTGTTACTCGGTTCATAGTGAAGTTCTTGTTCCCTTTTATTACTTGCATTGTTCTTCATGAGTATGTGTAACTAAACCCTCTATTCGGGTTAGGGTTAAATAATTGTGACGATGTTTTGAGATTTTGTTCTTCACTAGTTTTATTGCATTCTATTTAGTTCTTGTGCAAATTATCAGTTTGAATTATTAGGTTAAGGGGAGATCCGAAAGGGTACAACTTAACCTAGTAATACTTACTATCTATTCACTACTTATTTGATACTGACCCGTTAGAATAAGTAGTTGCACTAAACCTAATATAACCAGACCAGGAGTATTAGGTTTGCTAGAATTAAACGGTTATAACCAGACCAGGAGTAACCCTAAGAAAGCAAGAATAAATATTTAGAAATCAAGGATAAACTTAGTCACAATTGAATAAAACCCTAACCTGAATATCTTCTCTGATTGATACATCTCACTTATTTTCGTGCCTTACTATTGTTTCTTAAACTGTTTACTCTCACAATTCATCTTTTCTCTCTCTTACAGAACAAAGTAGTAACCATCTAGCTTCCTTGGGTTCGACCCTTGCTTGCCGCTGTACTAACCCACAGTTTAGAGTGAGGAAATTATAAATTCAAATTTGCAGGTACAAACGATGCCTGTCAATGGGCGGCTTGTCTAGTGTTATTTCGGTTATATTCCATATTCGATAGCATGAATAATTGACGTGACATGATTGCATGATTAGTGGGGTTAGCACGGGTGAAGTATGGATTCTGGAATTCTTTCTCTGATAAAAACACAACCTTTTATTTTCTGCACATTTAATTTCTGTTATTTTTCGTGACAACAAAACTGTTTTACAAAATTCAATCGGAATAGCTAAATAGGTCACACCGTTTGCTAGTATTCGCACGCACTGCTCCTAGGATCGACCCTTGGCTTACCAAGGTTTACAAATTTTGTTTGACTGCAATTGAACCCCTAAAACTTATAATTTGACGACTATATAGGGTTAAAAATACGCTTGTCAGAATGGCGCCGTTGCCGGGGAGCAGCGTTTAGTGTGATATTAGATTTAACGTGTGTAGTTTAGACTATTCCCTTTCCTTTTTCGTTACCTGTCTCTTACTACTTTTTCTTGCTACATTCACTCTTCCCTTGGCTTTTTGCAGGTACTATTTAGTACATGCCAAGGAAAACACCCAAGCAGAAGAAGAAGATTCAGATTTCAGACGAGGACGCGCCAGACCTACGAAGAACAAGTCGTCAGGCCCAGAACGACGCTCGGCAGCTACGAGCTCTGAACCGAAATTTCGCAGCGATGGCTATGAATCAAAACAACCCAGCTCTGCTGAATGGAGTGGTCGAAGATGACCAGCAGCGCCCTCTGCAACAACCAGTGCGCAGGACTCTTGGAGATTACACTGCGCCACGTGTCTCGGGATTTCAGTCGGCCATTGCACCACCGGGCATCGCTAACAACACTTGGGAGCTAAAAACGGGTCTCATTCAAATGGTGCAGAATAATCAGTTTTCGGGGAGAATGAATGAGGACCCTCACCAACATCTAAAGCGGTTTGTCCAAATGTGCAACACAGTGAAGACGAATGGGGTGCCTCCAGAATCTTACTACCTCAGGCTTTTCCCGTTTTCTTTATCTGACAAGGCTAGTAGATGGCTAGACAGCCACGCTGAAGGAACTTTCACTACATGGGACAAATTGGCCGAAGCTTTCCTCCAACAGTACTTCCCGCCATTAAAGACAGCTCATTTCAGGAACAAGATCATCTCGTTCCGTTCTATGGATGGTGAGACCCTCTACGAGGCCTGGGAGAGGTACAAAGAGCTTATGAGACTGTGCCCCCATCACAACCTGGAGCTATGGCAGATTATAGACACCTTCTATTAGGGAATAGACCAGGGGATGCGCACTTTGATTAATCAAGTGGCTGGTGGGGGACTGAACGGAGTCCCGCTAGAAGACGCCTATGATATTATAGAGAGAGCAGCTCAGGACTACCACCTCTGGACAAGTGATCGAGGTAATCCGAAGGACAAGAAGGGTGTGCAAGATCTTTACCTCGCTGATAGCAACGCTGATATAGCTGAGTTAACAAACACGGTGAAGATGCTTGCAACAGAAGTCAAAAATCTGAAGACAGGACCCTCTATGCAGTCGTCTATTGTTGCTAATGTTGGCGTTTATTGTCAGATATGTGACTCTCCCTCTCACTATACAGATGGCTGCCCGGTAATGGGACAAGATAATAAAGGCAGAAACCAGGAGGATGCTAATTATGTTGGGCAGAATAATCAAGGGGTTGGTTTCGGGAATGGATCAACCGCTAACAGGTGGGACAATTCGAACCGGAATCATCCTAACCTCTCTTACAAGCCACAGAATCAGGTGCCATCAGGTTTTCCTTACAGACAGCAACAAGACAATGCTCCCTACCAGCCGAGGAATCAGTACAATAACCAAGCTCACCCACAACAAAATCAAAATTCAGGGAGCTATAACAACCGAGATCAGCCGCAGCGAGATCAGAATTCAGGATCGACGTCTAACATCGAAGCCATGCTAGCAAGCTTCATAACCGAACAGCGAAAGACGTCTGATAATCAGCACAGAATGTTTGAGGAGCAGCGAAAGGCATCTGAGCAAACCGCCACTGAAGTGAGAAACCTGCAAAGGACTGTAGAGGAGCTCGCTATTCACGGCAGGATGTTGGAGAATCAGATTGCTCAACTAGCAAATTCAGCAAACAGGGAGCAGGGAGCAGGGGAAACTTCCATCGAAGCCAGATCTGAATCATATGGCATCAGTGAATGCCATCACATTACGAGGAGGAAAACATATTAAAATGGTTCCAGCTCAAGCCACTCGAACTCCAGCTGCAAAATCAGCGCTTGATTCTACACCTGCCGAAGGGGAAACCTCAAAGGAAGCTGAAAACCGATCTGAAAATTCTGCGCAGAAAGTAGAGCCAGCCCCCTATATGCCACCGGTCCCTTTCCCTCAGAGACTCAAGGGTGCAAGAAGAGATAAAGAGTACATGCAGTTCTTGGATAAAATTCGTACTCTGTACATCACTATGCCCTTCACGGATGCAATCACGCAGATTCCAACTTATGCCCAATTCATGAAGGAGATTTTGGCTGGGAAAAGAAAGATTGACGGGACCGAGAATGTGGCCCTGAGCGAGGAATGTAGTGCATCTACGGACCAGCCCATGCCACCCAAGCTTCAAGACTCAGGGAGTTTTTCTATCCCTTGTGATATTGGTGATTTTCCTGTTCGTCGTGCCTTATGTGATCTTGGTGCTAGTGTGTCTATCATGCCATACTCTTTATATGCTAAACTGAAATTGGGTGATCTCTGTCCTACTAATATCACCATTCGCCTTGCGGATCGTTCTTGTATACTCCCGAGAGGGATTCTGAAGGATGTTCCAGTCAAGGTGAAGGACCTGTACTTTCCTGCTGATTTCATAGTATTGGACATCTCTGAGGACGTAGATATCCCAATTATTCTTGGTAGACCATTTCTATACACGGCTAAGGCGGTCATTGACATGGATAGAGGCCTTTTAGCCTTGCGAGTAGGCAGTGAAAGAATTGTTTTTAATTTGCCTGACATGTCTAAGAGTCCTAGTCTGTTTGCTGACTGTGATATACTGGACTCTGCTGCTATTGATGATCCTATTTCACTAACCTCTATTGAGCCTTGCAGAGTTTTACAGGACTGCCCTATCCCGATGAGTATTTGCGCGGTGAGCACAGAGGGAGCAGCTGGTGCTGAACCGACTACAGGCTCGAGTAAGGAACCCTACGAGGGAGAGCTGAAGCCTCTTCTCGACCCCGGTGATGTCTTTAAGGAAAGGACGACAAAGTGGCACTACAAATGAATGGTGCGCAGAAAATTCAGAAGAGGCGAGCAAATTCTTCTCTACAAATCACGCCTTAAATTATTTCATGGGAAGCTGCGCACCAGATGGAGAGTTCCATACACATTGAAGGGAGCATACCAGGACGGACACGTGGAGCTTAGCACAAAGGGAGGAAAGTCAGTGGTGGTCGACGGGGAACACCTCAAGCATTACCACATCCTGAAGCACCGGGAACCGCCTGAGGACGATGGAGATCGCTTCTAATTCTACCTCCCCCACTATGTCTCGCCAAGACGTTAAACTAGGCCTCTTTGGGGAGTAACCCACACTGTGAGATTTATTTCATAGCACTTTTCATTTGCATTTTGTACATTGCGTGTGACCCTTGCAGGAATCCAAGTGTGGAGTGCATAAATTCCAGGCAGAGAACGGCTCGGGGCAACACAAGCAAATTTGAGCTGGGATTCAGTGGTACCGTGACCTGCCGTGACCAATGACAACGTCACGGTAGGTATTTTTGGCCGAGAGTTTTCAGGGTATCGTGACTACCGTGACACAATTGACAGGTCACGGCAGGTAAAATCATCAGTGAGTTTTGGGGGGTGCCGTGACACCCGTAGCCTTCTCGAAGGTCACGGTAGTCACGGCTGCACCAATCTCTTCTTCCCCAAAATTTTCAAATCAGAACCCTGTCGCTTGCCTTGTTTCTCTACGATTTTCGATGCTAACCTATCACTCGTGCAGCTATATGTTTCTGTCTATTTATGCCAGCTCACGAGCCACGTTTCACTCCCCGGGCATCGCTTAATTTCCATGGATTTTGCGCCATCACACACGAGTGAAGTCACACGCATTGCATATCATTCACTCTTGCATATGCTCAACAGTCTATGTATTGCGATTGAAATTCTCGTTTTCTATGATACTCCTTGACTGATTGACATTCTTTTGGATTCGAAGTCTAGGACTTGAAATAGTGAAAATCGTGTGCCATTCTCTTTAGTCAGTATCATTGCTAGCCTTTCACTATAACATGTTTTACGTATTTCTTGAAGCATGTTTGAGACTTGGAATTAGTAGGCACCGGTTCAAAACGTCTAAAAACTTAAATATGCATCTCTTTTTCTAGGTGACCTTAGTACTTGTATGTGTTCCCATATACTTGTTGTGATTTGCATGCACCCGCCTTCATTCATACGCTATGTCAAGTTTTAAGTGTGGAGTTAGACAATTGGCTTTCAAGTTTTCCCTCAAGAACAATGTTTTTAATTTTCAAAGCTGGTTGAGAAATTGGCCCCATGCATAGTTGTTTTTGAAAGAAAACCTATTTCGAAATTATAAAAAAAATATACTTGACCTTGTGTTCTGCGAGAGCAGAAAAATACCAAGGACCTGGTGAGAAATGTCACCCCTTGTGTATGGAAAACACTTTTGAAACAATTTCTGACCCCGTTTGCTTGATGTAGTGTAATTCCATCTTCTCATTGCGTGCAAATCATAACATGTCTTGCGGATTCATGTACTGGGAACTAAGGGACGACCCTCGTGCTTGCACTGAAATTTTGATGCAGATTTTTGTACTATTTTTCAGAAAATCCTTAAGCCAGGCTCCTCTTCTCTTACGGGTCATTGCCTAGTCCTTGGCACTTGAGAACGAGCTTTGCGCCAAGAGCCCGTGGACTATCCCTAGATAGCATAGGTGAATGGCGAGCGTGTTTTGTGTAACTATTCATGTTCTTATTGCATTGTTATGGAACTATTTAGAACATGTGATGAGTCGCTTGCTAGCATTGTGTACTGACCGTTTGAATGCATAACCTGTTTAATCTATGATTGTCTGACAACTTAGATGAAGATGTTTGACTTGAAGTCGAGGTAACAAGATGAATCCGAGGTATGACATGACTTTACTGTGACTCGTTGAGCATCATTTCATGCATACACGTTAGTTAGTTGCACGGGGGATTTGTAGGTAGTCCCATTCCTGAAAACCTTCACGAGACTATACTCGTCCTACTAGGGCAGCCTAGAGGTTTAAAGGCTTGATGCATATGCTAAATGCATTCGTGTCCTCTACGACAGTGAGTTATCTTTTTGTTTTCATTATTTAGTTAGAATTGATCACATGTCACTTGAGTGGGTAGCTTTGTAACATATGGTCGTTGAGCATATTATTCACTCGTGTATTTGTTCTGCCATTTGTTCGGGACGAACAAATCCTAAGTGTGGAGTGTTTTGATCAGTCGATATTTTGACTGATTATTCGCTACATTCGATGAAGGATAACACTCGTTCTCCGGGCAAATTGTCTCTATTTAATGTCTTTCTCTAGTGTTTCAGGTTAAATTGACATATCATCGCTCCTTGAGCTTAAGATGTCGAAAGAACGAAAAAGATCAACGAAAATGGCCAAAAACGAACTTTGCACCAGTCAAGAGCCGTGACCACAGTGACGTCTCATCAGAGTCATGGTAGTCACGGTAGGTTTCTTGCTCAGAAAGAAACGGCAATTCAAGCGACTGCCGTGATCCCCACCATTGGTCACGGTAGTCACGGTATGTATTTGGCTCAGTGCAAATCAGCAACTGCCGTGATCCTCACCAATGGTCACGGTAGTCACGGCACTTCCGAGCAGAATTATCCTGTTATTTCCAAAAATCGTTTTTGGGCTTTCTGGCCTTTTTTGGGCGAGCTATAAAAGGAAACACGACCAGATTAGACAAGTGTTGTTATTTTGGAGAAGAAACCCTAACTTGGGAGAGAAGACAGAGCTTTCAGCGTGAGGATCATCGAGCTACACCGCGTCTTTACGGTTTACTCGTTTCTTCCTCTCTTTACACTGTTTTTGGTTAACTACCATGAATAGTGAGTAGTCTTCTCAATTCCGGGTGCTATGTAACCCTAACTCTCATGTGATCAATTAAAGTTTTTATTTATGCGATTCGAATATTCAATTTCATTGTATGCTTAATTTTATCGTTCTATGCATGTATTTACATCAAAGGGTATGTTTGCATTGGTAGAACGTATTTAGGTTATATGCCGAAAGGTGGATGGGCCCTAGGGATAAACCGGATTGCATGAAATTGATGTTAGGTCATGTTTACATGAACTGATAGGAAAACCTTTAGTTTAATAAATCAAAATCGTTGATAATCCGTGGATGGGCGGCGTTCAACGATTGAGATTAATCTAGACAATGATCCGTGGATGGGCGGCTTGTCTAGTGTTATTTCGGTTATATTCCATATTCGATAGCATGAATAATTGACGTGACATGATTGCATGATTAGTGGGGTTAGCACGGGTGAAGTATGGATTCTGGAATTCTTTCTCTGATAAAAACACAACCTTTTATTTTCTGCACATTTAATTTCTGTTATTTTTCGTGACAACAAAACTGTTTTACAAAATTCAATCGGAATAGCTAAATAGGTCACACCGTTTGCTAGTATTCGCACGCACTGCTCCTAGGATCGACCCTTGGCTTACCAAGGTTTACAAATTTTGTTTGACTGCAATTGAACCCCTAAAACTTATAATTTGACGACTATATAGGGTTAAAAATACGCTTGTCAGGACCATCAGCTATAAACTCGAGGGGGGGTGACGCAGTTGATCCCGGAAAGCCAAGTGTTATACCTTATTACGACGGTGTTCACGAGGGTGACCCGTCGTACTTCGCGATAGGATTGTTCTCACTAGTCCGGAGTGAGTGGTTGCACAACGAGGGTTTGCAGTCACGAGCTCCGAACCGGACGTGGACCAACAATACCGAGTGGTTGAGGTCCACGTGCAAGATAAACCTTAGGCTAGTTTTTCCATTCCGAAAGGAGTGGCTGTGCAACAAGGGTTTGCATTCGCGAGCTCCAACTTGGACGTATGCCAACAATACCGAGGTCCGAGATTTTGAGGTCTACGTGAGAGATACGTCTTCCTCTATTCGTGAGAAGTAGCCGAGGGGTGAAATCCGTTTTACATAGACGTATTAGCCTGGGTCAACCCGTATAGACTCTCACGCTTTACTATGTTGCAAGTGACTGAACTTGTGTGCTTAAAAGGGGAAAATATATGCCTTGGGAAATGCCTTCTTTCATTTATTAAACCCCACTTTAGTTACCGTGTTTTCTTAGTTCATTTATTACACTCAAACCAAACGTAACTTGAAAAATAGAAAGTCTAGATCAGGATTGAATAGTGTACTCAAGTTTTGGTTTACTACTTGGAAGACCCAGTACTTACCAGTTATAAATGTTTTTGGCTAAGTAGCGATCGAAACACACGAACTACAATCTATAAAAATGGTGCCCATACCGGAGAGTAACGGATTACACTAGAGTAGGATTTTGTGAGGACTAGACTAATTACTATTGTTTGTGTTACACAGTTTGCTTTCACGAGTTTGCCTAGTTTTGATCTCTTTCAGAATTGTTTTGATGCAAACGAGGTCTGGCTTGAGGTTGGTGCAAAAAGTCTTTCGTTTTGCACATTTTTCTAAAAAAAGCTAATTACCCATTCAATCTGATTGAATGAATGCATCCGCATGTATACACTTTTATGGGTCTGTATCTAAAGTATTTTCCTGCTCTTTTCACACCCACTAATTCACTTGCCGTTCCGGCTTAGTTCAATATAAGCTAAGATCGAGAAGATCCAGTCAGTAGCCACTACATTGTTGCGGATGAAATAGGTGTCACAACACCTTCGAGGCTCAGAAGAATTTGTATGCACCGTGACGACCGTGACATATTGGAATGTCATGCGTGCATAGTTATGAAGACCCACGTTCACAAAAAACGTGAAGGTGTTTGAATGAGCACTTATGACGAGCTGAAGTTCGTCAACTGCTTTGTATTTTTCCCCGGCAACGGCGCCATTTGACGAACTATTCTTTTTCACCTCTAAATAGTATCAATGAAGAGAGGATCAAATGTAGTAGGTCAAAACAATTTATAATGACCGGTAAAGTACCGGGTCGAACCCAAAGGAGCAAGCCAAGCACATGCACTATCTAAGATTGTGTTTCCATTCGGCTATTCTAAACCAAAAATGTATAAAGGTGTGAGTATATTCCTAATCCTATGTGGTGAGCAATTGAGGATAAAAGATAGATAGGAGGTGTATCGAGGGTCACTCCCCTCCTTGGAAATTTCCCAATGATCACATACACGATATTCGAACATTTCATGGTAGTGAAATAGTAATGAACCTAGTTTAGATTAGGATAGACCAACTGTCACTTGAATCTATTCCTAGCCAAACTCTCTTATAGCTTGAACGTCACTCAATCGAGGATATCGGTTCATTCCATGGCAATAAATACCATGAACTCGAGGACTAGTTCACTTCCTTCCCATGCATTGTCTCTAACCTAGCTTAGGCTAAGGTAGACCACCCTTTCTTGTGATCTATTCTTAGCCAAGCTCTCATATAGCTCGAACCTCACTCTCACGAGGATATCGGTTCATTCCATAGCACAATTATCCTTGAAATGTCTTCCTAAGGTAATAAATACTATGAACTCGGGGACTAGCTAGCAACAAATGCATGTGTTTACTTTCGTAATACACTAGGTAGGATCACATTCTCTATTATCCAAACTATCCCTAAGGTCATTCGATTCTTAGGTCTAGTTTAAAGATTCAACATGTTACTTGAGCATTTTATCAAACACATAGTAGCATGTCATGTATTAAGTGCATAGAGAACAATGAATTTGACACCATGTAATGGGATTAATTGATGATTCGCTTCATGACCAACTTCAATGAATTAAACATTCAATCCTTAGTCAAGCATCCATATCCTAAGGTTCACTTACATGATTAAAGATATAGATCATTTTCTCCATTCTAGAACTATCCCAAGGGTTTCCAAGTCCTAGGTTCAAATTTTAGTCTAAGTTGAGTCATAAGACCCTCAATACATAAGGTCACTACTCACACCTCATGTAAGACAACATGGTGTGAGTAGGGTTTAATGGCAACACAAAGAGAATAGGAAAAGAGTAAAGGAAGGAGGATTTGGAATCCTTGAACTCCCGTTTGTGCCTTCTTCTTCTCCTAGGTTGGATTGTTGATTGATGACCTTGGATGGGCCTCTTTTCCAATCTTCTTCTCCCCCAAAACCTCCACACTTTGGTGAAAAACCTCTCCTTCTATTTATAGCTCCAAAACTGAAATTTCCGGTACAGTAGCAGTCCAGTCGATCGACTGAAGTGGGCGAGAACTCAGTGCAATCTGGACATTTACACAGTCAGTCAACTGGACTTCTAAGTCAACCGACTGGGGCATTTTTGGTGGTCTTCCCGTCATAATTTGGTCTTGAAGTCAACTGGAGAGTTATAGCCCTTTGAGTTAGCTTTCCAACGAGTTTTGGATCAACCAATTCGGACATCGTATGCGCTTTGAACGTCCAAAACAAGCTGCAAATGTCAATATACCCAGTTTTGCCCCGAAATCTTCGGGTTTTCCCCGATTTTTCGTATTTGGGCTTTGACCTTGAGAGAGATTTGTTTTCTACCTGAAACGTAGAGATAGAGGTCAAATGACATCAAAATATCGTCGGAAACGACCCAAAGCTATAGTGAAATATGGTCATTAATCAGTCATAAACTCGACTGATCAACCATTTGACGAACTATTCTTTTTCACCTCTAAATAGTATCAATGAAGAGAGGATCGAATGTACTCAAAACATTTATATTAACTGGTAAAGTACCGGGTCGAACCAAGAGGAGCAAGCTAAGCACATGCACTATGTAAGATTGTGTTTCCGTTCGACTATTCTAAACCAAAATGTATAAGGGAGTGTATATATCTAAATCCTCTGTGGTGAGTAATTAGGGATAAAAGATAAGTAAGAGGTGTTTCGAGGGGTTACTCCCCTCCTTGGCAATTTTCCAATGATCACATACACGATATTCAAACATTTCATGGTAGTCAAATAGTTTAGAACCTTCTTAGCTCGAACCTCACTCAATTAGAGGATATCGGTTCATTCCATTGCATTACCGTCCTATGAGTGGGAGATAAATGCAATGAACATACGCACTAGTTGACTTCCTACCCATGCATTGTAGAAAACCTAGCTTAGACAAAGATACACCAATGTTCATGTGAATCTAATCTTAGTCAAGCTCTCTTATAGCTCGAACCTCACTCTCTCGAGGTAATTGGTTCATTCCATAGCACTATTATTCTTGGAATGTATTCCTAAGGTAATAAATACTATGAATTCGGGGACTAGTTAACAACAAATGCATACACTAGATAGGATCACATTCTCTATTATTCGAACTAGATTCAACATGTCACTTAGGCATTTCCTTAAACACTTAGTAGCATGTCATAAATGAAGTGCATAGAGAACATGAATTTGACACCATTAGATGGGATTAATTGATGATTCGCTTAATGACTAACTCCAATAAATTAAACATTCAATCCTTGTCGAGCATCCATATCCTAAGGTTCACTTACATGATTCAAGATATAGATCATTTTCTCAATCCTAGAACTATTCCCAAGGGTTTCCAAGTCCTAGGTTCAAGTTTTAGTCCAAGTTGTCACTTAGGCATTTTATCAAACACCTAGAGTGCATAACATTCATAACACAAGAGAAAATAAAATCAACAATCATCCATATGAATATCAATGTATATATGTGATCAAAGAGTACCAAGGAGAGTCATAAGACCCTCAAAACACAAGATCCACTACTCACACATCATGTAAGACAACATGGTGTGAGTAGGGTTTATAGCAACAACAAGGGAATAGAAGAGGAATAGAAATAGGATGGTTAATCCTAATGTCTACCTTTTGATATTCACTTCTCCTTGGTTGGATGATGATTGATGACCTTGGATGAACCTCTTTTCCAATCTTCTTCTCCCCAACAACCTCCACACTTTGGTCAAAAACCTCTCCTTCTATTTATAGCTCCGAAACTGAAATTTTCGGTACTGTAGCAATCCAGTCGACCGACTGGAGGGTCGAGTCGATCGACTGAAGTGGGCGAGAACTCAGTGCAATCTGGACATTTACACAGTCGGTCGACTGGACTTCTCAGTCGACCAACTGGGGTCCGAGCCTTTCTCGGCCAGCTCGTCAGCAAGGACCGTGCATGTCTCGGCTGGTTCGGCAATGAGGAACGGGACTGCTTTGGGCAGCTCATCAGTGAGGACCGGGACTTCCTCGGACAGCTCATCAGTTAGGACTGGTTCGAGTGGCTCGGCCGGCTCTTCTTCAGGCGCCAGCGGGCCGTTTTCTTCTAAATGTCCGGGATAATCTGAATTGAGCTCTTCTTCAGTCATCCATGGGCCCTCATCCTCTGTTGGCTCCGTGCATTCTATTCTAGGCTCTTCCTCACTACCCCTTGCACTGATGTCTTCTCTCGGGTCTCTCCTCAGCTCGGACACGACCTGGACCAAGTCGGAAAGTTGCTTTGATAGTTCGGCCAAGGCTTCCTTGTTTTCGGCCTGGTTTTGGTGCACCGTGCTGGCCAACTGTTGGATGCTAACTGCCAACTCTTTCACATCGTCCTCGAGCAGCTCGGTCTGACCTTGTCTTGGCCTTGATTTCTCGGCCAAATCATCTAACAAGTCCCAACTTTCAGACATTGTTAGATTCATCACCGAACCTCCCGCTGCATCATTAAGCCTATTCCAGTCACGTGGCATCATCCCACCAAGAAACCTTTGAAGACGATACAAGTCCGTGACTCCATGGTGAGGGCAGCTCGTCACAATGGAATCGAAGTACGATAAGTACTCGTCCAATGTTTCGTCCCGGGATTGCTCAAGGTTGATGATCTCCTTGCGGACTTCAAGTCGAAAGGATGGCGGGAAAAACTCCTCATTGTTCCAAGGCTCTCTGCCGTAATAGGAAGACATAGCGAACTGCAAGATAAAACAAAAAGAACAACTATTCCGATGCACAACTCCCCGGCAACGGCGCCAAAATTTGACAGACCATCGTTGAGGCGCTGCAAAATTTACATTTATAAGTGTCCACTACTGTTGGCTCACTATTGGATTAGTAGAGCGGTGATGAGCCGTATTTATACGACTCATCGAGTCAACAAATCCCACCATTTCCGACACTTTATTTTGCGAACAAGTTACTTTTGGTGTTGTTTTGCATTTCAGGTGCTTCGGAAGCTCTAGGAGGAAACGCGCTTAAAAGATGGCTTTCTGAGCTAAAAACACCACAAGGAGTCGAGCTGACCAACACTAAACTCAAGTTGCTCGGGCAAACGAGCTGATCTGACGAATCCAGTTCTAGCAAAGTGATCAAAATGAAAAATAAGGTGGGCAATGTCGAAGAACCAAGAAGAACGCCCGAGCAGATTGGCAGTTGGCTCAATTCCAAAGGTCTTGCGCGCGCTGATAGGCACCGAAATCAATTCGCTCGGCCAGAAGGACTCTGATGACAAATCTGACTCGACCAAGTTGGTTAAAATGGACAACAAGTCGGACAATGTCACCAAGCCAAGGAGAACGCACGGATGGAACGGTCCAGGAGCAGCCGAGCAGAGTTCCAGGCCGCGCCCGAAGGCCCTGTCGACCAGACCAGTGCTGAATCCAAGTTGCTCGACCAGACGAATGAATCTTGCAATTCTGGATCGACCAAAGTGATCTAAATTCTAAATTACTCGGACGATATCGCTAGCCAAGCAAAATACACGAGCGGGATTGGCCGAGATGAGTAAAACGACGTTGAAGGTCCCGCGGGTTGGGCCAAATCAGTGGGCTCGAGTGAGGCGGTTTAGATGCTTCTATAAAGTTCCTAGAATGTCCTGGAAGGCCCTAGAAGACGCTGGAAGACTTGCACAAGAAGTTAACTTGAAGATCAAGCAAAGTCGGTTTTAGGACATGTTTCCTAAAACCGTTTATGGGTCAACCTCAATTTGGAAACTTCGAAGCCCCATTCTACTCTATAAATACAGCCTCTCCTCAACCTTTCAAAGCATCCCATCATCCCAAAATTCGAGCTCATCCATCACCCATCAGAGCACTCCATCATCTCGGCGCCTCTTCTCCTTCATTCGGCAATAGAGAAGAACATCTTTCCTTTATTTTTATTGTCTTTTGTTTTCATGGCCATGTGTAGGTAAGCCCTTTATTCGGGCTAGGGATTCAATTATTGTGACGAATGTTTTGAGATTCCATGCTTAATATTATTCTTGCATTCTACTAGTTCTTGTGCACATTAATTTCGGTTTGAGTTGCAAAGTTGAGTGGAGACCCGAAACAGTAAAGCTTAACCGAGCAATTCACACCCTCTATTTACTGCTTATTTGATACTGGCCTGTTAGAATAAGTAGTCGCACTAAACCTAATATAACCTGACCAGGAGTATTAGGTTTGCTAGAACTAGAATTCTATAACCTGACCAGGAGTAGATTGTGGCGTAGTGACTTGAAACGGTCCTACCTTAGGTTATAACCTGACCCGGAGTAACCACACTTAAGAAAGCAGAATTAGATACTTAGAAATCAAGGACAAACTAAGTCACAATTAGAACCATTAGCCTGAATATTCTTCTCCGATTGACATCTTTCGTTAATTTCCTATTTGCACTTGTATCCTAAATTGCTCAAAACCCAATTGTTTCGTTTTTACAGGACAACAAGTAACCATCTAGCTCCCTAGGGTTCGACCCTTGCTTGCCACTGTACTAACCCATAGCCAAGAGTAAGGAATTATAAATTTAAATTTGCAGGTACTAACGACGCCTGTCAAGCGGCAAGTAGGGGTCGAACCCAAGAGAGTCGTGTGGAGTAGTTGTTCTTGAAAAGCAGTAAAGAAAATAAAGACAGACTGGGTTTTGTGAGTTTTAGACTGAAAGTAAATGCGTAAGTAAATTACTGAAAGTAAATACTGAAAAGTAAATGATTGAAGATAAGTGCTGAAAGTAAATACTGAAAAGTAAGTGCTGAAAGTAAATGACTGAAAGTAAAGTGTGTAAGTAAGTGCGAAAGTAAATACTGAAAGTAATTTGACGAAAGATATTCAGTCTAGGGTCTCTTCTTGTGAAACATCCATCATAGACTTCAAATGATCTTACTTTGTGTTCATAAGTGTGGGTTATTCCCTTTCAAGACATAACCCTAAAGTAAGGCCATTTCAAGCACTTACACCACAATCTACTCCAAAACTAAGACATAGACTTCTAGTTCTAGCTAGTCTAATACTCCATTGCAAGACGTATTAGACTAAGTGCATCCACTTGATCTCACATTTCAGTTACAACCAAGCGGATTAAAGAGGGATTGAACCACTCGGAAAAGCTTTGCCATTTCAAGCATCCACTTAACTTCGTTGTTCAATCCGGGATAATAGCACAAGAACTAGTTGAACACAAAAAGCATTAAGTACAAAAGTCTCAAGATGCATACACAAGTATGAACACCCTTGACCGAATATGGTTTTAGCCACTTGTATTCATGTCAAAGAATACAAGAGCCATGACTGAAAAGTAAAGGTACCCGAGAGCTTTGACAAGAAAAAGTAAAGAGGGGATCTCGGAATCAAGAACAAGAACAAAGAAAAGTAAGATTGCAAGAACTTGACAAAAGAGTAGAGAGCTTTTGGTATTGAAGTGTAAAGATGAGAGAGAAGCTCTCAACTTTGGTGTATGTACATGAGTTGTTTCTAAGACCAAGAGGTCTATTTATAGGCAAAGGCTCTTAACTTAGGGGCTAAGTTTTGGTTTGGAAGAACTAAAATCGTTGCTTTTGGATTGGGTTTAGTCAAACCCAACCGAGAGGGTTTTGTAATAGCTCAATTGAACCGACTTGGATTTAATCGGATCGAAATTTAGGACTTCGGTTCTTAGCCTTTGAGAGGTGGTTCTGGAATGCTGAGGAGATTCTAAACCGGGCTCATGAAGGTCGCTTGGACGGAATTTGATCGGAGCTAGGTCGGGTCCTAGAATGGCTTAAAGTCTCGGACGTGACAGGGCACTTCTTAGGCATGGGCTGGTTCCACTCGGGCGTTGTGTCTGGGAAGTGCGATTGTCCGAGTTATTGGGCATTTTAAACAACTTTGTCGAGCCGGATTTGCCAGATTCGCCTGTCTGGTCGAGCAACTTGGTTTCGGTTCCTATCAGCGTGCCCGGGGCTATTACTTTGGAATTGGGCCAACTGCCAATCTGCTCGGGCGTTCTCCTTGGTTTAGTGACATTGTCGGACTTGTTTTCCATTTTGATCAACTTGGTCGAGTCAGATTTGTCATCGAAGTCCGTCTGGTCGAGCGACTTGATTTCAGTGCTAGACAGCTCGGCTGGTGCGCTGGGACGCGGCCTGGGACAGTTCTGGTAGCGGCTCTCGGCGCCCGGGTGAAGTTTCTCGGGCCCGGTTTGGCCAGAAATTACTTGTGATCCTTTTTGGCACAAAACGCCCTTTTTAAGCTCGATTCCTCTTTAGACTCCCAAAATGCCTGAAATGCAAAACGACCTTAACAAGTAAGTGTTCTTAGGACCAAGTGTCGTTTAAGGTGGGTTTAGTTGACTCGATGAGTCGTATAAATATGGCTCATCAGCATGGCATGAAATGAGTGAACTATGCGACTACCCACTCCACACTTAAAGCATAGCTTAGTCCCTAAGCGCAGACAATGAAGAAAATGAGAATAAGGAGTATAGAAACTCCCCTCGTTTGTAGATGTGCCCCACCGATATAAAAGTTGTCATTATGCTAAGCTTGATAATATATGATGCGAATAACTTCCTTGATTACAAGAACACATGAAAGGTTAAAAGCAACAAGTGACAAGGTCATGCAAAACACAAGTATGAGCAAGAGAGCATCACAAGTCGCATAATAACATCATGGCATAAGATTAATAAACCTCAAACAAGGAAAGTAATCTACATCCCTCGTAATATGCACATGAGCATTAGGGGCAACATCATTATTCATAGATATATCAAAGGGGAAGTGGAGGGGCTTGGTGATGTGAAGTGGAATTGGAGTGAGTAGACCTCACTCCACACTTAAAATTTGACCCACTAATCACACATTTCACATTCCATATTTAGAGCCTAAGCTACTCAAAATCATGCCAAACACTTAAATATATAAAAGAACAAGAATGAAACACTTACAAACCGGGTTACCTCCCGCAAGGGCCTAGTTTTTCCCGTCTTGGCAAAGACGTAGCAAAGCGCCCCATAGAATCACTCGTTGAGAAGTCCTTTGCTAGGATCCCTTCTCACGGGGCTTTGGATTTGGCGTGTCAATCCACCTTTAAATCCCATTTGAATTTCCTCCCATCAAGTCTACATTGGACTTTCCTTTGGGAGCATGACCCCTTCAAATATGAACATCCCTTAAGAAATAAGGGGTCATGGAAGCTTTTTCCGATTGGTCTTTGAAAATAGGGCAAGAAGCTCCAAAACTTGTCTCGAGACGAAGTAGTGAAGAAAGGGTCTTCATAACTTGTCTCGAGCTTGATGGGCACACCTTCCTTTAATCTTCCAATGATGTCCATGGGTGCCCATTCCTCAATATCCCTCTCTACGCTTGTGTTTTCTTATATGCGAGAAGGCTTTTTAGCTTGATCCATATAGACCTCAACAAAGTCTGCATACCCCCGAGATCCTTTTCTCTCAATAGGCTCTTCCTCTATCTTATCCTCATCAAGAAGTTCGGGCTCACATTCAAGCTTGCTTGTGCCGGGAGGGAGGAGTTCTTCTTCACCTGATGTTCCCTTAAGTGGCATGTATTTGGCAAAACGTAGTTAGACAGTTCAAGCAGAAGTTCAGGGGGAGTTCGAACACATCCTGGCACTCAAGTACAGCGTGGAGCAGACGCAAGGATAGCTTCCGGAAGTTTCTAAAGATCTTCTCGATCTGATTGAAGTCGGCCAGCGACGAGTTCGTTGATACAGATTCTCAAACGAAGATCTCCGATATAGATTGAAGATTGGGGTGGCTGACTTGGCAAGGAAGAAATCCGAATCTTCCCTAAAATTGGATCAAAGATACACATCAAATATTTTAGGAATATTTCCTAAAATATTGATGATGATATCTTCTGCAGTTTTGGACGCTAGCACCCATGCATATATATATACGAAGCTAGGGCATCCAAACATTGATCGCTTTCCGAGAGAAAAAATACACGAGTGTATCCTGCTAATCGGAGATTGGAGAAAGCGACGGCTGACTGTGTTTCCCCACTGGAAATTCATCGGCACTGGATCTGTCTGTGCTAGTGTGCTAGTCAGACAGTCAGAGATAGGAGCTCACTGCTGCACACAACGAGTACTTACTACCGGCTTCCACGCGGGAGCTTCCGACTTCAGGCGAAGGTCGAGTTCGTTCAGACAGACGGTTTGAGCGAAGGGGATCAAGGTGAACCGAGGGGATCCTTGATTACAAATCTGAGAGACGGTGGCTTAAAAGCTGGGAAATTACGAACACAGGGTTTTTGTAAGCATAAGTCCTCTTATTGTTCTAAGCACGTAATAAAGATTTGTGTCCCTTTTAGGGTGTGGGAAACCCCCCAGAGTAGGCTTAGCCGAACTGGGTATCATTCTGTTTGTCTCTGCTTTATTCTGCTTACTGCACTGTCACAACGGAGTTCCAGGTCTGTCTCAAACAGTCCTTGGAACAATAGCTTGAACAGGACGCTATATTTCAATTGGTATCAGAGCAAACACTCGACACACTGAGTGGGATCCTTGAACTGTTCAAGATGACTCTGAAGGAAGGACAAAGTATTACCCGACCCCCACTTCTGGAAGGATCAAACTATGCCTCATGGAAGCCGAAGATGAAGTCTTTTCTAAGATCTCTCGATGAGAAAGCTTGGAAGGCAGTACTGGTTGGATGGACTTAGCCCATGATGGAAAATATCACAGGAGAAGTCGTTCCTAAACCTGAAACTCTATGGGACGAGGCAGACGAGAAAGCCTCCATCGGAAATTCAAAAGCTATGAACGCTATTTTTTCTGGAGTGGATGAGAATGTACTAAAACTAATCATCAACTGTGAAGTTGCTAAGGAAGCCTGGGACATCCCTCAAACTGCCTATGAAGGTACTGACAAGGTTCGCAATTCGCGTATGCAGATTGTGACAACAAAATTTGAGGAGATGAAGATGAAGGACAGTGAAACTATCCCTGAATTCAATGCAAGAGTACTAGACCTGTCCAACGAAGCTGCTGCACTGGGCAAACCTATTGATGAAGAAAGAATGGCTAGCAAAGTTCTGAGATCGCTCCCTCCAAGATTTGCTATGAAGGTCACTGCCATTGAGGAGATGCATGATATCTCCAAACTGAAACTGGACGAGCTCATGGGTTCACTCAGAACTTACGAAATGAATCACGATGCTGAATCTAAGGTAGTCAGAGGAATTGCCCTGATAGCAGACATATCAGACGGAGTGGCTGAAACAGATTGCAACACTGAACAACTGGCAATGCTGGCACAGAATTTTGGCAAGATGGTTCGGAAGCTCAACAGACGAAGTCCTGATCAAGGCCAGTCCTCCTCAGGTAACTTTCGTAATTGGAAAAATGGTAAAACAAGGTTCAGTGAGAAAACTGAAGACTCTTCGGAAAAAGAAAAAGAAGTTCAATGCCGTGAATGTAAGGGTTTCGGACACATCAAGGCTGAATGTGCCAACACCCTCAAAAAGAAAAAGGCTATGGTTGCAAACCTCAGCGACAGTGATGAGGAGGAAGGGGATGAAACTACCAACTTTGTAGCTTTTGCTTCCATCACCGAAGTATGCGGTATCTCCAACTGCATTAAGACTCCTCAACCAACTCTCCTGACTGATGACTGATAGCACTGAAATATATGCATTTTAGGCAACCTCTATGCTTATTGTTTCGATCGTTTTATTACGATTTCTCTTGCTATTTGATGCTTTGTGGTTTATTTCAGGCAAATTACAGAGTTTAAGCTGAGAACACAAGTGAGTAGCATTTTGGAGCAAAACCGAGCAGTTTCGGAGCAAAATATGGTGTTTTGGGCCAAACCGAGCAATATTGACCTTTGCACCTTGTTTTGGACGCCCAGGGCTCACACGATGTCCGATTTGGTTGATTCAAAGCTTGGTGAAAAGCTAATGCAAAGGACTACAACTTTGTAGTTTACACCAAGATCAGATTCGGATGGTAAGAGGCTCTGAGGAGCCGAACCGGCCGGCTCAAATTCGTGTACACATCTCAACCGGCCGGCTCAAAGGGTCCGAGAGTTGGAGTCCCTTGAAGCTCATCTCAGCCGGCCGGCTCAACCTAAAGCCAATTTCCAACCGGCCGGTTGGCCCCTGAAGTCAGATTTTGCCTATAAATTGAGATCTAGATCTACTTTTCAAGGGGAGACTTTTGGGGGATTGGAGCTAGGGTTTTTGGGGGCACAACATCAAGGATCGAATCTCTAGTGTTCTTAGATCTCCATATTGGTTCTAGATTTCTAAACTCTCTTTTCCATATGGGTTTTTGCACTTTCATGGATGTTTTTGCTTGTGAACTCACCATGAGTGAGTAGTGACTTTGGTTGGGGATCTATGGATCCCGTAGACATGTTTGTGACTTTGTAAATACTATGGATGCTATTGATGAATGATTTGCACATGTTTCTTCTTCATTTGAACTTAACTCTTCAAGTTGCCTATAAGGTGTTTGTGAAATGTCCTCAATAGGAACTTTGCTTGATTTCATGTTTGATGTAACTCGCGTTGAAAAGCATGATTTCAATTGAACTAAATGAAGAAGCATTAAGGTTTTTGTGTTACATGGCGACACTCTAATCTTAATGAGAATGGCTTGAACTTAACAAGAGCATGATTATCTAGCCAATAGAGCGCGAGTGTGAGGCTATGCATTCATATTCTATAATACCAATAGAGCGCGAGTGTGAGGTATTATGCGAGATGTAACCTCTTAGTACTAAGTTGTAGCACGAGTTGAACTTAGCATTAATGTTGCATGGCTAGATTCTAAGTGTATGCATGTGATTTCATCAATGGTGTCCTATTTTACCGTCACAATAATTGTCTAGGTGGAGAAATAGATTCCTAGTCATCCCTTAATTGATTGTTAACCACTTTTTGATAGCACTCTCAACTATAATTCTCTTGGAAGAACAACAAACCTCCCCCAAACCATAGACAATCTAGATTTATCTTTGGCATCATTAGTTTAATCACCTATCTTTTGGGTTCGACCTCGGATCTCCCGAGTCTTTACAAATGTTTTGATAACCGTGACTTAGCATAAGTATTTGAATTCTTATTTGAATATTTCTTCTATATTATTGAGCGATCAATGACTCTTCAGACAGCGACGATGAAGAACTCAAACAAGAGTCACTGCCTAAATCCTACAAAGATCTGCATGAGAAGTGGCTGTTGGTGTTCAATCTAAACAAAAAACTCAACGACACTGTTGCCACCATGACAGAGGAGAAAGACAAGCTGTGGCAGGAGGTGGATACTCTGGTTGCACAGAAGGTGGAACACCAGTCTGAAGTCTATTCGCTAAACACTCAACTTACAGAAATCAACCAAGATAGGCTGTGTCTTCTGGCTCAGAAAACGGATCTCCTGGGAACTATCTCCTCCCTGAAAGTTGACATGGAGAAAGATCGTAAAACTCATCCAATTGGGATGGCTGGTCTGAGGAAAACCATTGCAGATCTGAAACGCAAAGAAGTGTTCCTCTTGAGGAAAGTAGAGTCTCTGGAACTCCAGTTAGAGTCTGAAAACATGGAGCACTCAGCCACCATGAAGAAGCTCAACCAGCTCAAACAGTCAGTAAAGATGCTAAACTCTGGAACTAAGGACTTGAATGAGATACTCAGGTCTCAACAAATGGTGTCTGGACATCGAGGACTTGGTTTTACTGGAGAAGGAAGCTCGAAAGGTACAACGATCACTAAAGCACAACTATTGGATGAGCTGAACCCAGAACCGAAGCAGAAACAGAAGCAAAATCAGTACCCAAGACAGCTCCTAAGACAGCACCTGAGACTGAAGATAGATCTGTCTCAAGGAAAAAACGCAGCTGGAAGAACTCGCAACGATCGAACCAGGTACTTCTCAGAACAAAAGGAAGACCTTCGTACATGCTGGTACTGCTTCAAGGTCGGACACATCAGACCAAGGTGTCGTCTGTTTCGTGCTGAACGAAGAGCTATGGAACACAAGGGCACTCCTCGAGTGCAACAGATCTGGGTTCCAAAGGCAAGCAAGACCATATGTCTGGCCGCGCTCAACTCCTCATGCTCCATGGGGACAGATCACTGGGTGTTTGACAGTGGGTGCTCTGCTCATATGACAGGTAACTCTACATTCCTTACGAATATTCGACCTGTCCAGAAGAAGTTTGTCATCTTTGGGGATGGAAGAAAGGGTCAGGTGATCGGCTGTGGGACATTGAAGGTTCCGGGTCTTCCTGCACTCAAGGACGTTCTCTTGGTTGATGGACTGAAGATGAACCTATTTAGCATCAGTCAACTATGTGATGATTGATATCTTGTCACCTTCACTCACGATTCATGTCACGTATTGAGTAAGGAAGGAAGCACATTAATGAAGGGTAACAGGACCCCCCCACAATTGCTACCTCATTGGCTCAGCTGGACCTGTTGGTGCTTCAGTCAGTTTCTCTAGCCGTCGGACTAAGATGGACTTAGGACACAAGAGCATGGGTCATCATACTCACAAGATCTCGATACCTACCCGTACAAGGCCCAAGGAGACAGGAGATTCTGATACACTCAATGTTGCATGCCGCATCAAGTCTCTGACTAAGAGCGTATTCCTCCACAGCTGTCAACACTGTACTAGAAGACAGGTAAAATAGATTCACAAGAACTTGAGTGGTTCACCCAAGGCAGGGCACTATGGGAGCTCCAAACATGTCTCTGCATGTTTAGTTGGGCAGTCATCCGAGTCTCAGAATAAACGCCTCATCAATTATGGATCTGTTCGAGGGGGAGTGATATCACAGGCCAAAATCGGCCACACCCATGTTGATAATCGCTCGAAGAGACAAACAAGATTCGTGCCCTTACAGAGCAAGTATGCCGTAAAGTTAGCAAGTCTTCGCCAGAAAACATTCGTGCCCTTACAAAGCAAGTATGCTGCGAAGCTAGCAAGTCTCCAAAGAACGCATATCGCTACTCCTCTCAAACCTTCTGAGCACAAAAGAAAACTAGAGAAACTGATCCGTATGCGATTAATGCCCACAGAGGTTGAGATTCTTAGATCCTTGCGGGGTCTAGGTGCTATCCGTATGCGGTTGAATCCCTCAGAAATTGAGACCCTTAGATCCCTGCAGGGTCTAGGTGTCATCAATCACTAAACCCGACAGGGCAGTGGTCAGTCAGAGTCTCAACTCCAGCAGAACAGTTGGACTGACCACTTAAGGAAGGGAGCTGGATCAGAAGGTACTATTTTAGAAGATGAATATTTTTTATATACTTCTGGGAGATATTTTTGTGCCGCTATAAGGAAAGAAGTTTCTCTTTATACCATGTTTGGAAAGTCGAAAAGAAAATTCAATTTCAGTCTCGCCTCGACAACCCTAGAGCAGCCGTTCTTCGCAAGTCTCCCCAAATCGTCTTCTCTGCAACAATGGTTCACACCAGGAAGTCCTCCAAAACAGTCATCAAGGGTTCTTCGGAATCAAAGAAGGCGGACAAGAAGGCTTAAATTCCGAAAACAACTAAGCTGACTCCTCCATTGAAGAAAAAGGCGTCGCCTTTAGTTGTAGTATCTCCGTCCCTACCTGATGCTAAGCGTAAGGAAGTCTCTTCTCAACCGGCGGAGGAATCTCCTAAACCAATCGGAGCCAGTTCGTCACCATCTAGCTTTGTTCCAAATCTTCTGTCCCAATCTAAGGTATCTTCAAACCCTAATGCTCCAGTTGATTTCCCTTTGCATGCTAAAGAGGCGGTGGTTGAGAAGAAGAGGGATGGCGATTGTGGTGAAGCCAGAAGGGCTAGTATTGGTAAAACTATTGTTTGTGGTGAAGCCAGTAGGGCTGGTATTGAAAATCCCTGTGTTGATACTATAAATGATGTTAGTACGGGAAAGTCTGCTTCTAAGGTGTCTGTGCGTTCGATGTCATGGAAGGAGAAGATCCATGCGTCTGGTTATGTGCGCTCTTCTAGCCTACGAAGGTTTGTGGTAAATCGTCAAGACAAGTCAACACAAAGGCTTCTTGCCAAAATCAGCGCGGTAAGGAAACGCTCAGAAGCGACAACAGATCCTGTGGCTGATCAGGTTCCTGCCCCCACCACTGAAGGAAAGGTGACTGCTGGTGAAATTAGAGAAGGTGGCCCAAGGGAGGTGCATGGGGGTTCAGTTGATAATCCACAAACGAAGGATCAAGACAGTCTGACTATTGCATCTGTACAGGATGAAGAGCTTGATGATTTTTTCAAAGACATCGATGCAGTCGTAGAAGATCTACAGAAGAGAGGTGTCACTGATGTGCCAATGGGTTCTCAGTCCCCTCATACCAAGAAAGCCATGCTTAAAGTTACTACTCCTGCCAGCAGTTCAGAAAGTGCAAAAGAGGCAAGCTTTTCAGGAGGTGTTTCAACTGGGTGTCAGCTTGATGCTAAGACAGTCATGTCCCAAGATATCTCTGGCTCAGAGGGTGAGTCAGTTGAGAATGCAGCTCCAGCCAGTAAAGTCAAGGCTGTGAATGTGGCCGTGGAGGATGCTGCCCAGACTGTCTCTCTGTCTGACACATTGTCTGAGGATGCTCAGAATGCTGTTCCTCTTACAATTCTCAGGAAAGAAAAGAGTGTCAAAATGAAGAAGAAGTATTATATTGAAAGCCCCGCCAAGAAAGTCAGTACAGATAAGGAAGATATTAGTAAGGCTACAGGAGAGGTCATCAGGGCTAAAAAGAGAAAGCGTGAAACCTCTGCACCTGTTTTTGAGGACGCTCCAGTCGGGATTGTGAAGAAAGGGATCTGGTTTGCTTCCAAGGATGCAGCTCGAAAATGGAAGGCTGTCCAGAAACGAAAGATTATCCCTGAACGTCGCCTTGATGCTACTCGATACAAAGGTAAAGAGGTGGTGCATACTATGAGGCAAAACTGCCAGATCTGGACTCTCACCAAGTGTAAGTCGTTCAATGAACAGCTGATTTGTGAAGCCATGGCGAACCTGCCTCCGCAGTTTGGAGTTGTTGGGGATAAAGACTATGAAGTGGTCTACGTGAGGGGAAGACGAATTATCATCAATCCTGAGATTATCAACACCTACTTCCAGATGGATGACCCAGAAGTTGATGAGGAAGTGGAAGACTATGACAAAATTGCGGACACTATCACTGCTGGTTCCGTCCCATAGTGGCCTGACACTGTTGTGGCCACAGCTGATCTGTCTACCTTCTACTCCATGCTTTTCTTTATTGCTGTGTTCAACTGGAAGCCTTCTTCCCATCACTCTACAGTCAGCAAGGATGTAGCTGAATTGATCTACCAGATTGGGAATAAGAAGGTGTTCAATCTGGGTCGAGTCATGTTTAAACAGATCGCTGAACAAGCCATCTGCTGCCGTTCGCTTCACCAGATATGCTTCCCATCACTCATCTATGAGCTGATTGTCAACCAAGCTCCAGAACTGTGTGATCCGAATGGTCGTCTCTCCCAGGCTCCACAATTTTCTCAGTTGATCATAAGCTCTTCAAAGGGAGGCACGTGAATGATCTCAAGGAGGCAGGACGACGAGGAATGAACATTCCAGAATCCTCAAAGCGAGGAGGAGCCAAAATGGGCCGTGATGAGAGGAGTACGCTGATCAAGGAACTGGACATCATCATTGCAGCAGACAAGGATCAACACAAGCGCATTAACAAGCTGGCTCGCACTCTTCGCTACCCTAGCGACGATGAAGAGGAAGCTGCAGAGTCTGATGGTGATTCAGATGATGTGTCGTCTGCCTAAAGGTCCATTGCTATAAAACTCTATGACCTCTGAACAATTCCTTTTTGTTGAGTCAGTGCTTGTTCTGGCACACTTTTTTTACTGTGTGAACTCAGATTAGACCCCTTGTCAGTTTGTGGTAAAAAGGGGGAGTATTTTGAGAGGTGACAATTTTTTGTTCTCTCAAGGTTGCCCATTGTCTAGATAGTTAGATAGATCTAGTTATCTAGTAGATTTGGTTTTGCCAAAATGCCAAGGGGGAGATTGATGTTCCCTTAAGTGGCATGTATTTGGCAAAACGTAGTTAGACAGTTCAAGCAGAAGTTCAGGGGGAGTTCGAACACATCCTGGCACTCAAGTACAGCGTGGAGCAGACGCAAGGATAGCTTCCGGAAGTTCTAAAGATCTTCTCGATCTGATTGAAGTCGGCCAGCGACGAGTTCGTTGATACAAATTCTCAAACGAAGATCTCCGATATAGCTTGAAGATTGGGGTGGCTGACTTGGCAAGGAAGAAATCCGAATCTTCCCTAAAATTGGGTCAAAGATACACATCAAATATTTTAGGAATATTTCCTAAAATATTGATGATGATATCTTCTGCAGTTTTGGACGCTAGCACCCATGCATATATATACGAAGCTAGGGCGTCCAAACATTGATCGCTTTCCGAGAGAAAAAATACACGAGTGTATCCTGCTGATCGGTGATTGGAGAAAGCGACGGCTGACTGTGTTTCCCCATTGGAAATTCATCGGCACTGGATCTGTCTGTGCTAGTGTGCTAGTCAGACAGTCAGAGATAGGAGCTCACTGCTGCACACAACGAGTACTTACTACCGGCTTCCACGCGGGAGCTTCCGACTTCAGGCGAAGGTCGAGTTCGTTCAGACAGACGGTTTGAGCAAAGGGGATCAAGGTGAACCGAGGGGATCCTTGATTGCAAATCTGAGAGACGGTGGCTTAGAAGCTGGGTGATGGACCATAATTATACGAATCAAAAACACAGTTAAACCCACCAAATTAGACTGTTTGTCTAGTTAACTTTTGCTTGTTAGTTCCGATATTTATCTACATGGCATTTTGGAGCTTAGAGAGAATACATACTAAGGAGGAGTTTTTACGCAGAAAAGATATTACGAGTCATTCCAAGGTCACGATCAGACGCTGACTGAAGAATTCTCAAGATCCTGACGTGGAATCACTCAAAACAAATCCAACCAAAGAACAATCAAAGTCAGTCCGGGGACAAAATGCACCGATAGTTTTGTGAAAACATCACAAAACATCACAAAACTCCTCTTCTCCCCTTGGTGACCGGTGGCTAATGGGAGGAGGTGACCAAAGGAGGAAGCTCTCCCCCTTTTACCACCCAAAACCGGCGGCTTTTACCTCTTCTCCTCCTCCCTTGGATGAAACCATGTGGTTTTATCCTCACCACCCATCTCCTCCCCTTTTGGCTATAAATACAAGCCATTCTCCTCTCATTTGTATCATCCCACAATCCACACAACACTTATCTCTCTAGATTTTGGCACTTTTGTAAGCTTGGTTTGAAATATATAATACTCCTGTTGGTTCTTGAGTATTATAGTAGTTTAGGGAATACTCCTGTTGGTTCTTGAGTATTCTCCTTTACTTACTGTCTTTCAAAAACCCTCGAGTACTTAGCTATGTTATCCACTTCTATGGATATTCGTAGCTAAACTCTTCATTCGGTTGAAGGGGTATACTTGTATCATAAAATGTTTTAGGCTATACTCTTAGTGCCTCTTCTTTGTATTCAAAACTTGTTCTATGTGCCATATATTAGGTTAGAACTTCCAAGGTTGAGTGGATGCTTGGAATGGCAAAACTCTTCCGTGGGGTTCGTAAACATACTCGGATAAGTGGATGCTTGGAATGGCAAAGCTTATCTGAGGAGTTTGACCTCTCTAAAAAACCATTTGGTTGCTCGGGAATGACTGACCAAATGGATGCAAACAGGCTAATATACCTTGGAATGGGGTATTAGTCTAAGTAGAACAAGTGCTCTACGACCTTGGAATGGGCTAGACAGTGTGGCAAATCGAGTGCTTGGAATGGCCTTGATACACGTTTGAATACTTAGTAAGATCACTAAGGGTCAATGATAAACAGGCTATGATACAAAGCCCCCAAAACCGAATGCTTTCCTTAAATTTAAACACCACCTGTATTTACTTTCTTAGTATAAACTGCTCTATCAACTGCTCACCTTCCGGAGGACTTGCCAATCACGCATCACCCGCTGTAAGTCTTCTATTTTTATTTTTCAGTATTTATTTTTCAGTCAGTTACTTTTCGCACAAAAAACCAAAACCAACCAAAAAGTCACGTAGTTACTAGCTCTAAAACCTCAACCAACCTAAAACACGCTCCCTCGCTGTACAATCACCTCAAAGAGCAACTATCCCCCTAATTCCCTTGGGTTCGACCCCTACTTACCACTTGCTACCCAGTAGTGAAGTCGCGAGTAGCGGACTTATAAATATTATTTGTACACATTTCCTCGCGACAAGGCAGTGCATGTCAAAATTGGCGCCGTTGCCGGGGAATTAGCCACCGGAATAGTTGTTCTTTTCTTTCTCTCCCCTTCTCATGACGCTACCCACTACATATGCATGGACAACACGATATCTGCCCCTGTTCGGAGGTACGGATGGAGAAGACCCTGTACAACATTGCCGAAACTTTCACCACGTTTGCCACCACATAAAACCTGAAAATGAAATGTTAGAGGAATTTAAGCTTAAATGCTTTAAATTCTCTTTAACTGATTTTGCAACGATTTGGTATTACACATCAACCGCTAGTCGTGCAGAACATTTTGTGGACCTCTGCGTTCCATTCCTGAAGGAATTCTCCCCGCCATCCTTACGCCAAAAAACTCGTAAGAAGATCATGTGCCTTCAACAATCCTGGGATGAGATTTTGGACGAATACTACACGAACTATGACACCATCGTCTCAAGCTGCCCGCACCATGGATTCACGAAGAAAGTTCTTCTTCAAAAATTTCTGCGTGGGATGAGGTCCGATGAGCTGGGAAGGATTAACGAAGCAATGAAAAAAATCAGCCAGGAACTTATCCATAGCAGACATGTGGTAGCTCATAAATAACCTGGCCGCAGCCACAAAACGAATACCCCAAGCTGACAGAGGAATGCAGATAGACGAAGCTGGTCTAGAGACAGATGAAGAAGAAACTCCCGAGCCATCAGAAGAATCAGACATGGAAAGCATCGGAAGCAACGAGGAAGAAGTCCAGAATACCACCAGCATACTGCCCGAGCCATACCCAGCTATCATCACCCAAGCATCCGAGACCATCCACGACCAGATCCTCACGGACGGATTAACGAGGCAGAACCAAGCCTTAAGATGCAAGCTTCCCGACTTTTTCCCTTGATCAATAAACAAATTGCAGAAAACTATGTGATCAATGAAGAGGCTAAAAGGAGGATGGGAAAAGGGCCTGAGCAGAACGACACCGTAATGGAGCATGTATTCGCCATAACCGGACAAGGCAGCCCTAAACACCAGAAAGCCTAGTTCAAGGAACTAGTAGTAAAAGGTCTCTCACCTTCTCAGAGACGCTGGAAGGAGAAACCATCAGAACAGTGGGAACTGGACCCACGCCCATCATCCCCCAAAAACCCAGGAAGAGTCAAAGCAAGAATCAAGGTTGGCGCAATAAAGAAATTCGACCTGAGTCACCCATGGGATCCAAACCAGTGATCCAGGAATAAGGTACTGTCGAGCCAACGACGTTAAACAAAGGCACTGGTCGGGAGGTAACCCGACACCTATCTTACTTTCAGTCATTTATTTTCTGTCATTTAGTTTTTTCAATAAGTCGCTCTCACCTACTTTTTGTATAGAAGGAATGACCCCGTGTAGGAATCAGTTTTTGGAGCAAGACCGTATTAGCCAGGCAGCTTCCGTGAATTACCGGGCCTGCGCTGAGAGTTCAAGGCCCCAGCCGAACTCCCTCGATTATCCAACTCCGAGGCATGTCGTTCCACGACACGACACAGTAAAAGGGAGTTCTGTTCTTCTTTTTCCTTAATGTCACTTCCTTCTCTTGTATATATTTGCATGACTTTTGAGCTAAGGCTCGCCTTCGTTCAAAAGTGTGGGGCGAGAACCACCTGTGAACATAACATGTTTTTCTTTTTTATATTATCTTTTTGAAAATATGAACTTGAGAATGTGAAAAAGATAGATCATAATTCATGCATCAACCTTGTGAAAATTCAACTGTGAAATTATATCCCCTGTTCAAGCAAGTGTTCTAGGTCGTGTTTGGACAGATCTTGAACTCTCTCCACAACAGTTCAACACACAGATCAAAGAGAACAGTAAAACAGGAGCACGCACAGGTTGATAACCCAGTTCGGCACCGCCTACTCTGGGGGGTTTCCCACGCCCGGAAAAGGGACAACAAATCTTTATTACGAGTATAGGGTTTCCACAGGGACTTACACTTACACCTTGTAATAGCCTCACCTCAATACTACGTCTCTCAGATTTGCAACCGAGGTTCACCGCAATTCCCCTCGATCCCCTTCGTTCAGAACCTGCAGTCCGAACGTTCTCGACCTTCTCCAGAAGCTCGGATGCTTTCTCTCGAAAGATTTGATTACCTTTGTTGTGTGCGGCAATTGATACGCTTCAGACAGTCTGAGTTGCACTTGAGCAGACTGTACATGCACCGATGTATTCTCAATGAGAAAACACAACCGGGCGTCGCTTTCTTCTTCTCCAATCAGCAGGGTATGCTCGTGTGTATTTGATCTTTGAAAGCGATGCAGAATGAGGGCGCCTCAGCAATGTATTTATATGCTTCGGACGAAACCCTAAACTGCACAAGATAATCCCATCAAATATTCAGGAGATACTCCTAGATACTTGATGTATATCTTATCCAATCGGATGGAAGAATATACGAAGTCGTCTTCTTTCCCAAGCAAGTCACGCCATCTTCAATGAGCATATTCATTCGAATATGTTGCTCGAATAAGTCGCACGCCATCTTTAACTTGACGAAATCTTCGTTGCCAATATCTTCCGAAAAATATCCTTGCGTCTGCTCCACGCTGTACATGAGTGCTAGGATATGTTCGAACTCCCCCTGAACTCCTGCTCGAACTGTCTAACCACGTTTTGCCAAACACATGCCACTCAAGGGAACATCAATCTCCCCCTTGGCATTTTGGCAAACCCAAATCTACTAGATAACTAGATCTATTTAACTATCTAGGCAGTCGACAACCTTGAGGGAACAAAAAAATGTCACCACCTCAAAATACTCCCCCTTTTTGCCACAAACTGGCAAGGGGTCCGATCTAGTTCGAACAGCAAATCAAACTGTGCCAGAACAAGCACAAAATAGCTAAAGTTTTAAACGAAAACTGAGTTCAGAGAGTTTGAAGACAGTGGACCTTTAATCAGAAGCTTCTTCAATGGAGACTTCAGCAGAGGCAGTAGCTTCTGATTCATCATCACTGGGGTAGCTAAGTGCTCGAGCAAGCCTGTTGATCCGGCGGCGCTGTTCCTTGTCCGCAGCAATGATGGCATTAAGATCTCGGAGCAACTTGTTTCGCTCAACTCGGACCATTCTGGCTCCCCCTCGACTGGACTCCGCCACATCGTTTCCTTTCTCCTTGAGATCGTTCACGTGACGCCCTTTAAACAACTTGTGGTCAACGATGAACTTGCTGGGAGCCTTTGAGAGTTGGTCAGGCGAAGCCTTCAAATCAGGAGCTTGATGGATGATCAGCTCGTATATCAGAGACGGGAAGCAAATCTGATGCAGAGATCTCGTCGAATTGGCATGTTCAGCAATCTGATTGAACATCACTCTGCCCAGGTTGAACTTCAGCTTATTCCCTATCTCATAAAGCAGATGAGCCATGTCCTTGTTGACCGTTGAGCGATGAGTAGATGGCCTCCAGTTGAAAACAGCAATGAAAAACAGCATTGAATAGAATGTAGAAAGATCTGCTGTATGCACAACTGACGCAGGCCTCCACTGAACAGAGCCTGCAGTGATGGTGCTTACTATCTTCTCAAAGCTGGATTCTTCTTCATCAACAGCTGGGTCGTCCATGGCGAAGTATACATTGATCAGCTCAGGATCAATCTTGATCCTTCTTCCCCTTACACAGAAAACCCCATAATCTGCCTCACCAATGGCCCCAAACTTTGGAGGCAAGTTTGCCATGGCCTCACGCACCAGCTGTTCGTTGAACGGCTTGCATCTGTCCAACGTCCAGAACAGATCCGACTCTTTAAGCACCTTAATCACTTCCTTCCCTTTGTAACTGGACTCCTCCAGCAACCTCTCAGGTATAATCTTTCTTTTCAGCACACAGTTCCACTTTTTGTATGCATCACGACTGACGAACCAGATACCTTTCTTCACCAATCCCACTGGGACAGAATCAGCTTCAGGAGATGGAACTTCACATCTTCCAGCATCCACTGAAACAGGGACAGGAGTTTCACGTTTTCTCTTCTTAGATGAATCAGCTCCCCCTGCCAGGTTGCCCTCCTTTGCAAACTCTTGGACTGTTCCCTTGGCAGATTTTTCAAACGCCACCTTCTTCTTTCCCTTGTCCTTCTTTGGCCTTTTGAGAGAGATAAGAGGAGCAATATCTTGGTCATCATCTGGCAGTATACCCTCCTTTGAAACTGGCTTCGCAGTATCCTCACGAACTGATGCACCAACATCCTCCATGTGATCACGAAGAAGATCATCTCGAGCAACAGCTGGGACAAGCACAGTCTCCTCAGCAACACCTGGAACTGAAGTACCACCTGACTCCACTCCTGACTGAGCACCAAAATCCTCTTTTTGCAGATTTTCAGCAAAATCATCAATATCTTTGAACACATTGTCCAGATCTTCATCTCCTTCCGTAACCTCAGGTTCTTCATCAATCACACCAACACCGTTTACTGATAAAACCGGCTTCATACTCACAGTCTCAGCAACTTCTCCTTCTGAGACTCCAATCTCCTCAGCCGAGCCAACAACAGGAGCATCTTCCATTACCAACTTCCTCATACTCTTCTTTCCCTCATTGGAAATATCAGAGACCCTCCTTCTGATAGAGCTGATCTTTGCCAGGCATTGTCTGGGAGAGGCAGCTCGGCGAGTTACCTTCTTTCTTTGAAATCCTCCTGGGCGAACGTACCCGGAAGCTTGAATTTTCGCCTTCTACACATCTGAAATACCTGAGCCTCTTGTCTCTGACAGCCTGGGTTCCGTTTCTTTAACACCCTTAGAGACATCATCACCCTTTTTACTAGCATCACAAGACACAACCTTGCCCTCGTCAACACAAATCTCAGCCCTCCTGGCTTCATCACTACCAGCAGACTTTACCGCCTCCCCAATACTCACATTCACAACTTCTTTCAACACAATATTTTCAACTGTCGGAATACTTGCAGAAGTTGAAGGTATAGATGTAAATACCTCCGATTGGGGACAAGCTTGAGTTGAACAAGGGACGAAAGAGACTCCCGCGGTCGTCTGAAGCTCCTCACTGGCAGTTCCTTCGCCAATCTTCTTGGTATCGCCCAAGACTTTAGAATCAGGGAGAAAAGGTGCCGTCTTTTTCTCCTTCGGAGCTTTCGTCTTTGGAATTTGGGGTTTTGCCGTTAGAGACTTTGAGGATTGCATGCTCTTCTTCTCAGCGGATTTGATGCCGGACCTTGCAGATTTCCTGGTGTTCACCATCGCCGTTTGGAGAGGGCAGTCTAGAGAGTGTTCGCCGTTCTAGGGTTTGAGACAGGAGAGAAAATACGCTGAGCAGTTGTGGTTTGAAAATAAAAGTCTTTTCTGCCTCTTCAACTTCCCAAAAAGAGCCAAGTCGCTTTCCAAAATAGAAACGGCGTAAATCAAATCTTTCAGAATAAATATTTGACTTTTAAGAATTGTGCCAACTGTTCCAGCTCACGTTCTTCGGTGGTCAGTCCAACTGATGTAGCTGGGGATTCGCCTTTGACTGACCACTGCCTGAACATTTAGTTCATGAAACCACGCAGACCCAAGGAGGATCTGGGTGTTCCAAACTGTTGAATCTTATTCAATTTCTCATCCAGTGGAATGACATTCATTCGTGGAAACAGTTCGAACTCCATTTTCAACTGTGTTATCTTCTGTTCGAATTCCTTCTGTAACGGTGACACCCTTTGATCCAGCAGTCTCCTGGTACTCTTGCCAACATGGATTTGTGCGGTTCTCCTATCTGACCTTGTGTGCAGGGTCTTATTCACTCCCCCTCGCATAACACGATGTATGGCTTCTAGAGTAGACCGTGGCTTGTCAAAACTTTCGACTCCCATTCTGATGGTGTAACAGTTATTTGCCATCCTTTTGCCTTTCATCACAGAATCACCATTCTCGTCTAGAACCAAGCATGAGTCACTAGAGAATGACACATAGTGTCCATTGTCACACAGTTGACTGATGCTAATAAGATTCATTGTCAGACCTTCAACCAGGAGGGTGTCCTCGAGTGCAGAGAGATCCGGAACCTTCAATGTCCCACAGCCGATCACCTGACTCTTCCTACCATCCGCGAAGGTGACAAACCGCATCTGCTCAACAGGTCTAATATGTGAGAGATATTCAGAGTTACCTGTCATGTGAGCAGAGCATCCGCTGTCGAAGTACCAACTATTTTGCACTGTTTCTCTTGAGGAGCAACAGGCCACCATGCATACTGTCTGTTGTTCCTTTGGTACCCTGACGCGCGTCGTCTGACACGTCAAATTTGATATTTATATTTTCCCTGCAAGAAACTAGTAAAGTGGCAAGCAGGGGTCGAACCCAAGGGAGCTGGTGTTGTTGAAGCTGTTCATGTATGTAACTGAAAATAAGAAAGAAGCGGTTTTTGAGTGATTGTGAGTGCAAAAGAGAAAATAGCAAGGAAATAATGACGAAGATTCAATCAGAGAGAAAACTCAGTCTAGGGTTTCTATTGTGACACGTTTATCATCGACTGCTAATGATCTAATTTCATGCTTCTAAGCGTGGTTACTCCGTTTCAGGTTATAACCTAAAGTACTCCGTTTCAGGTTATACACCGCAATCTACTCCGTTTCAGGTTATAGACTTCTAGTTCTCCTAAATTTAATAATCCGTTTCGGGCAATATTATATTCAGGTGTCCTACTTGTTTTCACGTTTCAGTATCAAACAAGCATTGACGATAGGGGTTGAATTGTTCCGCTAAGCTTTACCGTTTCAAGTCTCCACTTAGCTTCACAATTCAATCCTTTAATTGAAGCACAAGAACTAGAGAAACATAAAATAGCATTAAGAATAGAGTCTCAAAACAAACGTCACAATATGCGAAACCCTAAACTGAATTAAGGATTTAGCTACACATAATCATGAAAAGACGCATAATTAAAAGTAGGAAAATCTCTTCTCTTCGTCGAAAGCTTCGTCTTCTCTCCAGAGCCGTCTTCAAACGTCGTAGAATATGGATGATCTTATGGAAGAAGAAAACCCTAGCCCAAACTTCTTATTTATAGCAAAACTGTATTCCCAAATCTGGTTTTGGGTTAAATTATCACTTGGGTTTCCAAATCTGATTTTTGGGCTAGAATTATCAACTTTCGGGCTGCTGACGTCATCAAACGGACTGCTGACATCATCATCTCGTCGACTGGGCGCGTTCGTAGGAAACATTATCGCCGCCTTCGTACTTGACATTAACGTTAACGTTAATGTCTCTTGCGGGCGCGATATGCACTGAGTCCCAACTTTGGCTCTTGATTTGACCATCTAAACGACCTCGGATGCTCTCGGTGTGAACTAGAGAGTTGTAGGGAATTGAGTTAGCTACGCAACGGCATATGACTCGTATTTTTCTGATCAGCGGTTCATTCCCAGCGCTCCGTCGAAGGTCCAAAGGTCTAATCTGAAACTGTGATGTTTTTTGGCATGAAAAGCCATCTTTTATGCGCGTTTCCTCCTAGAGTTTCCGAAACACCTGAAATGCAAAACAACACTAAAAAGTAACTGTTCGCATAATAATGTATCGAAATAGATGGGATTAGTTGACTCGACGAGTCGTATAAATACGACTCATCAAACCACCCCACACTTAAACTTGTTCGTCCCGAACAAGAACTAAGTCATAGAAGGAAAATAAATATAAAACCACAATTTCTTCGACGTCCTAGATAATGCTACATGAATATGAGTTGCTAGTCTAGACTCGCTTTTCTATGCATAACTCAATCGTTACTAATATCATCATGCTCCACACAGAATTAACTTTGATACATGTTACCTTTGAGCTGAAATTCAAATCAATTCGGATGAATGGGAGATAGTCCTCTTTAGACCCATGATCTGCACTCGTTGTCCCGAACTCTAGCTATATGGTTATACTTCATTGCTTATTCTTGCACGTGATTTGTTCGAGCTTTCAAGGTTCTTGAGTTCTTTTGGGGACAGCCTTTGTAGTGACAGTGGTGTACTTCACTTTTGTTGCGTGTAAGACTTCACAATTGACTGATTTTTTTTTCTATTTGCTACTGATTGTGAACTGCTCGTCCGTGATTCCTCTTCGAAGGTCCAATCATCGCCCGCAAGCATATGGAATTACCTCCCTGCTTTCACTCATCCTCGTCCTTTTGACGCGAGTCAAGCCGAGGGTTGCTCGTCTGTTTTCCCGGCTACTCGGACTAGAGTTTGGACGGTGTGATGTTTTCCCGTCCCACCTGACCGCATAAGCACTGCAGTGGCGGAGCAGACTCTTAACCATGTTGCCTCGAAGTGCAAGCCTCCACGAAATCCATATAACCATATAGTTCGAAGCTCGGTCCTTTGAGTGCTTTGTCAAGTCTCTCTAGGACATTTCTATCAACTCCACATCCATGTATATCTCAACTCAGAAGGACACGTAGTAGGTTAAATTCACATGTTAAAGCACAACTCAAATTTCACGAGAGAAACACATCTAATCAGCATCATCTATTTCACATCATCATTCAATACTGCATATCCAGGAAATAGAGAGAAATTTCATACTTTCAAAATTTTTTTAAAGGGAAACGTGCAGACACTATGCAGGTGCAAAAATAAATATGCTGACACAACAGACTGACTCTCCCACCCCACACTTTTGAACAAAGCCGTGTCCTCACGGCACGACTTAAATTCAAAGACACAGACTATGCAAGACACACAAACGTGGGAAAAACAAATAGAGAACAAAAAAATGAACAGGCACTCCCCTCGTTTCGTCACGTGATGGGAAGAATTCTGGTCAAACGAGTCGGTCAACGCTGGTCAACGGTCCACCGCGTCCTATGAAGACTTTACGTGCCGCGTCCGGTAGAGACGTTAACGTAATGTCAACACCGAGCGCGACCAGCTAATGTTAAGGGCGGACGCGATCGGCACTGAGTTGCACCTGCTTTCTGCATGAAAAACATCTCTTTCCCAAAAGACAATGGAAAAAATGACTCAAGACTCAAACAAACATAAAATGAAATAAAACGAAAAATTTGCCGGGCTGCCTCCCTACGAGCGCCTTTGTTTTACGTCGTTGGCTCGACGTTACCTCTTTAGGAATCACAAGTTAGGGTCCCATGGGCGTGTGAGGTCAAATTTTGCTCCAGCGACTCCTCCAATCTGCCCGAAACGCTCATATGGCGGTGTGCTCGGTTCTGCTCTCCATCGATCAGGCGGGTTCGCCTTTACATCCTTCCGAGTTGGCGAGGACACCTTGATCATTGCTACTGGTCCATCGAGTCGTGCTCTAGTGTTTCTCCATCCTGGTTTCCATTCAAACATGTCATGTCCCGGTCGCTTCTTCATGTATGAACGTTTGGCATCCTCGTAAGTATGGAAGTTCGATGTCTTGCCAGCAAACACAAGTGACATCCAGCATGTTCCCATGTCAATCTTGGTCTCTGTGGCAAAGAGGAGTGATCGTCCCAAAATAGGTGCAGGAGGATCGTTATCTCTAGCATCTCCCATCTGTAAAACATAAGAGTCAATATCTCTCGTGACTGTGAAGGCACCTGGGTCCTTACACTTTTCGGGCGGCGCTTGTTGACTCGTGGCGAGTGGGTGCTCCATCATTGGTTTTTCTGGCTCATGCTTCGCCTCCAACTCATCTCCCAGCTCATCATTATCGATCACATGGTCTTCAGGAGCTATTACCTGCATAGAAAACGAAGGAAAATGGTCAGTCCTGGATTGTGCATCAGTGAGGGTCGCGTCCGTTGTAGACGTTAGAGGCGCGTCCGGCCTTAAAGTTATAGGCGCGTTCGCTTCAGACATTAGCGTCGAGCTAATGTCTCTTTCGAACGCGATCGGCACTGACTTCGAGTCGTTTTCTTCGTTTCCTGCACCCGGTACGAGTGGCTTGACCGGCTCTTCTTCAGTCAACCATGGGTCCTCATCCTCTGCCGGCTCCGTGGGCTCCATTGTAAGCTCTTTTTTGATGACCATCGGCTTGTGAGCCGTGTTGGCCAGATCGGCCTGAATTTGGCGCACTATGTTGGCGATTTCTTCGAGCCGCTTAGCCTGATCTTGTCTTGACCTCTCGGCCAAATCATCTATCAAGTGCCAAAGATCGTCCATGTCTAAGTTATTCACCGAGCCTCCCGCCGCATCATTAAGCCTATTCCACTCATGTGGCATCATCCCACCGAGAAACCTTTGAAGAAGACATAAGTTTGTGAATCCATGGTGCGGGCAGCTCGTCACAATGGAATCGAAGTACGACAAGTACTCGTCCAATGTTTCATCCCGGGATTGCTTGAGGTTGATGATCTTCTCGCGGACTTCAAGTTGGAAGGATGGTGGGGAAAACTCCTCATAGTTCCAAGGCTCTCTATTATAATAAGAAGACATGGTGCATCACAAGAAAATTAACTAAAAAAACAGAAAAAATAAAAACAAAAAGAAACAACTTCACCGAAGCGCAGCTCCCCGGCAACGGCGCCAAAATTTGACGCGCGTCGTCTGACACGTCAAATTTGATATTTATATTTTCCCTGCAAGAAACTAGTAAAGTGACAAGCAGGGGTCGAACCCAAGGGAGCTGGTGTTGTTGAAGCTGTTCATGTATGTAACTGAAAATAAGAAAGAAGCGGTTTTTGAGTGATTGTGAGTGCAAAAGAGAAAATAGCAAGGAAATAATGACGAAGATTCAATCAGAGAGAAAACTCAGTCTAGGGTTTCTATTGTGACACGTTTATCATCGACTGCTAATGATCTAATTTCATGCTTCTAAGCGTGGTTACTCCGTTTCAGGTTATAACCTAAAGTACTCCGTTTCAGGTTATACACCGCAATCTACTCCGTTTCAGGTTATAGACTTCTAGTTCTCCTAAATTTAATAATCCGTTTCGGGCAATATTATATTCAGGTGTCCTACTTGTTTTCACGTTTCAGTATCAAACAAGCATTGACGATAGGGGTTGAATTGTTCCGCTAAGCTTTACCGTTTCAAGTCTCCACTTAGCTTCACAATTCAATCCTTTAATTGAAGCACAAGAACTAGAGAAACATAAAATAGCATTAAGAATAGAGTCTCAAAACAAACGTCACAATATGCGAAACCCTAAACTGAATTAAGGATTTAGCTACACATAATCATGAAAAGACGCATAATTAAAAGTAGGAAAATCTCTTCTCTTCGTCGAAAGCTTCGTCTTCTCTCCAGAGCCGTCTTCAAACGTCGTAGAATATGGATGATCTTATGGAAGAAGAAAACCCTAGCCCAAACTTCTTATTTATAGCAAAATTGTATTCCCAAATCTGGTTTTGGGTTAAATTATCACTTGGGTTTCCAAATCTGATTTTTGGGCTAGAATTATCAACTTTCGGGCTGCTGACGTCATCAAACGGACTGCTGACATCATCATCTCGTCGACTGGGCGCGTTCGTAGGAAACATTATCGCCGCCTTCGTACTTGACATTAACGTTAACGTTAATGTCTCTTGCGGGCGCGATATGCACTGAGTCCCAACTTTGGCTCTTGATTTGACCATCTAAACGACCTCGGATGCTCTCGGTGTGAACTAGAGAGTTGTAGGGAATTGAGTTAGCTACGCAACGGCATATGACTCGTATTTTTCTGATCAGCGGTTCATTCCCAGCGCTCCGTCGAAGGTCCAAAGGTCTAATCTGAAACTGTGATGTTTTTTGGCATGAAAAGCCATCTTTTATGCGCGTTTCCTCCTAGAGTTTCCGAAACACCTGAAATGCAAAACAACACTAAAAAGTAACTGTTCGCATAATAATGTATCGAAATAGATGGGATTAGTTGACTCGACGAGTCGTATAAATACGACTCCTCATACCCATACCTGTTTCTGTCGAGGTTTGATCTGTTGTTTATGCCCTCGACGTTCAGCAAGAAACAGCCGACACTTGGATCTGATGTGACCATCCTGAAAGCAGTACCAGCATGTGCGCAAATCTTTCTTTTGATTGGAGGTGGAACTGGAGTGAGTTTTGCCAGTCCTGCCTTTGGCTTTGTCTTGGGACAGATCCACTTTCTGTCTAGGGTGCTTTCTCACCTTCTGTTCACGCATCTGTTCCGACACTGGTTTTGTTTTAACAAACGTTGTACCTTTTGAACTGCCTTCTCCTGTGAACCCCAATCCTCTATGTCCAGACTCCATTCTCTGAGATCCGAGAATATCATTTAAGTCTTTAGTGTCAGAGTTGAGCATTCTTACCGACTGTTTGAGGTGATTCAGTTCCTCCTTGGTAGTTGAGTGCTCCATGCTTTCAGATTCTAGCTGAAGTTCCAGCTGTTCTACCCTTCTTAACTGGAACACTTCTTTGCGCTTCAGATCTGTGATGGTTTTTCTTAGACCCACCATGCCTACAGGATGAGTGTCACGGTCATTCTCCATTTCAACTTTCAGAGAAGAGACAGTACCTAAGAGCTCTGTTTTCTGAGCAAGGAGACACAGCCTTTCCTGTTTCATCTCAGCTAGACGAGTATTCAGAGAGTCTACCGTGCCTTCGAGCTCAACCTTCTGTGTAAGTAATATCTCAACCTCCTGCCAGACCTTGTCCTTATCCAAGGTGACGCTTGCAACTGTGTCATTCAGCTTTTTGTTAATCCTGATCAGAAGCAGCAACTTTTCATACAGATCCTTATATGTCTCACCCAGAGCCTCCTGCGTGAGTTCTTCACCATCACTGTCTGAGACATCTTCAGCCGGGAGTTCCAACAGAGGTAGAACAGGTTTACTGGTGCTGCCGTAACCATCCAGAGTTGAAGTAAAGGCCACAAAGTTGGTGGTTGTACCTCCTTTATCTTCGTCTGACTCACTATCGCTGAAGCTCGCGACCATTGCCTTCTTTTTTATGAGAGTATTCGCACATTGTGAAGCAATATGACCGAAACCTTTGCATTCATAACACTGAATTTCTTCCTTTCTTTTGTCAGAGGAGTCTTGCCTTGTGTCATTGGACCTTGATCTGTCGGACTTCCAGTTTCGGAAACCAGTTGATGAAGACTGACCTTGTTCTGGACCACGTCTATTTATCTTGCGCACCATTCTGCCGAAGTTTTGAGCCATCATGGCCAGTTGCTCAGTGGTGCAGCCAGCCTCCACTTTGTCTTCAGACAGTTCTGCTTTCAGGGCGATTCCCTTCATATCTCCGGTTTGGAATTTATGGTTAATCTCGTAAGTTCTGAGAGATCCCATCAGCTCGTCCAGTTTCAGTTTGGAGATGTCGTGCATTTCCTCAATAGCCGTGACTTTCATAGCAAATCTCGGAGGAAGTGATCTCAAGACTTTACTGGCCATCCTCTCTTCCTCAATCGGCTTTCCTAAAGCAGCAGCCTCGTTGGACAGTTCCAGAACTCTAGTGTTGTACTCAGAGATAGTTTCACTCTCGTTCATCTTCATCTCTTCAAACTTAGTAGTGACAATCTGCATTCTCGAGTTGCGAACTTTGTCCGTGCCTTCATATGCCGTTTGGAGAATATCTCACGCATCCTTTGCTACTTCACAGTTAATGATCAACTTCATGACGTTCTCATCTACAGCCGAGAAGATAGCGTTCATCGCCTTTGAGTTTCCCATGGATGCCTTGTTCTCTTCTTCACTCCACAAGGTTTCTGGTTTTAGGATAGGTTCACCAGTGAGATTGTTCATCATAGGTTCAGTCCAACCTCTCTCAACAGTCATCCATGCTTTCTCGTCAAGGGATTTCAGAAAGGATCGCATCATAGGTTTCCAGGTGGCATAGTTCGATCCTTCAAGCAACGGAGGTCTGGTGATGCTTTGTCCTTCTTTCAGAGGCATCTTGAACAGTTCAGGATCCCACTCAGTGTGTCGAGTGTTTGCTCTGATACCAATTGAAATTATATCCCCTGTTCAAGCAAGTGTTCTAGGTCGTGTTTGGACAGATCTTGAACTCTCTCCACAACAGTTCAACACACAGATCAAACAGAACAGTAAAACAGGAGCACGCACAGGTTGATAACCCAGTTCGGCACCGCCTACTCTGGGGGGTTTCCCACACCCGGAAAAGGGACAACAAATCTTTATTACGAGTATAGGATTTCCACAGGGACTTACACTTACACCTTGTAATATCCTCACCTCAATACTCCGTCTCTCAGATTTGCAACCAAGGTTCACCGCAATTCCCCTCGATCCCCTTCGTTCAGAACCTGCAGTCCGAACGTTCTCGACCTTCTCCAGAAGCTCGGATGCTTTCTCTCGAAAGCTTTGATCACCTTTGTTGTGTGCGGCAGTTGATACGCTTCAGACAGTCTGAGTTGCACTTGAGCAGACTGTACATGCACCGATGTATTCTCAATGAGAAAACACAACCGGGCGTCGCTTTCTTCTTCTCTAATCAGCAAGGTATGCTCGTGTGTATTTGATCTTTGAAAGCGATGCAGAATGAGGGCGCCTCAGCAATGTATTTATATGCTTCGGACGAAACCCTAAACTGCACAAGATAATCCCATCAAATATTCAGGAGATACTCCTAGATATTTGATGTATATCTTATCCAATCGGATGGAAGAATATACGAAGTCGTCTTCTTTCCCAAGCAAGTCACGCCGTCTTCAATGAGCATATTCATTCGAATATCTTGCTCGAATAAGTCGCACGCCATCTTTAACTTGACGAAATCTTCGTTGCCAATATCTTCCGGAAAATATCCTTGCGTCTGCTCCACGCTGTACATGAGTGCTAGGATATGTTCGAACTCCCCCTGAACTCCTGCTCGAACTGTCTAACCACGTTTTGCCAAACACATGCCACTCAAGGGAACATCAAACTGTTTAAAAACTTAGGATGTAACTTCTCATTTGTCACTTTGTGCTGAGATAAACTAGGGATGTGGAGTTGATAGAAAATGCCCTAGAAAGGCTTGGCAAGCAATCGAAGGATCGAATCTAACTATATGGTTTTCAAAGTCAGTGGAGGCTGCACTTCGGGTTTCAGTGAAGATTGAAGTCATCTCCGCCATGCAGTGTTTATGCAAAAAAAAAGGTGAGGATGGGAATCAGACCGTCCTATCTCTAGTCAAAGTAGCCGAGAAAATAGATGAGCGACCCTCATTTTGACCCGCGCGAAACGGCAATGATGAGAGGAGCGGGGAGGTATTTCCATATGCTCGCGGGCGATGATTGGACCTCCCAAAAAGGCTTGAGAAAATGGACTAGCAAGCCACAAAAAGGCAAAAGCTCGAAGAAGTAAATCAAGAGGCCAAAGGCCCAAAATTGTGAAGGTTTTAACCGAACAAAAGTGAAGCACTCAAAGAGTCAAATCAAGGGCCAAAGACCGATTCACTACAAAAAAAAGCTGTCCCTGGCCAAAAAGAAAATCCAAGACCAAACCATTGAAACCCGAACCGAATCACGTGCTAGAAAAAGCTACAAGAAAACCATATAGTGCGAGACGGTCCCGAGGTTGCAGTCCAGGAGCCTAAAAAGGGCTATCTCCCGAAACATCCAAAATACTTTGCATCTCAGCACGGAGGTACAAGTATCAAGTTTCTTCTATTTATTTACGCAGTTTAATTTGGTAATAAGTAGTAATGCATGAATTAGGATAAATCTAGTCCCACATTCTAACTTTCATATTTTAAAAGCTTACTTAGTGCCGCCCTTTAATAGCATTGTTCGGGACGAACAACTAAAAGTGTGGGGTAATCTGATGGACCATAATTATACGAATCAAAAACACAGTTAAACCCACCAAATTAGACTGTTTGTCTAGTTAACTTTTGCTTGTTAGTTCCGATATTTATCTACAGGGCATTTTGGAGCTTAGAGAGAATACATGCTAAGGAGGAGTTTTTACGCAGAAAAGATATTACGAGTCATTCCAAGGTCACGATCAGACGCTGACTGAAGAAATCTCAAGATCCTGACGTGGAATCACTCAAAACAAATCCAACCAAAGAACAATCAAAGTCAGTCCGGGGACAAAATGCACCGATAGTTTTGTGAAAACATCACAAAACTTCACAAAACTCCTCTTCTCCCCTTGGTGACTGGCGGCTAATGGGAGGAGGTTACCAAAGGAGGAAGCTCTCCCCCTTTTACCACCCAAAACCGGCGGCTTTTACCTCTTCTCCTCCTCCCTTGGATGAAACCATGTGGTTTCATCCTCACCACCCATCTCCTCCCCTTTTGGCTATAAATACAAGCCATTCTCCTCTCATTTGTATCATCCCACAATCCATACAACACTTATCTCTCTAGATTTTGGCACTTTTGTAAGCTTGGTTTGAAATATATAATACTCCTGTTGGTTCTTGAGTATTATAGTAGTTTAGGGAATACTCCTGTTGGTTCTTGAGTATTCTCCTTTACTTACTGTCTTTCAAAAACCCTCGAGTACTTAGCTATGGTATCCACTTCTATGGATATTCGTAGCTAAACTCTTCATTCGGTTGAAGGGGTATACTTGTATCATAAAATGTTTTAGGCTATACTCTTAGTGCCTCTTCTTTGTATTCAAAACTTGTTCTATGTGCCATATATTAGGTTAGAACTTCCAAGGTTGAGTGGATGCTTGGAATGGCAAAACTCTTCCGTGGGGTTCGTAAACATACTCGGATAAGTGGATGCTTGGATTGGCAAAGCTTATCTGAGGAGTTTGACCTCTCTAAAAACCCATTTGGTTGCTCGGGAATGACTGACCAAATGGATGCACACATGCTAATATACCTTGGAATGGGGTATTAGTCTAAGTAGAACAAGTGCTCTACGACCTTGGAATCGGCTAGATAGTGTGGCAAATCGAGTGCTTGGAATGGCCTTGATACACGTTTGAATACTTAGTAAGATCACTAAGGGTCAATGATAAACAGGCTATGATACAAAGCCCCCAAAACCGAATGCTTTCCTTAAATTTAAACACCACCTGTATTTACTTTCTTAGTATAAACTGCTCTATCAACTGCTCACCTTCCGGAGGAATTGCCAATCACGCATCACCCGCTGTAAGTCTTCTATTTTTATTTTTCAGTATTTATTTTTCAGTCATTTACTTTTCGCACAAAAAACCAAAACCAACCAAAAAGTCACGTAGTTACTAGCTCTAAAACCTCAACCAACCTAAAACACGCTCCCTCGCTGTACAATTACCTCAAAGAGCAACCATCCACCTAATTCCCTTGGGTTCGACCCCTACTTACCACTTGCTACCCAGTAGTGAAGTCGCGAGTAGCGGACTTATAAATATTATTTGTACACATTGCCTCGCGACAAGGCAGTGCATGTCACTTGGCAATTACGAACACGGGGTTTTTGTAAGCATAAGTCCTCTTATTGTTCTAAGCACGTAATAAATATTTGTGTCCCTTTTAGGGTGTGGGAAACCCCCTAGAGTAGGCTTAGCCGAACTGGGTATCATTCTGTTTGTCTCTGCTTTGTTCTGCTTACTGCACTATCACAACGGAGTTCCAGGTCTGTCTCAAACAGTCCCTGGAACAGTAGCTTGAACAGGACGCTATATTTCATCACCAATAAAAGTTGTTTCCTCTATGCAAGAGGCATCATCATTGAAGAATTCCTCATCGGAGAGCGTTAATGGAATGGTGAACTCTTGTGCGTTCTCAGCCAAATGATCATGAGATGTGCTAGTAGTGAAGGATGCTTCACTTTTGCATTCCATCTCGTCTTCATTACAAGGTTCACCATCCCTTGTCTTGTAATAAGCTTCGGTGGCGGCTCTCCAAAAGTCCTCCTCCGATTCTTGATCCCCTTCTTGCCTTGAGGCATTAGATTCAAGGATTTCTTCTTCGGAAACCTCCTCTTCCTCTCCCAAGTTCTCAATGTCAATTACTTGTTGTGCCATCTTAGCTTGAAGCTTATCCATGCGAGCATCCATCTCCATCACTTGAGCTTGCACATTTTGATTGAATTCCATCAAGTCTCTATGCACCATCTCTTGGTTTGGAAGGAGTGCGGCAATCATTGATTCTATATTGGAGGGCTCACTTGAGGGTTGAGGAGGTTGAGGGTAGGAGCGTTCAACTTCAAAGCCTTGGCTATCGTCCCAATTTGGAGTGTAGGTATGTGATGGATGCCAAGAGTTTTCCCAATAGGCGTTTGGTTGCTCCTCTTCTTGGTCATCCCCATTCAAATTATAATAACTAGTTTGATAGTCATGCTCTTGATTACAATATGGTTGCTCCTCCTCTTGATAGTATTCTCCATTAGCAAAGACTCGTTGGTTGTAGGGGTTCATCCTCGCAAAACAAGATAGAGTAAGTTAGTAAGGGATATGAGAGAAAAAAAAGAATATACAAGTATAAGAAAAAGAAAAAATATTCACAAGAATAGTCGGAACTTCCACACAATCTAGTCTAGGGATGTGCTAACTAGTTGCCCCCTGGCAACGGCGCCATTTGACGAACTATTCTTTTTCACCTCTAAATAGTATCAATGAAGAGAGGATCGAATGTAGTCAAAACATTTATATTAACCGGTAAAGTACCGGGTCGAACCAAGAGGAGCAAGCTAAGCACATGCACTATATAAGATTGTATTTCCGTTCGGCTATTCTAAACCAAAATGTATAAGGGAGTGTATATATCTAAATCCTATGTGGTGAGTAATTAGGGATAAAAGATAAGTAAGAGGTGTTTCGAGGGGTTACTCCCCTCCTTGGAAATTTCCCAATGATCACATAGACGATATTCAAACATTTCATGGTAGTCAAATAGTTTAGAACCTTCTTAGCTCGAACCTCACTCAATTAGAGGATATCGGTTCATTCCATTGCATGATCGTCCTATGGGTGGGAGATAAATGCAATGAACATACGCACTAGTTCACTTCCTACCCATGCATTGTAGAAAACCTAGCTTAGACTGAGATACACCAATGTTCATGTGAATCTAATCTTAGTCAAGCTCTCTTATAGCTCGAACCTCACTCTCTCGAGGTAATTGGTTCATTCCGTAGCACTACTATTCTTGGAATGTCTTCCTAAGGTAATAAATACTATGAACTCGGGGACTAGTTAACAACAAATGCATACAAGATAGGATCACATTCTCTATTATCCGAACTAGATTCAACATGTTACTTAGGCATTTCCTCAAACACTTAGTAGCATGTCATAAATGAAGTGCATAGAGAACATGAATTTGACACCATTAGATGGGATTAATTGATGATTCGCTTAATGACTAACTCCAATAAATTAAACATTCAATCCTTGTCAAGCATCCATATCCTAAGGTTCACTTACATGATTCAAGATATAGATCATTTTCTCCATCTAGAACTATTCCCAAGGGTTTCCAAGTCCTAGGTTCAAGTTTTAGTCCAAGTTGTCACTTAGGCATTTTATCAAACACCTAGAGTGCATAACATTCATAACACAAGAGAAAATAACATCAACAATCATCCATATGAATATCAATGTATATATGTGATCAAAGAGTACCAAGGAGAGTCACAAGACCCTCAAAACACAAGATCCACTACTCACACATCATGTAAGACAACATGGTGTGAGTAGGGTTTATATCAACAACAAGGGAATAGAAGAAGAATAGAAATAGGATGGTTAATCCTAATGTCTCCCTTTTGATATTCACTTCTCCTTGGTTGGATGATGATTGATGACCTTGGATGAGCCTCTTTTCCAATCTTCTTCTCCCCCAAAACCTCCACACTTTGGTCAAAAACCTCTCCTTCTATTTATAGCTCCGGAACTGAAACTTCCGGTACTGTAGCAGTCCAGTCGACCGACTGAAGTGGGCGAGAACTCAGTGCAATCTGGACACTTACACTGTCGGTCGACTAGACTTCTCAGTCGACCGTTTTGGGCCTTTGTGGTGGTCTTCCCGTCATAATTTGGTCTTGGCGTCAACTAAAGAGTTGTAGCCCTTTGCGTTATCTTTCCAACGAGCTTTGAATCAACCAATTTGGACACTGTATGCGCCCTGGGCGTCCAAAACAAGCCGTAAAGGTCAATATACTCAGTTTTGCCCCGAAATCTTCGGTTGTTCCCCGATTTTTCGTATTTGGGCTTTGACCTTGAGAGAGATTTGTTTTATACCTGAAATGTAGAGATAGAGGTCAAATGACATCAAAATATCGTCAGAAACGACCCAAAGCTATAGTGAAATATGGTCATTAATCAGTCGAAAACTCGACTGATCAATGGGTTTCACTGCCTCGTCGTGAATTCCAAATATAAATAGGAAACTCAGGAATTGTTTAAGAGAGCCTAATTTTGGAGTGTTTCAAACCTAGCTTGGAGAAGAATACAGAGATGAACTTCACAAGAGATCGAAGATTCATTGAGCTACATCATCGTCACAGTTTGCTCCTCCTTGATCTCTGAAAATACATTGCTTTTTGGTTGTCTTACCATGAGTAGTGAGTAGTCCTCTTTATTCCGGGATCCTATGGATTCAGTGTTATACCAACTCTTCATGTGATCAATATAAACGTTTTTCATTAATGCGATTCACGTATTCAATTTTGTTGTGCTTTATTTTATTGTTCTTGCATGTTTTACATTTACTGAGATGTTTACATGTTAGACCATATTTAGGTAAATCACCAAAAGATGGATGAGTCCTAGGTATTAACTGGAGTACATGACATTGATATTAGGTCATGATAGCTACGTTGGTAGTACGTGAATTTATAGTGAAGTTGACTTTATCGTCTGAAAAACCCTAGGCTTAATAATCGAAGTGACCCCAAATTGACCCCTACTTTAAACGTTGCAATATTTGCACTTCAATCGATGTGATTAAAAGCAAGATATTTGGTCAAATACAATTTATAAACCGGTAAGTACCGGGTCGTCCAAGGAGCAAGTCTAAACTTATGATAACTATTTAATTTTGTTCCGATTTGTCTATTCTAATTGCGAAAGGTTGGGTTTGGTGAGTTAAACTATATAAACAATTTAAACTATCTAAGGAATCTAGAGAAAATATCACTACCAAGCCTAAAGGTGTACTCTAGGGAACTACTTCACTCATATGTGTTTTTAAACTCCAAGAGTTCAATTTCATGCAAGATACTTATCTTAGATGATTAGATTAAAGCCCGTATATCTATCAAGTCAAATTCCACCTCTCGGTTACTTGTCCGACTTGAGGAAGATATACCTTATACACACGAGTCTCAATCTCTCGATATTTTTGACTCGCTTCCTACTCATATCTCTCGATTGTCAACTCTCGTTGCATAATCGATCCTTATGAGGAGGTGAAGCTCTAGCCTATCTCAATGATAGGATGGGTCACGCTAGTGAACACCGCATAACAAGGGTGATTTACTTACTTTCAAGAACCTTTGGCATCCACCTCTCGGTTACTTAGCCTAGGATTCCTTAATGACTCGCTATCTAGATACTTTGGCGTCCACCTCTCGGCTACTTGACCAAAGAACCATAGAAATTAATCAGCTAGGCATTTTCTCAAATACCTAGAGTGCTTAACTCAAGCCATATGCCAAAATCATACACTTAGACATTTTCTCAAACACCTAGAGTGCATAGTTTGAGCATTCAATCAAAGTAAATCACAATCATCCAAAACATGTTATTCTAGCATTCATTCATAATAGATAAAGAGTCTTAACACATATGCGGTCCATAGGACCCCAGAATACAAAGGACTACTCACAAATCATGTTCATAGACAAACACAAGTTGTATTGAGTACACAAAAGATGAAAATGCAAGGAAAGAATAAACCAATCTAGTGTAGATGATCTTCTCAATCCTTGGTATCTTCAATCTTCAATAAATGATCCTCCCTTTGAAGCCTTGGTCTTTTCTCTCTAGGAACCCTTAATTTCTTTCTCTAGAAAATCCCCCTCAACAATGATCAGACTTAAAAAACAATGATCAAACTTAAACCAGTAATGATCAGACTTAAAAAACAATGATCAGACTTAAAACAACAATGATCAGACTTAAACCAGTAATGATCAGACTTAAACCAGTAATGATCAGACTTAAAACAACAATGCTCAGACTTAAAACAACAATGATCAGACTTAAAAAAACAATGATCAGACTTAACCCAGTAATGATCATACTTAAACAGTTAATGATCAGACTTAAAAAACAATGATCAGACTTAAACAGTTAATGATCAGACTTAAACCAGTACTGATTAGACTTAAAAAACAATGACCAGACTTAAACCAGTAATGAGCGAACTTAAAAAAATAACGATCATGCTTAAACAGACAATGATCAAACTTAAACCAGTCATGATCAAACTTAAAAACAATGATCAGACTTAAACCAGTAATGATCAGACTTAAAAAACAATGATCAGACTTGAACCAGTAATGATCAGACTTAAAACTATTATGATCAGACTTAAAACTTGACAATGATCAGTCGATTTTGTCTGTTTTTAGTTAATTTTCCTCTCCCAGTTGACATAAGTTGATTTTCTGTGTTTTAGTCGATTTTCTGTGTTTTTAGTCGACAGATGAACAGTAAACGGGTTGCCACGCGCCCAACGTTGACATTAACGCGCAGCGCCCAGTTAAGACATTAACAAGTTAATGTCAAGGCTGGGCGCGGAGCTAATGTTAAGGCTGGGCACGACAACCAAAATGATCAGACTTAAACCGAAAATGATCAGACTTAAACAAATGTTGAACGATTATACCCCTCATATCTTTTATGTATTTTTAAATAAGTCTGCGTTAATTTTTTTTATTTACAAAAAGAACCCCAAACGAGATGAATTCTGATTGGTCGATATTTACACGTGGCAATATTTTGTTGGGTTTGTAGTTTTTATTTATAATTGTGGTTTGTATTTGATCCGAACTCATAATATATTATGTAAAGAGTTTTCGCTTTTAAATATATTTTTATCTTGTAAGTACCAAAATATATTTTCGCCCAAGAATCCTTAAAGTACAGGGCCGGTCCTGACATTTCAGGGGCCCTTGGACAAAAAAAATTCGGGCCGCCCTTTGAAAATAAAAAAAAATGTTTATATTTTTCTGATGATAATATTTATATTTTTTTGTTGAACAAATGAGAGTTTATAAATGCAAATTCTAGACTACTGAATTTTTTTTAAGCTTTTCACATGATTTAATTATTGCTATTTGGTTTATCAATAATATGTAAATATATACCAAAAAATAAAAAATGGGCCCCCTTGTATTGTGGGCCCTTGGCCGCCTTATATATAAGGGCCGACCCTGTTAAAATATCGTGAACGACTCTGGTTTTAACATGTTTTTAGGGAGGCTAATGAAGAGGCGGATTTTCTTGCTCGTAAGGCTTGTTCGAAGAGCGGAGCTGGTCTCATTCAAATGCAATTCCTTTTTGTTTGTCTCATGTCATGAAACAGAATTTTGTGTAGACATGTTTCTAGTTTAGGTTTGTGTTCCAAGAGTGGAGCTGGTCTCGTTCAAACGCAATTCCTTTTTATTTGTGTCATGTCATAAACAGAATTTGGTGTAGACAAAGTTTCTATTTTTGGTTCGTGTTTGTTAATGAATGAGGTTGAGAAGCGATCAAATGAGGCACTAAAATTAGAATGAGATACGTGAGGCACGATCTCAACCACACATCTAACCCCCTTTCATTTGTGGTGCGCCACATGTCCAAATAGTAAACTCACTACCAATAGTAGTGTGAACGCAAATGACGGCTCAACTCACATGGACGTGTCACAATGAGTGGCCCAGATCGTGTCTCACGTGTCTCATTCTACCAACTCAGCCTCAATCGAGTGCTCCCCGAATGAGGTTATCTATCGAAAAAAGGAAAAAGCTATTCTTATGTTTTTATGTTTGAACAAATCGACATTTACTATAAAAAAAAACGTTAAACATTTCTGTGTTAAAAAAAATGAGTTTGGTGTTCTCTCCTGTTTTAAATTAAAAAACAATCCAGTATTTATATGTGTAATTTGATTATTAGGTCATTTGATAATATGTAATTTCATTAAAAAAATCCCAAATTTAGTTTTTTCATGTGAAAATGAACATAAAATGTCATTTGATATTACGTGATTCGATTAAAAAGAATTCCCAAATTTAGTTTTTCATGTGAAAAATGAACATAAAAGATCAAGTTTTAGACAAAATTTTATCTTTTCTTTTTTGATTGATGGGTTTATGACAAAATCGCAATAAAATTAGTACATATAGTATTGGGTGTGGATCGGGTGCGAACCATCATTTTACTTGCGAACTGCGAACCGACGAACTGTAGGCTATTTTTCATGGAATTTAGGCGCTTTTCTATGAATCGAGATTTTTAGTCTAAAGTTCACGGCAACAACCAAAATTCATGGCAAAGGGCTTAAAGTTCGTCAGTTCGCAAGTTCTCAAGTAAATAGTGGTTCTCATTTGATCCACTCCTTATAAGTACTATCTAATATATTTTCTGTGAGTTCAAACACATATCTCGTATTGATACCCATCCATCAATATTTAGCGATATATCACTGTCATACATTGCAAACAACACGTAAACCAATAGGTCACTGTTGGCTAGACAAAATTATATCAACTTGTAAAATTTACTAATAGATTTCCTGTAGTTTAATTGCAATAATTGTTTAGAAAATATCAATCAAAAAAATGTTTAGAAAATGACTTAAAACTGAATCAAAATTTGTGATGGAATTTATTTATTTTTTGATAAAAAATTTGTGATGAAATTGAGATTTGGACTGTCGCAGCTCTACTGAGAAGTCGCTGGGACCCGCACGGGTCGCAACAATAACGTTCAAAGCAGTTTTCTTTACCATCGACGGAAGATTTCTCCACCGATTCGTGAAGCGCAGCTCGAAATGTGACCGAACATAGTCACCGAGGTCGAAATTCAAACTCCGCAATTTCCATTTGTTTTAATTTTCTACATTTCGGATCAGGAAAAAACCCTAGCTTTACCTGTTTCGTGTGCTTATTTTCATCTCCTTTTTGTTGCTTGATGAATTAGTACTTGAATTAGGTATCTGGTTAGTGAAACTTGGGCTGTTGTGTATGTGGAATATAAAAAGAGATGTAGCTGATTTTATGAGCTAATGTGGATTTGATATTTTGTGGAATCAGGCTGGGTGGCAGACTAGAGTGGGACAGTGGTGGGAAGGGATCCCATTGTGACCTCATCGATTGTGATAGCCTGTGGAGTGATCTATTTGGTTTGTCAGTCTTCTGGTTGGTTATGATTCGTTTGCGGAAGTATGTTTCTTACCTTCTGCAGTACTCTCCAAGTTTCAAGGTAAACCTCGCCCTTTGATGCTTCTTCGGTGGCACTTGTGAACTTAATCTGATTCCAAGCTTAGGTTCAATTAACTTTATTAGGCTTCCAGTCTGCAGCTTCTATTTGGATATAAGATAGATGCCAGGCATTACTTAGGACCTTATATGACGCATAATGACAAAGAAAAAAAAAATCTAATTTACTGAAAAGTGCTAGTAAGCTGGCCACTAATCAATGGAACAGTTTAAAAATAGCTATGAACCAAACCATTATTACTTGCTACTGAATCCTTCAGCTCTGACAATTTTCATTCCATAAATAGTGCATATTAACTAGGTTGACTCTGGTTCTACTAACCAATAATCTGGGTCGAAATGAGTGATATGGAAATTCTATGTGTGCAATATCTTACCGTTCTCTAGTTAGAATTTGCTTGTTACTTGATACCCATGTTATCTGATGATACAATATAAAAAAAAGGTCAATGGATACCAAATAAAGCCTTCTTTGCATTTTTCAATTAACTGCGAGAAGTAGGTGATTTATGATTTTGTCTTGCATCACTAGATATGTTTATGCTAATCATTTCATTTTCCCATTTTTTTTAATTTCATAATGCACTCGAGCTTTCATGAGAATTTGTTTCCTTTTCCATGATCTTTTCACTACCGAGATACATCCTATCAATTAATATAAGTGTTTGCATGGTTGCACAATGCACTAACAGTACCATAAATTTTGCAGCTTACAGGATATATACCGCTATTATTTTTCATGGATCTATGCTGCATGTCATGTTTAACATGATGTCACTTATTCCCTTGGGGTCTGAACTAGAAAGAATTATGGGATCCGTCCGCTTACTGTACATCATAGTTCTATTGGCCACAACAAATGCAATTCTTCACCTTTTGATTGCAGCAATTGTGGCATACAATCCCTTTTATGGATATGGGTACCTCTTGAATGAGTGTGCTATAGGCTTTTCTGGTATCCTATTCTCTATGATTGTTATAGAGACCAGCTTAAGTGGCGAGCAGTACAGAAGGTTTGTTACTTCAAATCTCCATTGCTTCAGGGACTGCCCTTCGATTAGCATATTATTATAACTACTCTGAAAACAAGCACATTTTTGGGTGCATGACAATCCTTCTGTAGTTAAGTTATATGTTTTTATGTTGCAGTTTAGTCTTCATATAATATGTTCATAAATCGTGTTTTATATGTGCAGTGTCTTTGGACTTTTTAATGTGCCTGCTAAATGGCACGGTTACTTATTTTCTCTTTTGATCATTATTTTTTCAATTTTCACTCGGAAGTGCAACTCATATATATTCGCGTACGATTTCTGGTTCAGGTATGCATGGATCTTGTTGATAGTGTTCCAGCTTCTTATGTCGAACATCTCATTACTCGGGCACCTATGTGGCATTCTCTCTGGATTCGCATGTGTGTTTGTGTTTTTCTTTGACTGTCATCATAGATGTATTTTTTTTCTTTTTCTTGTACAAAAGTGATCAAGTCATATGGTTTATCTGAAAATTTTTACTTCCATATCGGCTATTTATTTTAAAGCAGCTAAGTATACAAAAATTCTTAATTTTTTCAGATACGCATGGCTTGTTCAACCTTTTGATACCAGGGACATCATTTTATTCGTCTATCGAAGGATCCTCATGGCTTGTAAGTAACATGGGAATCTTGAGTTATTTTTTAATTATTATTTCATTTTTCCCATTTCTGATTTTATAAATTGTTGGGTCTTTTGGTGTCTGGTGCTGGTTCAGAATCTTTTTCTTTTTGTTCATAAATATGACTTGTTCAGTTCAATTAGTCATCATCAAAACATAATTCTGGTATTGAACCAAAAGTATTTTAACTATATCCAATAAACATTTGAGCTAGTTAGTGTCATGGTCAGGCTTGTAAAAATCTAATTTTGTCTTCTATTTATAATATCCTTGTAACTGTTAGGCTTTGATAAAATATAATTGGACATGACAGTAACCTTAATGCTCTGGATCTTGCATCATAGATGGGTACTACTAGCGTGTCATTCACAAGATTTTTTGTGTGACTTACACGACTTATCACATATACTCCGTATATATAATTTAAATGACAATATTTACTCCTATTTGTATCCTGGTCTTTGCAATACTATCCTCTCTAATATTGACTCTCAGTTGAATATCTTGTTTTTCTGCATATAGTCAAGCTTGTGTGAGGCGGCCCAAATTCATTTTATGCACTGGAGGCAACTCATCAGGCTACATTCCTACACATTCAACTCATTATACAACAGCCACATCTGGGTACATTTATCTTCTTGATGTATTTGGTTTTCAGCATTGTTCGTACACTAGCAGCCTTATTGTGGTATTTTGTTACCAGTGGGTTGTTATCTTGTAACATAAGGAGAAACCTATCAATATCATCTTGGATGCCGCAAAGGCTGTCATCTCCTTCTCAGGTATCAAATGAGTTTATGCGTACTATCCAGATTTTACTCATATAGTCATAACTCATATGTCATTTGTAGATCTATCCAAGAAGAAGACTAATGCTGTCATGCTCATGTTCATCTTGCTAAGAAAAGAAAATCTTTTTACCTGATTTCTTTGTGTTTTTCCCTGATCAATTTACGGTTAAACTTGAATACAGACAACAGTAGACAGTAGGTTTCCAGGGAGGGGAAGGACGCTTAGTTCTAATCAAGAAAATATCAATGCAAACTATGATTCTAGTCTACAGGCAAGACTTTTGGATAACAACAGCCCAGAGCGAGGCGTAGCTGGAACTGGCTTGGGGCCGCAAAGTGAGAGGTGCAACTGCAACTGCTATATAAGACTACTAGAATTGTAGATTCATAGCAGTGGTTGCGGTTTTGTGGCAATCTTTGATGACGTCTACCCTGAAAAATGGCACAATACATGTCACCTTGCATGTCTAATGACATATTACTTAAGAGCAAAACGGATAAGCATGCTTTGACCTGCATACAGTTAGATCTTGGGTATGCCATTTATAGAATAACATTGTGTTCATTTATTAGGCTGCAGGCAGCCGACGGTGACAGTTGAGAGAGCTACTGAGCAACATCAGGTACTTTACTAGGCTAAGTGTCTTCCATGGTGTTGCCTCCCGGCTCCCAGCACATGCAGTAGATTAACCATCCATGTTTGCTTAGTCATTCCAGTACTTGTGCTGGTCAAATGTGAGTCACATTGTTCAAAGTCACACATCGACTGTATTCTGATGAAAAATGCGTCTTTATAATCTGATATTGATGGAATTTGTAGCTCAAATCAACAACAAGTAACCTTTTCCTATCAAATAAGAACACCTTTTAGGCCGTTTTACAAGTTTGGTATATGCAGGTTTCAGAAGAAGACGTCAAAAGCCTGACGGCTATGGGTTTTGAAAGGGTAAAAATCAAATGATCCTGTAGACTAGTGAACATTAGCTGCCTTTTATATTTTGTTTCATTGCCATTTAATGTCAACACATGGCTAATATCAAGATTGAGGATAATGACTATCTGGGTGTTTCAGACACAGGTCGAAGTTGCACTTTCAGCCGCTGATGGAGACATTAACATAGCTTTAGAGATATTAATGAGCCAACAGGTATGTGTTTAATTTTGTTTTTGTTTTTGCTTTTGTAGTTGTAGTTATTTCAGGAAGGTGCTCATCAACTTATGGCTAAATTGTTGGCAGGCTTAAGATACTCCTCCACATGGTTGAAGCTAATTTGGCAGACACTGCAGCAATTGTAATGTAACCGTTTCAACTAAGATCCAGAGTCTGGTTTGAAGTCATTACTTGATATTCTATTCACCTGGTTTACAATTCTGTGGAACTGATTCTTGGAACTAAGAAAGAATCAAAACGCTAACTTTGAACATGAAACCACAACTATATTCCCCTTTGTCTGAACTGTCATGATGTTTTTTTTTTGTAGATGGGTTCAATTTTGAAATTGCTGATAATTTGGAACGCTAGTCTCAAAAATACCATGCTTTTTTTTTTCCACAATGCCTCCGATGAATTTTGAAAGCATCGAGCAATAATGACATAATGGATGCCTTCAGTCTTAAAGAATTTTCAATGTTTACAGCATGCATATACTTTTATATTCTCAATCTGTGGGATTGTGTTTTGTGTCATAAGTCAAATAAATAGCACATACCAATACTTAATGATGAACAAATAATAACAAATTTTACTCTGGGCAACTGAGGATGTGGTGGGTTATGTAGGTATGGCCTAAGATGCTTCCCTCCCTTGGTAAGGTGAAGGTCCTTATCACATCGATGTGAGACACAATAATAACACAAATGGAGATGAGCTGCAAGGCTAGAGAGACTTAGGCGCCTTTGTTTTTCCTTGGCTTGAGCACTGTCACGACAATGATGATAACAATGATAAGGAGAATAATGATGCCTATGCACATCCATTTCCTTGAGCTCTTTTGCAGTGTCTTTGCCCTTTGAAGTGCTGTATTTTCCTGACCACACATGATCTACTGCAGTCGACACCTGAAAAAGAGCTTTTAATTAGCGACTCGTCGACCTGCAATGAAATTCCCCAGGACACATGAAAGAAGGATATGCAGTGCGCTCATATTTTGCTAGTTTTGCTAGTTTATTCGCTTTTTTGTTTGTTTATTTTGTAGATTTGTGTTTATTATTAGAGTTGTTCTTGTTTATGTGACATGTGTTGTCGACTCTAAACTCATATTGCATTCTATTTTTTATTTCCAGGTTTCAGTATTTATTGGATTTTGTGTTATGTTTCTTTGACTTAAGCTGATTTGAGTTGTGGATCATATAGTTGTTATGCTTGCTGAATGTATGATAAGTTTTAGATTTAAGATATGTCTAATCAAATTTGGTGAATATACTTGTGCAAGCTGAGCTATCCTTACGGGATGCTATTTTTGTAAAGGTAATTTTATTTAATGAGGAGTAAAAACAGAATAATACAAGAGATTAAGACCAAACGAAGTTGGTGTCTTTCTTTTTTAGGACATGATCAAGCTGAAGAACGAGATACCTTTTGTTTGCAGTGACGGATTCTTTGCAGAATAAATATGGTTGGTATCAGGGAGGGATCAGACACAATGTCGTAATTGGTCGTACTAGTCGCTTGATAAAGGTCAATAGGGAGTTGGGGATCTTGATCTCGAGTCTCCTCTTGCTGTGGGCTAACCTCGATAACCTTTTCATTGGTCGAATTGGCAATCTTAGTGGACTGTCTGACAGCCAGCTCGTTAGCATTTTGAAACTGGACGGGAGTACAATCCGAGTAAATATTGATCACAACACACATATCTGTACGCATGGGGGAATCTTCAGTAGGCAAAATCGGGGTTGTAGACTTTTCCGCATGATCTGTGATTGCAATCTAATCTTTGTTAGGCAAATCATAAATTCAAACAGATTTACCTTTATTGCGCCTATTTTGAACCAATCGTCATTCGGGATCCACCAATTTAGGAGCCGACTGGGATCTTTTCGGCTTTGAATGAGTCGGATTGGGATCCTTGATTTACGGATCTTGTGCCTGCCTTTCTCGGCGAGAGCGATCAGATTCCGGTTGGTTTTTCTGGCTACTTTTTCGACATGTTTTTATATCATGGCCGTGCAACTTACATATGCTGCAGTAACGAAGGGAGTGCTCGAAAACAACTTCTGCTTATGTATCTTATCCCCACCCAGATTAATGAGAACTTCTGATGGGAGCTTCCTCGTGACATCGATTTCAGCACAAGCACGAGCAAAACTAGGGTTGTGAACTTTCTTGTACGTTCATCAACTGCCAAGAAGCGGCCGAACGTGTTGGTAACTGATGCTATGTATCACTGGTCAAATAATTTCGCTGGGAGGCCGGGAAGACGAACCCATGTTGTGATGGCTGCGATGTGATAATAAGATTCACTTACTCACTTAATTCAATCACAAAAACCTTAGGCACAATTCAAGTTCTTAGTTCAATTAGGTCACTTAGTTAATTTAGTAGATTTACGGAAAAACTGAAACTAATGACAAGATGATTTAACGAGGATCAGCAAATGCCTACTTCCTCAAATATGAGCCTCTTAGAGACCCTGAGAACTATATTATTATGCGCTGGTAGATTTCGGACTACACAATACCCTATATGCAAGACTTAGCCTATTGCTACCCCAATCCCCCAAAGATTGAATCAATCAACCGAGAAGATGCACGGAGTAGGATCAGAACACTTCCCTGAATAGCAGAGAAGCCTCGGACTCGTCGGACGGATGCCGGAATAGCCAGACGCCGGAAGTCCTTGAGAAGCCAAAGACACCACCGGTGGAACGGCTGGAAACTGATCAATCGAACGCTTAGGAAGCTTTCACACGGTCGCACGGGGTTGCAGCAGACTTGGGAACCTTCAATTTGATCGTCGCTCGAGTGTCGCTCGCCAATCGAATTTTCCCCCAAATCGAATATCGGATGATCCCTAAAAATCCAGGAGCTGAGCTTAAATACGAACTCCAGCTGAAGACCGAAAACGACGCAGCACCACACGAAACGAATCTGTCCTCGCGCTCGCCCAAACGACTTCGTTCCACTTGAGACCGGAGTCGATGTCCAAACGACGACGTCTCGTCCATAACGGCTAACGGACATTCGCACGTCAAGCAAACGACGTCGCCCTACTTACCTGACTCACGCACCAGACGAAAACGGCAGCGGTCCAGCAGAGATCCAAATCCTTTTGTTTCTCTCCTGAGAAAAACGTCCACGTTTTGCCCTGCACCAAAGCCTTCTTTCCCAGATTGCTCTCAGACTGCTCCCAGCTAGCTCCTCTCCAAACCCAGCTCTATCTAGACCTAGATTACATGAGGGAGCACTAGCTCGACTTGTCAAGCCTTGCACTAGACGTATATTAGAATTATGAGCTAATCTCATAATGGCTAAGGGCTCTGTGCCAGTGTTGTAATCTGAGGTCCAACGGACTAAGCGAAATAAAGACGGGCCTATCTTCTGTGCTGGGTGAGCTAAGATGAGATTTTTTTTTTCTTTCAACAAAAATAAGATGTCAATTTTATAACCGATGGAGTCATCCTTCAAGGAATTCTTAAAATCAGAACAACGAAAACTTAGCTTTCAATCTACCAGCAGCATCTAACGGAAAGCTACATCATCTAAACTGCATGTGTGTACGTTATGAAGGGTGAGAAGTAAGATATGAGGCTTTAGTAATTTATGACCATCTAACAATGTGGAGGTGGCAAAGAATAACAGCATGATGGTATAAAAATTTTATCTACAGTAATTGTCCAGTTTTGTGTCGAACTATATAATTTTCTCGATGATGTACTCAACAGTCAAAAACTTGGCATCTAATTAAGATCCACATCAAGAAGATTTTGGTGCCCCTTGAGTTGCTAGAGCTGCCTCGTTTGATGGGTTGATCCTGATTGCCTGAGGCTCAGACTTTGAGTCTGCTTCTGTTAGCCGTTGTTTAATATCCTTGGCTATTGAAAAGATTGCTGATAATTTGGAACGCTAGTCTCAAAAATACCATGCTTTTTTTTTCCACAATGCCTCTGATGAATTTTGAAAACATCGAGCAATAATGACATAATGGATGCCTTGAGTCTAGGGGTCGGCAATGGGCAGGGTAGGACTATTTTTCATTGACCCTATGAACAGTATAGGGCAGGGTAGAGTAATGTTTCTAAGCCCATAGGATACCTATGGACAGGGTAATATTAGGGTAGGCTCGGGTAGGATAGGGTCGGCTCGGCTAGGATAGGGTCAAGTAAGGCAAATTTAAGCATATTTTGAAAAAAAATTCATAATATGAATGAAAATAGTAGGGTAAAACAGGATATGATAGGGTAGGAGGGCAGGGTATGCTGTTGGTAGAAGGGCAGGGTAGGGTCTATTTTTTTATGATCCTTACCCTGCCTTAAGGTAGAAGGGCATGGTACTTTAGGGTACGAGTATAAGGCAGGGCAAGATACGGATCGGGCAAGGTAAGGGTAGCCCTAATGGCAATTTGACCTTAGGGTCAAATAAACCCTAAACCCCTACTTCAGTCTTAAAGAATTTTCAATGTTTACAGCATGCATTTACTTTTATATTCTCGATCTGTGGGATTGTGTTTTGTGTCATAAGTCAAATAAATAGCACATACCAATGCTTAATGATGAACAAATAATAAAACATTTTACTCTGGGCAACTAAGGATTTGGGTTATGTAGGTATGGCCTAAGACGGTTCCTTCCCTTGGTAAGGTCCTTATCACATCGATGTGAGACACAATAATAACACAAATGGAGATGAGCTGCAAGGCTAGAGAGACTTAGGCGCCTTTGTTTTTCCTTGGCTTGAGCACTGTCACGACAATGATGATAACAATTGTTGAGATTAATAATCCAAGTTGTGTTATATGAGTTAATATTGGGACCTTATTTATGCTATTAGTCCAGTCCATATGTGTGTTTAAGATTGCAGGGAAATTCTGAGTTAAGTCATTCAAGTTTTTCTGGTGTGAGTGCTTGGCCCGTGACCAGGGCGCAGAGCTCGTTACCAGCCGTGTCACGGGGTCTCGAAATCAAGAGCAAAAGCTTCTGAGCTCTGTTCCCCGTAACGCCCGTATCTCCCCGTGACCAAGGGCCGTGACAAACAAAGCTGCGTCGTTTTCAACGAAGCGGGAGTTCAAGTTTATTGGAACGCTGTCGTTCCAGGGATGCGCCAATGTCGGTTAATACCGTTACACTTAGAGCGGCATCGTTTTAAAGCAACTCCAGCTCAACATATAAGGTCATCCAGATTTGGGGATTAGGGCACAAGTTCGAAATCCGATTTTCTCTCTGGCGATTCTCCGAATTCAACTTCTCTCCGAGCGATTGAGCGAAGCTGAAGCCTGCGCGTTACTCTCCATCGTCAGTCGATCGTGGTCTGACCGTGTTGTTGTTCGTCTCCAAGTGCTGAGGGTCGAAAGCTCCGGGCAGCCTTTTGAGAACGAGACTGGACGATTGGGGCGAGCTCCTGAGCGAGGATTCAAGCGGCAAACGTCAGGGAAGTACCTCGACTTGTTGCTTGGATAATTGTGTAACAGTGGACTGGATTAATTGCTTATTGTTTGTATTTGTTTGGTTTTGGATTGAGTCAATCCTTGTTTGTAAACCTAACATTTGGTCCCGATTATTAATAAAGAATAAGGTTCAACTAAGTACAAATCTTATAATCGATCTACAAAGTGGTATCTAGAGCCTGTCTGATTGATCTTGATTCATCTTGATCATCATTTGTGCTTGCCTACTTTTCTTTGTTAACCCTTGGACTTGATTTTCTTTTGGGATGGCTGATGCCATGAAAATCAAGCCCTTCGATGGGACCTCTGATTTCAGTATGTGGAAGATGAGGATGAAGGCTATATTGGTTAAGGAAAAATGATATAGGGCTGTAACTGAGGAATGGATTGCTCCAACCTCAGATCAGCAGAAAATAGACATGAAAGAACTTGCTTATTCTGAAATCATGATGAGGCTAACTGATGATGTTGCTAGGAAAGTAATTCAACACACCGAACCTAAGAAATTGTGGGATGAATTAGATAATATGTATTTGGTTAAATCTCTCCCCAATAGAATCTCTTTGCAAACAAAATTATTCACATTCAAGATGGATGTGTCTATAAGTTTGCAAGAGAACCTTGATATATTCCTAAAAGTAACTCAGGATTTGAAAAAGTGTAATGATGAAGTTAAACAAGAACACCTTTGTGTCATTCTCCTTAATTCAATCCCACCACAGTTTGACACCCTTAAGGATGTTATTCAGTATGAGAATGATGAAGTAACAGTCTCCAAGATTATTGAAGCTATTACTTCCAAGAATGACAGTCTAAAAGTTTTTAAGACTAAAAATGGTGTTAAAACTGAAGTAAAATCTGAGGCAATGATGTGTAAGGGGAAGAACAAATTTAAACCAAAGAAAAAGAACCACAATAGTTTTCAGAATAACAATGATTCTTCAGATAAAATTCCTTAGACAAGTCTTCTCAATCCACTCAAAACAACAATAATTTCCAGAAAAATACCCCTGTCAAGTGCAATTATTGTGGCAAGTTGGGCCACTATGCTAGCTCTTGTTACAAATAAATTGAAGATAAGAAAAATAAAGGAAACAAAGACAACCAAAAATCTGGACAGTCCAATATATGTGAAGATGATCCCCAGTATCTTAATGAGATGTTCCTCATGTCTAATGGGCATGAGGGTGACTCATGGATACTTGATTCTGGCTGCACAATGCATGCCACTCCACACAAACATCTCTTCAGTTCACTGATGGTTTGTGAAGGTGGGGAGGTCATGCTAGGTGATCACACCTCATTACAAATTAAGGGAATTGGTTCAGTCCCCTTAAGGAATTTGATGGTGTTGTGAGAACTCTCCAAAATGTGAGATGGGTTCCCCATTTGAGGAGAAGTTTGATGTCAGAATCAGCCCTTGATAAACTTGGATGCAAAATAACAACCTTTAAGATAGTTAGAGAAGTATTAAGGGATAACAGAATTGTGATGAGAAGCATTGAAAAGGGAGGGCTATACCATGTTATTTCTTCTCCTACTGAAGTTAATCTTGCTGATGAACATAAAATTCTGTTAGACACTAAAATATGGCATTCAAGGCTTGGACATATAGAGAACAAAGGACTGCATTATCTGTCTAAATCTGGTTTGATTGATTGTAAACCTATTGATCTGAAATTCTGTGAAACATGTGTTTTTGGTAAAAAAATCTGCTCATCCTTTTGGCAAATCTTCTTTTGTTGTCAAAAACCCCTTGGAGTATGTCCACTTTGATTTGTGGGGACCTGCCCAGGTCTCTACAATTGGAGGAAGGTCATATTTCCTTTCTATAATTGACCAATACTCTAGAAAAGTATGGGTCTTTCCTATAAAAACCAAGGATGCGGCTTTTGAAAAATTTAAGAATTGGAAGATCATGGTTGAGAGTCAAACTGAGCTTAAAGTTAAATGCTTAAGAACAGATAATGGGTTGGAATTTTGTAACAAGGCCTTTAATGAATTTTGCACTAAGAATGGGATAAAAAGACACTTGACTGTACCTGGTACTCCTCAGCAGAATGGGACTACTGAGAGAATGAACATGACCCTTTTAGAGAAAGCTAGATGCATGATGATTAGTGCTGGAGTTAAACCAACTCTTTGGGGAGAGGCTGTGATGACATCTGCTTATCTGATTAACAGATGTCCTTCCTCAGCCATTAACTTCAAAACTCCCCAAGAGCTTTGGACTGGGAAACCTCCAAACCTCTCCCACCTCAGGTCTTTTGGCTGCAATGCATATGCCAAAGTGTCTGATGGTAAACTCCAGCCTAGGGCTGTTAAATGTGTTATGCTTGGGTATCCTGAAGGAGTTAAAGGCTATAAACTGCTAATGATACAACCAGGAGGGTACAAAGTTATAGTGTCACATTCTGTTACCTTTGATGAACTGAATTTCCACTTTAAGTCTAAACTAAACCATGCTGTTGAGTCTCATGGCACACCTGAAGGTGTGACCAGTTTTATTCCATCAGGATTCAATTTGAACCAGGGACATGATGATGGAAACAATGGAGACCAAGCAGCTGAGATGGGACAGTCACTGGACGTAAGCAATGGACTACATGAGGTAACAGATGAGGGGTCAAATTCCCCTGCTGTTTCAGGTAATGAGCTACCTCACCAATTAGGTGGGGGAGCTAGCACTGTAAGTCCTTCTCAGTCAAACTCAGCCTCAATTTCTATGGACACTAGTGATCAAAATACTGCTATAGAATCATCTGATTTAGGCATGAATATTTCTTCTGCTGCTATACCTGATTTGCCAAATCTTCCTGATGATTTATATGTTGATCATAGTGTGAATGTGCCTGAAAATGTGCATGAAAATGTTGGTGCTTTGCCTGCTATTTCTGAGTCCCCTGTGCATGAAACTGAGCCTAGTCTAGCTAATTATCAACTGACTAGAGACAAGGAACCTAGGACTAGAAAGCTAAATCCAAAATATAAAGCCAACATAGTTGAGTATGATGAGAACCATGATGGAAAGTGCTACAATATTGTTGAGATTGCTCTAATGGCTGTTGAGAAAATAAAATATGTAATACCTGATACATATAAGCAAGCCTTGTTTAGTAATGAAGCTGAAAAATGGAAAACTGCCATGATAGAAGAAATTCAATCTATGCATGAAAACAACACTTGGAAACTTGTACCTAGGCCTGCTAATGTGAAACCTTTGGCATGTAAATGGATATATAGAATAAAAGAAGGTAACTCACCTAATGATCCACCAAGGTTTAAGGCTAGGTTAGTGGCTAAGGGGTTTCACCAAAGAGAGGGCATTGACTTTAATGAGATATTTGCTCCTGTTGTCAAGTATAAAACTTTAAGATTACTTATTGCAATGACTGCTGTTTATGATTGGTATATTGAACAAATGGATGTGAAAACTGCCTTTTTGCATGGTGATTTGCTTGAAACAATTCATATGTGCCAACCTGAAGGTTTTGTTGATAAAACTAAACCAGATCATGTCTGTTTTCTTAGAAAATCCATCTATGGACTAAAACAATCACCTAGACAGTGGAATAAGAAATTTGACAGTTGCATGCTTGACTTAGGATTCTTAAAAAGCAAATATGACACTTGCCTTTATCTGAAAAGAGTGAAGAATAATGCCCCGTTCTTTGTGCTGCTGTATGTGGATGATTTACTGCTGATTAGTTCCTCATTGCATGACATAAAACTGACTAAGTCTGGTTTGCAAAAACATTTTGACATGAAAGACATAGGAATTGCTCAAAAGATCTTAGGGGTAAAGATAACCAGAAATAGGAAAAATGGAGAAATCTGTTTATCTCAGTCTGAATACTTTGCTAAGGTGTTAGATAAATTTGCTATTGTGAATGGTAAGTCTAATGCTATACCCTTAGGAGGGCATCTTGTTTTCTCCAAGGAAGATTGTCCTAAAACTGAGCAAAGAAGAAAAAATATGCTGAATGTTCCTTATGATGTTGCGGTTGGTTCTGTTATGTATGGAATGATATGTACTAGGCCTGATCTTGCTTTCTCTATTAGTGTTCTCAGTAGATATATGTCTGACCCAGGCACAAAGCATTGGGAAGCCATGAAGTATTTGTTGAGATATCTGTTTGGGACTAAAGGACTAGGATTAGTGTATAGAAACCATGAACCAAGGGCAGGCATTGTAGGTTATGTAGATTCAGATTATGCCAGCAATAGAGACAATAGGAAATCCACCACAGCTTTCTATTTCACTTGGAATGGGAACTGTGTGTCTTGGAAGAGTCAGCTCCAGCCTATAGTTGCCTTATCCTCCACAGAAGCAGAATATATAGCTGCAACAGAAGCAGCAAAAGAAGCCTTTTGGTTGAGTGGGATAGTAAAGGAGATCGGTGGGATTAGTGAGCCTCCTAGGATTTATATGGATAGTCAAAGTGCCTTATGTCTGTGTAGGGATCCAGTTTATCATGAGAGGTCAAAACATATAGATGTGAGAATGTATTTTATTAGAGACCTAGTGGAGACCCAAACCATAAGTGTAGACAAAATCCTTGGAGAGAAAAACCCAGCTGACTTTGGAACTAAAATTGTACCTGCTAACAAGTTTGTTTTCTGCAGGGAAAGCTTGCATATTGATGAGGTTGGATGAAGCTCCAGCCTGAGCAAGTTTGGAGCCTGAACAGGCTGTGTTGAACCTTATTGAGGTCAGATGTATCTGTCTCATTCTTTTCTTTATTCACTTACACAACTAGTCTTAGGAAGGCATTTGTTGAGATTAATAATCCAAGTTGTGTTATATGAGTTAATATTGGGACCTTATTTATGCTATTAGTCCAGTCCATATATGTGTTTAAGATTGCAGGGAAATTCTGAGTTAAGTCATTCAAGTTTTTCTGGTGTGAGTGCTTGGCCCGTGACCAGGGCGCATAGCTCGTGACCAGGCGTGTCACGGGATCTCGAAATCAAGAGCAAAAGCTTCTGAGCTCTATTCCCCGTAACGCCCGTATCTCCCCGTGACCAAGGGTCGTGACAAACAAAGCTGCGTCGTTTTCAACGAAGCGGGAGTTCAAGTTTATTGGAACGCTGTCGTTCCAGGGACGCGCCAATGTCGGTTAATACCGTTACACTCAGAGCGGCATCGTTTTAAAGCAACTCCAGCGCAACATATAAGGTCATCCAGATTTGGGGATTAGGGCACAAGTTCGAAATCCGATTTTCTCTCTGACGATTCTCCGAATTCGACTTCTCTCCGAGCGATTGAGCGAAGCTGAAGCCTGCGCGTTACTCTCCATCGTCAGTCGATCGTGGTCTGACCATGTTGCTGTTCGTCTCCAAGTGCTGAGGGTCGAAAGCTCCGGACAGTCTTTTGAGAACGAGACTGGACGATTGGGGCGAGCTCCTGAGCGAGGAGTCAAGCGGCAAACGTCAGGGAAGTACCTCGACTTGTTGCTTGGATAATTGTGTAACAGTGGACTGGATTAATTGCTTATTGTTTGTATTTGTTTGGTTTTGGATTGAGTCAATCTTTGTTTGTAAAACTAACATTTGGTTCCGATTATTAATAAAGAATAAGGTTCAACTAAATACAAATCTTATAATCGATCTACAACAATGATAAGGAGAATAATGATGCCTATGCACATCCATTTCCTTGAGCTCTTTTGCAGTGTCTTTGCCCTTTGAAGTGCTGTATTTTCCTGACTGCACATGATCTACTGCAGTCGACACCTGAAAAAGAGCTTTTAATTAGCGACTCGTCGACCTGCAATGAAATTCCCCAGGACATATGAAAGAAGGATATGCAGTGCGCTCATATTTTGCTAGTTTTACTCTCACCTGTGATTCAATATTGTCAAGAAAATCGCCCTGTGCTTCCACCAGTACTGTCATGTCCAAAAATATCTACATGCGACATATGGAATTAACGAAGGATCTAACTTTTGTAGCTTCATCAAAGAATTGGACTTCGAGAGAGTATTAAAGATGGAAATCAATAATAAATGTCCATCCCCAGAGATCCACCATATGATTACTTCACCTTAGCTCCGATGGATGGCTAAACAAATAAGTCACTTCTTCTAATCTACAAAATGCGGTTTGTTGCTTTTCCCCAAGAGATGAAAAAACTTATACCTGTTGGAGGTCAAGAAGCTTCTTTCTCAACATCCCCGACTGCATCATGGCGCTCCTGAATTTCAGCAAGGGTGTCCAATACCTGCATTAATAATAGTTTTCACATCAAATGATAGTCAACCCCTATTTTTGAATCCACAAGAGAAAAAAAAAAAAAAAGAGACTCCTGTTAAAAGACGCAAAATGCGCGTTGAGAACAAAGTAAAAAACTAAAATTTTGAGAAGGAATATAACCTGACCTCTCCCCTGTTCCTGAATTGCTTTCTGGAAAATTTGTTCACTATCCCCAGTCTCAATTAACCGCTCAATGGTTTTCATATTGTTTTAAGTTGTCGTGTAACAAACTCATCTCAGTTAAGAGCCATGAAATTGGTTAGGATCATCTTCATCCCATTTCTAGTATATGTGGCAGAAATAATCCGTCAATTTTTCGTCACAATTCCGTCAAAAATCCATTATAAATTTCTTAAAGTAACGTTATTTATTTAAATTATTTTCAAATTGCCGTTTTAGTAACGATATTCACCTACGGCGGACGTCCTCCATATCCCGCTCAGTGAAGCAACAGTAGCATTTAGCAAGAAATCTAAGTGTTGCTCAGTTGATAACATTATTTTAATATGCATTTTTAAAAGGTGCTGTAGCAGTTTAGTGGTACCTAGTTACCTACTACCACTTCTGAGTAGTGTATTTACTCTCTTCTCGCCACCCTTATGACATCCGCCCCCCAGTTTACAGACCTGCACTTTACATATCAGTTAGGCATCCACAGATGTCAACTAGTATGTTTACAACGGAACTTTACATATCCTAAAGGTGATGGAACAATAAATCCCAGATGAAGTGGAGCTCTCTGATCGAATTTTCACGAGGCATTCCATTCCATCATGACCTTTTAATTAGGATGTGATTAGCAAAGACGTCTTTTGATGGGCAACATGACCATCCTTCCATTGATATCCCAGGAACTAACATAAATTATCTCCACAGCTACTGCTATAGTGAAATATAAATTTCACCCCACTTCTTACACAAATACTCCAGTATATAAAAATCAGACCACACATAGACATGTAGTTCATGTGATCTTATACGAAGACTTGACAAAACTCAAAATTTGTCCTAAGTAGCTAATAAGGACAAGGACTACTCCCCAAATTGAAGATCACAGCTTAATAAGTATAAACAAACCTTTCCCATCAGGAAACCAGAAAATGCTTAATTTGTGTCTATAAATATCAGTAAGTTCAGGTTGATTTCTCTGGCTTACTGCCTTCTGGTTGAGATGCACTCTTGCCCATGGCCTCTTGACCCCTCTCGGCCATGACTTCTTGTATACCCTCTTGGTATCCCTGTAAAAAACTCTTGAGGGCGTCCCGGTATGCAGAAGCTCTGGTCATGTACAGCCGCTGCAAAGCAGGTCTTAGTGTCTCCATTCCTCCTCTTGCAGCAACAGCTACATATAGACATAGACCATTAGAGTTGAGCTACAAAGCTTCCATTAGTCTCTACATGACCAGACCTTAGTGATTTTTCCAACTGAAATCACAGAGAGCCACAATGTCAAAACTCTAGGTCAAATTTATATGAGCATTTATTGAAAACTATTAACACAACATATCTTGATGGTCAACTAAATGCACATGACATACCTAGATCCTCTAATGTGGAAGGTTCTTCTTCTTTGTCTTGAGTTTGACTCTTTACATTATTATTCGCAGAGTTTTCAATCTCTTTCTTTTTCCTATACTCATGTGGTCTGAGCTCAGGACCAATATCTCTCACCCAGCTAGCACAATACAGTCTCGTTGCTTCTTTAAGCACCTAGACACATTAAATTAATCTCTTTAGCCTTTCCACCTCACACACATATATATAAATGTACTCCGAAACAAGTTATCATACAGACAGTGCGATAATATATGTAAGAAGCTGGTGGCAAATACTTACAAGGTAACACTCTGTCCAAGTCAGCTTCCGTCTCTTGACAACATGAGGAGGATCAGGCAAAGACGAAGGGAAAGCAATTTCTTTCAAATCATAACGAACATAGTCCCGGATTTTCCTGCATACCACCTTGACCTTCATCCTGCACAGGAAGGTACTAATCATCAAATTCTCCAAAACGTATTATACAGAAGAAGCAATTTTGTAGTACACAGTTTCGTTTTTTTTTCCTTTCAGAAAGGCATTTCATCAAACAGCTGGTGAGCATTGTTCTTCAAACCCTAATCAGACTGCCAAAATTAAATCACGCAATCCCATATACAGTCCTCCTCGAATCCAGAAGCAGGAGATAATTGCACCAAGTTGTAAACAAGACAAATTTAAAGTGATGTGAAAATTAACTTACAGGCAAGTAACATGAGAATCCCTATGGGAATAACTGCAGCCACGTCAGTTATAGTCTTCGCAAAGCTCTCTTTTCTTTCTCTGCTAATTCATCTCCTATTATTGACCTCCTGACCAATTCCGTTGCAGCAACAACATCGATTGCTAGGAGCTGAGTTCCTTGGCAAACATCCTGCATGTCAAACAATTCATTGTAAGCAAGATTCAGATATACCAAATGAATGAAAGAGAGGCAGGCAGGTCATCACTAATATACCGCAGTTGTTTCCTTGAGCTTCTCCAGTGCTTTTTCAATGATGTTTTCCCTATTTTGAGCCCGGTCCAATTTCTTACTGCTAGTTTCCATGATTGCTAGTCCAGTCTAACTACTGGCCTTGATATTCTGAGTGAAAAAAATGATGAAATCAACATTCACAAAGATATGCAGCATCTTATTCCTATGCCTACCATGAACACACAAATGACCAAGTAATTTGGGACCATAATATTTGACGAGGTCGACGCATACTCTAAACACACGAAGGAGCCTTGGGACGAGAACCATAACGGTCAAAACCGAAAATGAAGCCCCAAATACATTCAAGGATACTGTGTGCACACTTGTGCCCTTTCAAAATAAGCTAATAATATGTCAAAGAATGTAACACAAATATCACCTCATTTATATCTGATGGGTCAGCACTTCTTTGCACTCTCTTTTCAAGCTCCATCAACTCTTTCCTCAAAACCTCAAACCGATTGATTTCAACCTCGTCTGACTCTGCACCATCAATGTTCATTGCTGCTTGCCCCTGCAGTTCACTGGCCTGCATACAATAACAAAACAGGAAGCTTAATTGCAGAATATGCTTATATATGACAATTTACCATTTTATTGAATATAAGTTTATAATGAAAAATAAATTGGTTGATTTAAATTTTAAGTAAACACTTAAAGATAGCACATACTTTCTTGGCCTCATTTGGCGATACACGGTCACTACTCTTGACTGGGCGTGGGAGCATAAAACTCCACCATCCAGGCTGACTGAACCAAATTGGAAGAGAAACATAAAGCAAATGATCAAATTAAGAGAACTAGACATGCACAGTCAATAGTGTAGTCAAAGAGGATCATCCGTCATTTAAAGAGCATAACTTAGTACCTATTAACCCGCCCTGACTCGGTATTAAGATTCTTGTTCAAACCTCGAGATTGTCGCTGCTCAGAGATGAAGGACTGCGAGTCACTTTCATCCTCTCCCTGAGTGATTAATAAATCCTGATCAAAATTTCAGATACGTGAAGGCGCTCTAATGCATAAGTATGTATTAACATACTAGCTGAAGAGAGGCTGCCTTGGCTCTAAAAGATGCATCTAGAAACTCAAGCCTCTTTTTTGAGCTTTCGTATTCTCTCTAGATCGGAACAAGCAGCTTTCAAATGCTCCTTTCCAGTATTGGAGATCTTGCAACAGTGACTCTAATCTAACCAGAGCTCCATCAACACTCCCCAATGCCTATTGCGAATTGACAATGACATAGATTTATGAAGAAGTAACCCGTAAATGACACAGGGAAAAAATAAGGACAAAGGGATAAAAGACCAAACATATGCAACAAGAATGATATGGCGAAATGGACATTGACCCTATAATTATTACATATCTACATATGATGGCTTCAGACAAACGAGTGAACTTCAGAGCATGCAAGCAGTACAAGTCCAAACCAATTTATGGATCATTAAGTGACAACTAGAAACCTTTAAAAAGAAGAGCTTCTCAAGCCTAATCATTCACATATTTTTCATGAACAATAAACCGAGTGAGCCTAGCACTTCCATAACACAGACGTGACACCCACCTTGTCTAATGAATTTATGTCACTCATCACTGAAAAAGATGTTCGTAATCCATTACCACTTCTTACAGATGGTCTATCATCTTCCTTTTTCCTGCAAGTATAATGTGACTTTGTTATATAGCACGAATCCAAAACTAGAACAAGCAAATAATTTCATGATCTGGTTATTTGAAGCATAGACTAAAACCATGTATTGATAACTGAAATCATCCTGAGACTACTGTCCTAGCGCTTGGTATAATATGAGGTATTCTAATTGAAAACACAGTTCTTCCCAAAGAGTATTGTATATCACTTGTAGTATAAAACTCAAGAACTACAGTCATGAAAACAGATATTCAACTGATAGCAATAGAAAATGCAATTCATGTTTCAGTGCTAATTTATGTTTGACTCGCAGCTGTCTTCAGCCTTTATTATCTATTCTCCCGCTCATGAGTCTTCTTTCATACGGCTATCCCTCCAGCTATCCCAATTAAACGCGTCCATCATGACCCCTGCGATAAAAGCAGGGACCTAATGTGGACAAAAGATCATGAACATTTTCTAGTGGATGATCATGCTTCACCTAAAGTAGCACTGACAATTGATAGAATTGTAGATTCAAATCCAAGAAGTATTTGCCTAAGTATAAGGGCGTGGGCATTTGATGTTTTTTGTTCGTGTATTGAAGTCGTTCAATCAAGTCTGCAAAGTAGAGTGGACATCGTATAAACAGGTGGGAGTAGGGTACTCTTTTACTTACTTTAGTATTCCAAGCTCGTCGTTGCACTCCAGTAATTTGCTGTATCTGTATATGAAAAAGAAGTCACGAAAAAAAAATGACCAAAGAGCATCATAATCCTTCCAGTCATGAGAGCCACGTTGTTACACAAATGAAATGTTTCCAAACATTTGCATTTATGCATTACCCTTTAGAAAGAAATTTTGCAGCCATAGCATTAGCAGGATTCGCCAGCCATGTGCTGTGTTTTATATAACTTTGTGTCCAGTAAGAGCAAACATTTAGTGCTTCAGGAATAGCTTCAGCATTAGAAGGACCTTCTCGTTTGCTCTTATGCCCGTGTGGCTTTTGATGAGCTACTACTGCCTGGATAAAAAGGAAGCCAGTCCAATTCTTCACATACAACCTACAAGTTGTTTTCATTCTGATCATGACCATGTGGAAAAACATACAAGAATCTGACCTCCACATACAATTGATATGAGCTTATTGAAGCAAGTTGGGGATAATATAAAACACTACCCCCAATAAGATACCTAAAGCCAAAGATATGAGAAGTAAAGCATAAGACTTGATTAGTGTTAACAAATGCACTGAATATAGAACAGACTGGACCTTATATAACCCTCTAAAGCACTGTCAAGGACATCGAAACCATTTGACTGCAAGAAGGATTTTGTGCTTCTACCAAGGGCTATAAAGAATCCAAAAATAGCCGAGTCTTTCTCCAAAACCTGAGAAGATGTGTGCAACTGATTGATACCACAAGTGGCCCAAGGAAGCGAAGATCATAAAACCGAAGGAACTTCAAAACCAATGGACAGAAGTCTGTGAATAACAATTTGAAATAACAAAACTACCTGCAAATAACATAATGAAAGAGTTTTCCAGATGTACACCTGACAGTATAATTGTTTGATTGTTTACAGCACAAAGTATGTATTGAAGAAAATCATGCTGGACTAGTTGAAGAGGGACAAGTCTGAGAAATATATATGAAAATATAAAACGAAACACAACAGCACTTACCTCAATACTTTCACATGTTGCAAGTCTTGACCAGATCTTCTCCCTATCAATAGCTTGCTGCAACTGCTTCTGTTTAAGATCCACCCAGAATGTGACCTCTTCTGAACCACTGTCATTTCTTGTGCCACATGTGGCAGCTCGAGGACCAAGAAAAACCAGAAATTCTCTGTGCCGACCGATTTCCTTTATAGAATGGTAAGCTTGGCGAATAGGAACATATTCAACCAACATTTCCATGGTTCTACCAGTTACATCAGGAATAACTGAATAAAGCTGTGGGGAAGCCACTCTGGTATTGCCAATTTCGATCACCGCTGCAACGCAAGTAAGTGCAAGCATAAGGAGCGATACATCACTTGTTTTAAAAGAACCCGACGGCAATCCTTTCCTGTACTTACAAGCAAGAGCATTTCGCGGTCCGAGATTAATAATCATCAAATCTATACAATTTTCGCTTAGATAAAGAGGTCTGTACTTCTTAAAGTGGAGCAGAGGCCAGGTGCCATAAGTCCTTTTCAAAATAATTCAAAAATGTGGACACTACACTACGTACTTGATCAGACCAGAACCATTCATAAGCTTCTGGTTGCTTTGCTGACAAGCTATCCCTAATGAAACTCTCCAACGGGGCAGACAGACATAATAAACTGCACTCTTGTCAAATTGAAGGCAATAAAAAGTGGGAAAGTTACATTTTTAGGTACAAAAAATATCATCATAGTTGTGCAGTTACAATGAACTTTATATGACTAATAAGGACATTACAAGCACTGCACACATGAGCCTAGTACCTGCGCTGTACAAACACATTTAGATCCTTATCTCCTCCATCACCTGGTGATAACTAGCTAGCTGCTTGTAGCAACGAATAAACTGCAGCCTTGAAAAAGTTACAGCCATATTAAGTATTATAAAGTAAAAGAGGTTGAAAGCTGACAGACTAGCTGATCTCCTCACAGCAACAGTTCCAATAAATAGCTTAAGTGTATCATAAGAGTAATAGCCATTTCAGAACATAGTCCCATGACTTCTCAGAAAGGGAAATAATATGGCTGAATCTGGGAATTAAAATAAAAAAAAGGCCAACTATGCTGCACAGGCAATACATATTACGGTTTTCGAATGTATTGGGGGCTGAAGTGAGAGCACTACTGGAGTTTGCTCCGCCCGCTCAATCCACCCATCAATTTCCCCCTCCCGCGTCCTCCAATCGCTCGCCACTCGATTCAAAATAGCTACCAAATCAATCGCCACAATCAAGCATCACCCTAAAATCGCACGCAAACGAACCGCGGACATCCTCCATATTCCCGCTCAGGACGTCCTAAAATCCCGTGTATATGCTCTTACTACAATTTACATTTAATTAGCCCGGTGCTCAAAGAAAGCCCGGGTTCGAAGACCCTATTAACCCAATTAACACAACTAACTAACCCCCAATCAAAAAAAAAAAAAAACAATATAGCAATGTTTGAATTAAAAATTTAATTAAAAAAAGATGCACTTAATCACCTATCTTTTTTTTTTTGATGGGTAAAAGGAGTACAGACGTTGGACACTGCCTAAACAGGGACTCAAGACCGAGACCGTACAAAGATACCATTGAAGAACAGGCCTAAAAGGCCACCATCTAAACCGTCCTAAAAGGACAAACGGCCAGCTAAAGCTGACCATATCCGGCCGAAGCCGACTGATTCCGACCTAAGCCGAAAGGTTACCGGCTGAAACCGAAACAAGAAAAACGTTACCGGCCGAAGCCGAAACTAAACTACAACATGAAACTACTACCTAAAAAAAACTAACACCTAACTAAACCTAAACTAAACATCAGCAGCACCAGATCGGAAATCCAAAAAGACCACCGCCACCCGAGATGCCACCTCCAAGCGCCAACAGAAGAAACTCCCAGCCGCCTGAAAACGTGGCCATCCAAACCTAGCCGAAACCCGAACCGACGCTGCTGGCTAACCACCACCGCCCAAAAAACAGCCACTCCTCGCCATCGCCTCATCAGACCCCTACTCGGCCGCAAACCCCCGCCCTAACCGCCACCAGCTCTGCATCCGTCCACCACCACTGAAATCACATCGCAGCTCCCCCGTGCCGCCCAACTCCCTCCAGCCGCAACCCACTCCACCTATCTTTTGACCACAATTTCCATCACGTAGTCCTTCACCTCTTTTTTTTTTGATAGGGCGTAGTCCTTCACCTCTAACAAAATACAAAAAAACCTGTACCTGGCCGAATATCTCGACACTACCAAAATTTTGAAAAATGCGACTGGTAATGCTCAAAGCGCATACTCGTTTTCTGAGTGCTCTCTGCTCTGCAAACCCTAGAAAAATGTTTCAGATAAACTTCCCGGCGACTCAGACTGTTGACCTCGATTCCGAGCTTTGGAAAGCGTGCGCCGAAACCAGTGTTCCTGAAGTTGGAACACTGGTGTACTACTTCCCTGAAGGCCATGCGGAGCAGTGCAACTCGCCTCCGGCGTTGGCTCCGCCTGTTTGGCCTATCTTTTTTTGCTGTGTGCGTAACGTTCAATACTTGGCTGATCGAGTGAGGGACGAAATTTTTGCTGCGGTTTTGCTTCAACCGGTGGGGAGTGACTTTCGCGGAGCTAACCTTGTGTCGAGTACCGCTAGTCGTATGAGTACTGGCGTGGAGAGGGAAGGGTCGCAGATTGATTCGTACTCGAAGATGCTCTCGCGAACAGACACAACGGGTGGCCGACCTCTTGTGGTGCCGGTGAGATGTGCGCAGGCGATTTTCCCGGCTTTGAATTGTGAGCAGAGTCCGACGGGTCAGAATCTTACGAGCGCGGACGTGATGGGTGTTGATTGGGTTTTTGAGCATGTCTACTACAGGCGGCACTTGTTAACCAGTAGTAAAGGCTGGATGAGTTTTGTTAAAATTAAAGAGCTGAAGGCCGGAGATACAGTGGTCTTCATTAGAGATAACAGTACTGGGAGCTCTATATTGCCGACGACAGTCTCCCCATACAAAGCTTTCTACAAGATTTGTTGAGGAGGCCCTTCAGCATGCTGAGAAGGGAAAGTCCTTTGAGGTTATTCTTTAGAAGGCCCTTCTCACGAGCTGACGACGACGCGGAGACAGAGCGAAGACGAAGTGAAATCATAAGTACTTTCACACCACATCATGTGATCCCCACACATAAGCAGCCTCCACACCTTATCCTTACGAGATGCTAAGTCCAAGTTGGGTAGTTTTTTTGCCTGAAGACAACTCAGTGCCAACTCGTACCTCATCAACAAATAAGAAAGTGAAATACAGGTAAGACACCCGACTTTGTCTAGCATTCTTTACTTCTAAGTTGGTATACTGGGATTAGTTATAAATTGAACGTGTTCCACCTTCTTCCCTTTCTCATTAACTACTCTACACATGAAATTATTTTTTAGTTTTTTTTAGTTTTTTAGTTTTTTTAAATTCTTTTTGTGTATATTAACACAATTGCAGGAGGAATGACTTCTGGCCTTGTTGGACAACTTTTTGAAATTGCCAAAGAAATGAGTGAAATGTTTTCTTATGACATGTGTCAGTGTGTTAGAAGTGTTACAATGAGGAGCTGAGAGATCTGTTGGCAACATCACTTTCGTTAAAAAGTTGGAAATAAAACAAGGCTCTGAAGGGTCTCATTATGTTCCGGGGATCATTGAGGCCAAAGTTGAGAGCATGAGCGAATTATGAAATGTCTTGTATGTTGGAAGTAGCACAATGGTGATTGGGTTTAATAAGATGAACGAACATAGCAGCCGTTCTCATTGTACGCTTTGCAAACGTTCCACACGAGGTGAAGAAAAGGAAAACAACAACAAAAACGTTCACGAATGACATGGAAGGATCCATATCATAGATTGGACTAGAAAAGCCACACAATCTGTGAGACAAAAGTGTCACATAGTGAACCCTTAACTTTCTAAATGCAAAGAAATAATTCAATCAATTGATCACCATTCTTGTTGGCGAATCAAGAATTGTTAATGCTACGTAACGAAATATCAAATACAAGACGACTAAGATTTATTAATAACATAAATGCGGGTAAGTAAAAAACTAACATTTGTAAGATTTATTAGCAAGCAAGTCGTCTTCATATGTACGATTTTAATTTATTGATTGAAAAGTAAACATGCATAGTGTACAAACAAATTTTTTTTTGATGGGGATTTTTACATCTCGTACAAGACTAATGAATTTCTCAAGCTAAGCATATCATATAGTACATTTATATCTATTGAAGCACAAGCCATGCGACGTCTTTGACTCATCCACTTTTTGAAGCACATCTTCGAGCAGTTGACTTGCTCACGTCGAAGCCTTCTCAAGCATCGTGGCGAAGGCGAACCTATCTCGGGCACCTCCTGCAAAGGGAGGAGAGCACCTCCTGTGAAAGGTAGGGGTGGGCGTGGGACGGATTGTGCTTGGTCCTAACCCGACCCGAAATAATGATCGGGTCATTTATTCGAACCATAACCCGGCCCAAAAGACCGGGTCAATTATGTGAACCTGAACCTAAAACTAAAATTTATAAAATGTATAAAACATTCATGGTCATCTATCATGATATAAATACTTTAAAGTTTAGTATTACAGTTTTATTTTTCGTTGCAAATCAATTACATATTCATATGTAGTGTGATATATCACGAGAACACAAGTAAATTTCTATTCAGATGAGGTATAAGGTTTGAATCTCATTAAAAATATAGTATTTTTTATATTACTTATGAAATCGAGTAACCCGAACCTCAACCCTAACCCGACCCGAAAATTATACCGGGTTGGTTAAGTGGACCCTAACCCGACATTAAGTGGACCGGATCGGGCCGGGTCAGGTTTTGTCCACCCCTAGTGAAAGGAGGAAGAACACCTCCTGTGAAGAGAGGAAATTCCTCACCAAATATTGATGAGAATGCTGCATTTATGGGATTGAACTCATGACCACTTGGTTACAAAACCAAAGATTGAACCAACTCACCTAGAGCCCCACATGCAACAATTATGCATCTATTTTTCCTTCTGATAAAACAACATATGTGTTCATCCACAACGTACATATGCATGCATGCGTACTAATACTATAGATAACGTAACACATCATCAGTCAACAACATTAATGAACTATTAAAAATGTCATGCGGAAGATCTTCTCTACAAATTAATCATTAGCTGGCATTTACAATCAATCCTTTATTTTAATCACAAACACACCATGTAAGGCTAAGAGCATTCACAATGGTTGTGGACACTTTTTATTTTTTTGAGCTTACTTTATGCCACATAACCACAAAGTGTCCAAAACAACAAAAATGTCCAAGTTCCTCCAATGGTTTGCCCATTTGACACATTTCGTAGGATCCATTTTATTCTTATTATATTGTAATTATAGTAAAAAAGTATTATATTTCAATTTTAATTTAACTTAATAAAGTAAAAATTGTAATAATAAAATTAAAAAGGTTAAATTGTTTAAAAAATATATTAAAACTAAAGACATGTCCCGCAATTAAAATGCATCATATTATTAATTTAACATGCATGAGATAAAGGAAGTAATAAAATGGGATGTCTTCAAAAACTGTCACATGCATGATATAAAGGAAGTAATAAAAGAATATAAAAATGAATAAAATGAGAATACATAAGGAAGTGTCCGTGGACACCACCCCACGCCCATTTCAAAGTGTCTTCATGCAATGGTGTTGGACACAAATAACGCAGCCCAAGACACTTGCACGCGTCCCTAAGCATCAAATGTCCACCATTGTGGATGCTCTAATGACAACTGATTTGGTTTCTAGGGCACATGATTTAACAAGCAATCAATATAAATGTAGTATTTTGTAACTTGTGATTTATCAATTGGGCTGTAAGTGGAGCTTAATTCATTTCATCTTTAAAATAATAAAACAGTAAATTTGAACTTGTCTTATTTTTATTAGCAGTAGAAAAGTCGTAATGCAGTTTTCTCAACACCACGTGCTTTCAGAAGATGGTAAGACATTTGTATGTCATATAATTTATTTATTTTTCGTTTCTAGAAAGGAAACTTTATAATTATATTAGCATATTAACAGTACTGCAGTAGGTAAAACAAAATCAAGCGTACCAACTTAAATAGCGAGTAATTACTAATTAGTCCTAGCAGTTGGGTAGGGAAATAAATTTATAATTTTCTTTAAAATCTCACTGATCAGTCAACTATGACCTTTAAAAAAAAAACTATGACCTTAATTTCAAGGGAAAGGTACAAAATGGGGGTCTGAACTATCAGTCATTTCCAATATGAGGTCCGAACTATTAAATTTTCCATAATGAGGGCGAACTAACAACAAATTTCCAAAATAGGTATTCCGTCCAACGGTGTTACACTACAAATTTTTCCATTTGTTCCGGCAATAAAATCGTCCCGGATAACCCCCATAACAGCGACGTAATTTGGAAAAAAAACGGCGTAATTCCGATGAACAATCCCTCCCCGGCAAAACATCCCCGAATTAATAGAACGGGGGAAATCCGGCAATAAAAGGGGGCAGAAGACCGTCCAAAGACAGGAGACAATACGTCACTTCAATAATCCGTGGAAAGTACGGGTGAATTACGGTACAACTATCACCGTGAAAAATCCGGCGACAGTGGGGGGTGTGTATTTTGCGTCGAATATTCGGGGAATGAACGTCTAATTCAGCACGGGGTAAATTCGGTAAACGAAAACCGGTGATATTCCGTGGAATATTTGTGTGGTTTTCGGCACCAAAATTAACGTCAAATTTCCGGCCACATTGCGGCACCGTTAGATGCGTTGAAAAAGCGGGGATTGTACGGTAATTGTAAATACGGTGGAATTCCGGGAGTAGTCAGGCCGACAGATGCCGTTATTCCGGGCATAAATAGTCGAATTCCGTTGATTGTTTGAAATTAAATGATATATTGGTAATACCGAAATGAAAATTTATGATAATATTCAGTACTGTTCGAAGACGTTGACAATCAGGTTTTCGTACTCTTGAAATCAAAAACAAGGAATGCAAAAGACAGAAATGTTTAAACATGAATGTCTCATTAGTTCGGATGGGGAGGCTGTGGGGGCTGGGTGTGGCTAGTTGTAGTTGAAGAACTGGTTTGGAGAAGCTGAATAAGCATGCACATGTGCTCAAACTGGGAATCAATTTGCTCCTCCAGTTTCTCCTCGGCATCGGAGGTTACAAATGTACCATCCTTTCGCTTTACGATGGACAACTCCACCTCCACCGATACCTCATCCTCTCCCTGTACGCGTAATACCCCTATGATTCTGTACCCCCGAGTTGCGTTGACGAGAACTACTGCCACTTGGGGTCTCATACTTCCTGTAATAGAAAACCGTTGCAGACTTTAGTCAGTAAACTCACCTCCTCCTCTCCCTGTACGCGTAATATCCAAATCACTTGCGGAGAGGTAGTCGACGGTGGTTGGGAGAAAACGAAAACGAAAACGAAAACCAGATCTAAATCACTTGACAATCGGATAAAATTTAATAGATTGACAAACCTTTGAACGGTACGGATTCTGCGACTTCACGGCAGAAATTAAGGAGAGGGAGTTGAAGTTTTGGGGAGGCTGATGGAAAGAGAAAATGACTAGAGTTGGATCTGAAACAAACTTCATCTGATATATTCGGCGAAAATTAAAGAGACCAAACGCCGAAAATAAAAAAAAATTGAATTGTACAACACGTGTTGCATATTCGGTGGAATTACGTGGACTCAAATAAACCATTTGTTTTCAATTACGCAGATAATTCGGGGAAGGTCGGTGAAAAATCGGCTTTATGAAAGGATGAAATTATACTTGTCCCCACCAAAATTATTACGCTTCATCCAATTAATCAATGCATGTGACAATAATACGACAATTATCCGGTGTCAATCCTGCATATATCCCTCAATGAAACCAGTGTTATTAAAACCGGACCGTGAATCGAACCGATCAAGTCACCGGGTCAATGGGTCAGAGGTTCAACCGGGTTGAACCGGTTTGATCCGCACATATTAAAAAAATAAAATAAAATACTTATATATGATATTATAATTTAACATATTTATGACTTGAATAAATATTACATGATTATGATTGAATTATAACAATATATCATAATAAATTTAGAATTTGATAAAGTACAAATCAATAATACAAAAATAATAGAACAACAATAACAATTTTAGTCATTTTTCAAGTCACAAGTCACATTCACAACAATAAGAGATTTCTAACACTAATTGAATTTCTATATAAATTGATAATAAGTAATATATTTTATAGATTTGATAAATGAATATAGATTATTGAGACAAATATTAATACAAAAATCATGTTTAGCTTGGTGGAAAGAGAGGGGCTAATTATAGAGAAATACTAAGTTCGAGTTTTGTTTAAGTCAAAATAAATAAATATTTTTTCATATCAAATCGAACCGATTGAACCGATCAAATCACGTTTTAATAAAAAATTGGGTCAACCGGGTCATCAGGTTCAACCGACCGGGTCAACCCGGGTTTTGACCGGTTCAACCGGGTTTTGACCGGGTTAATCGGGTTTTGACCGGGTTACTTGCAAAACGGTTGGATAACAGAACCGAACCGGTCCAGTGACCGGTTCCGGGTCGAACCGGGTCAACCCACCGGGTCGGGTCGGGTTTAATAACTATGAATGAAACCCGGTTATTTACGGGATAAGGTAAATTTATTAAAACTCAAAAATTATAAAAAGTGAAATTTCAATTTACCAATCCTGCAGTTGTGTACATTTAATGTCATATAATTTAATTTCTATGCAAATTGGCTTCAAAACTATTGTCGAATTTAAATACTATCATTTAACTATGAAAGGTTGCAATCAAAAAAAAAAACTATGAAAGGTAAAGCGTTCAACCATTATTATATTATATTCAAGGTACTTCACATATGTCCTATCAAAAAAAAAAAAAAAAAAAGGTACTTCACATATGTGAAAATTAATACCGGCGCAAACGAAACTGACAATACAATTTTTTTTTTCAAACAAAACCATTTTATTCAACACGACAAAGCCCAAGAAAGCTTGGGCACACAGGAACAGGAGAAAAGGAAACACAAAACAGAGGAAGCTAAAAGCAGGGGAGAGCACGGATGCTCTACAAAGGGAAAGGACACTAAGAGAGACTCTGAACGTCATTGGTGAAAACAATTCCTGTGTTGGGCAGATAGGCTGGGCGAGAGACCTCGGCCATTATGGAGGAGAGCGGACAATGGCTGGAGCATCCGTGTGTGATATCCGGCACCAGTGAGGGAGCTTAATGTCACGCCCTTATTTTCTCTCGACTAAGAAGGATCGTGCGGCCTTAGCACCTCGTACTAAGTCAGCCTCTCAACTCTCAATCTCTCGTGCGGAAAACACAATGTGTCGAAGCTTCTTGCTTGTATTCACAAATGTAGAGAGATTACAAGGTGATTCCTATCATCTATGGGAAGGGTCTTCCCCTATTTATACACATCTAATCCACCACAGCTGGATGGATAGGAACAAGGTGCCTAAATATCCCATAGTGAGTCAGCTTGGGATATTTAGCTATGGGATATTCTAGCTAGATATTTGCCCAAGGTAGATATTTACTTGAGGTAAACCTCCTTTCCTCCAAGCGACATGTGTCCAACGGAAGCTTCTTGACTCAAGGCTAAACCTCCTCTTCCCATTGGTCGAGAAAGACACCTATCCAGTCTTGGGTCGGCTGGAAAAAGTCCTTGGCGGTTTGGCTAGTTGGGCGAGATTGGGCGGAGCGTGACATTCTCCCACACTCAATCTCGCGACGCCCTCATCGCGACTTCATGGTAGTCTCGGATCTGGTCCTTGAATTGCCACAGCAAATCCTTGGACTCCCAGCTAGCTTCGCTGTCGGGCAAACCTTTCCACTTGACGAGGTACTCTTTGTAACTTGGAACGCCCGCCCGTCGCACGGTACGATCCGCCAGAATCTCGTCCACTTCTTTGTCGAAGGAAGTGACGACTGCGGTTGGTGCCCGATGCGAGACTCCTCGCGAAGATTCTCCCACGTCTTCATGGTAAGACTTCAACATGCTTACGTGAAAAACTGGATGAATCTTCAACTTGGCTGGCAGATTGAGCTTGTAAGAAACGTTGCCTACGGGTTTGATCACTTCAAAGGGCCCTTCGTATTTTCGGATTAGACCCTTGTGAACCCTTCGGAAGGCTCTGAACTGTTGTGGCAACAGCTTTATGAGTACAAGGTCCCCGGCCTTGAATTCCACATCTCTCCGCTTTTTGTCCGCCCATTTCTTCATCCTTGACGCAGCCTTGTGCAAAGATGCGCGAGCCAACTCAGCTTGCTCGTGCCATGCTTTGGCAAATTTGAAGGCCGCCGGGCTTGTTCCTTGGTATGGTGTTGCCAAGGAAAGAGGGGTATTTGGTTGCTGGCCCAGAACGACTTCGAATGGACTCTTGTTGGTGGCCTCGCTTTGCTGTAAATTGAAAGAAAATTGCGCTACGTCCAACAGCTTGGCCCAGTCCTTCTGGTTAGCACTCACATAGTGCCGCAAGTATTGTTCCAAAAGAGTGTTGAACCTCTCAGTCTGTCCGTCACTTTGAGGATGAAAACTCATCGAGAAACTCAATTCTGTCCCGAGCATTCGGAATAGCTCCGTCCAGAATCGTCCGGCGAACCTTGGGTCTCGGTCGCTGACGATGTCTTTCGGAACGCCCCATAACTTGACGACGTTGCCTAAGAACAGACGCGCAGTTCCTCGGCTGAGCACTCCTTAGATGCGGCAATGAAGGTTGCGTATTTGCTGAACCGGTCGATTATGACTATGATGCTTCCAAATCCCTCGGATTTCGGCAAGCCCATAAGGAAGTCCATTGAGACGCTCTCGAATGGCTTTTCCGGAGTGGGTAGAGGGTTCAGCAGGCCTCCCGGCTGACGCTGTACCGTCTTGTCTTGTTGGCACACGAGACAAGTTCGGACATACTCTTCAACTCCTTCGCGCATCCTCGGCCAATAGTAGCTAGACTTTAAAAGAGCAAGAGTCCGACGGAAACCCGGATGGCCAGCCCACAAAGAATCATGGCATTCTTTGACAAGCTCCCTCCTTAAGTTGCCCCATCGAGGTACGAAGATGCGGTGACCTTTGGTGTAAATCAGCCCATCTTCTACCCAAAAGCGCCTCCTTTTTCCCTCGTTGATCAAGGTCAGGATGGTTTGTGCTTGTCCGTCAGCTCCAAGCCCTTCCTTGATCTTCCCCAACAAGGGACTCGTGACTCGGGAAATACTCGCCAGTTCGGCTTTGCGGCTCAAGGCATCCGCGACCACATTCGTCTTGCCCGGCTTGTACTCCATGACATAGTCGAACTCGGCCAGAAAATCTTGCCATCGAGCCTGCTTGGGACTTAGCTTTTTCTGGGTCTGAAAATAGCTAGTAGCCACATTGTCGGTTAGGATCAGGCACTTGGCCCCGAGCAAGTAGTGTCGCCACACCCTTAGACAATGGATGATGGCCGTCATCTCCTTCTCTTGCACCGTGTAGCGCCGCTCTGTGTCATTGAGCTTCCGACTATCGTAGGCTATCGGATGTCCCTCTTGCATCAGCACTCCACCTATAGCAAAGTCCGAAGCATCCGTGTGCAGCTCGAAAGGTTTGGTGTGGTCGGCCAGCCTCAGCACCGGATCCTCGCAGATGGCCATCTTCAAACTGTCGAAGGCCTCTTCGCACTGCTTGGTCCACGCCCACGCCTTCGCCTTCTTGAGCAGGTCAGTGAGTGGTGCGGCTCGGGCGGAGTAGCCCTTGATGAATCGTCGGTAGTAGTTCACAAGTCCTAGGAACGATCGCAATTCTGGGACTTTGGTCGGCGGCTCCCAACTTTGGATGGCTTGAATCTTGCAGTCTTCCATCATGAGTTGGCCTTCGCAGATTTTGTGTCCCAAGAACAGCACTTCCGGCTGGGCAAAGGAGCACTTCTCCTTCTTGACATACAGCTCGTTGTCCCTTAGAACTCGGAATACTTCGCGCAAATGTTGGAGATGCTCCTCCAAGGTCTGACTGTACACCACAATATCGTCCAAGTAGACTACCACAAATCGATCCAAATAAGGGTGAAACACCTTATTCATCAAGGTACAAAACGTGGCTGGGGCATTTGTTAGACCAAAAGGCATGACTAAATACTCAAATGAGCCATACCTCGTCACACAAGCAGTCTTCGGCTCGTCACCCTCGACAATCCGTACCTGGTAGTAACCCGAGCGTAGGTCGAGCTTGGTGAAGACTCGAGCATGACCCAACTGGTCGAACAAGTCGGTAATGAGGGGGATGGGGTACTTGTTCTTGATGGTAACTTTGTTGAGCGCCCGATAGTCGATGCACATCCTTAGCGCTCCGTCCTTCTTCTTTTGGAACAGGACCGGGGCACCGAACGGGGCCTTCGAAGGTCGAACAAAACCCGCCTCGAGTAGCTCCTTAAGTTGCCTTCGCAATTCTGCCAACTCGGGAGGCGCCATGCGATAGGGGGCCATGGCAGGTGGTCTTGCTCCGGGCTACAGCTCGATCGCATGATCAACTTCTCGTCTGGGCGGCAGCTTCTTGGGCAGTTCGCTCGGCATAACATCCTCGAACTCTTCGAGAACTCTAGCCACAGACTGGGGCAACTCAGCTTGACCCTCGACAGCCTCGTCGTCATACTCCTTGAGAATGGCCAAGTAGCACTCCTCGTCCCTTCGAACGCCCTTCTTGAACTGCATGGCTGATAGCATATTGGCTTGAGTTACAACGCTCCTAGTCGTTGGCACAACGCATGCTTGCTGCCCATCCAAGATGCACATCGTGTTGTTAAATGGCACCGTGAATGCCTTGACTTGGTCGTGGAACTCAAGCCCAAGGACGACCTTGAAATCATCCATTGGCACGATGGTGAAGTCAAGCTTCCCCGCCCAAGTCCCCACACGGGTCTCGACGCCCCTTGCAACTCCAAGAATGGGCTTGGCGGGCGAGTTGACGGTCTTGACCGAGCCCTTGCCTTCAGTCGCCTCAACTCCAAGTCTCGTCGCCTCCTCGCTCGACAGAAAGTTGTGAGTAGCACCCGTGTCGAGCATGGCCAAGGTGTGCAGACCTTTAAGAACCACGTCGACAAAGAGTAACCCTCTGTCTTGGACCTTGGGCGTCGAGTGGATTGCATTGAGCGGTCGCATCGACCCCATATGTGATCCACTTGCTTCTTTCTTCGGTGCTTCGGTTTGACTCGAGAATATAGCGTTGAGCGCCTTCTTCTGCGGACAATCTCTCGCCCAGTGAGGCCCGTTGCACAGGAAACATTGGTTGTTGTTTGGTTTGGGAGGACTGCGGAAAAACTCCTTGGCTTTGCCCTTATCCTTGGGTCGAGATAAGGTTGAGCTATATGACGCATCCGGGCGCTGGGTCCTCTCTCCCACACTCTTCACTGGATAAGTCCTCTTTGGCATGGGTCTTGCCATAGCTGGTGCGGCAACCGGATAATCAGCTAGGCCCTCGGCCGTAGCTATTGCAGACGCTAGGTCCTGGACCCCTCGGCGCTTCAGCTCCATCTTGGGCCCCGACAGTAGACCGTCTTTGAAGTACCGCAATGCCTCCTTGTCGGACAAGTCTGAGACCTCTAGAATGAGCGTCGTGAATTCCTTGACATAGTCTCGGATCGACCCCCTTTGCTTAAGGTTGCGGAGTCGAGACCAAGACTCCTCGTCCGCATCCTCGGGATAGAACTGCCGCTTAAGGTCCTTCTTAAAATCGACAAAGCAATCGATAGAACAGGTACCTTTCTCGATGTCGCCTCGCCTCCGACGCCACCACAACATGGCTGTGTTCGTAAGATACAGAGCCGCAGTCCTTATCTTCACGGACTCATTTTCCACTCCCGTTGCCTCGTAGTATTGCTCCAACCCCCATAGGAAGTTGTCAATATCTCGAGCGTTGCGCGTGCCCCCAAAGCTCTTCGGCTTCGGCGCATCGATGGGTCGAACCTCAAATGTGGAAGCCACTGGGCCTGAAGGTACACCGAGCCCCTGCCCCTTTTGCGTATCCTCCAGGTGCTTGAGAACGATGTTCATCTCGTGCTCATGGTCTTCCCGCATCGAGGCCATTTCTGCAACAAGTCCCTCGATACGATCGTGCGCCACACGAAGCTCCGTCTCGAACGCTTCGCGCTGCTTGGCAAGCTCGCCCTTGAATTCGTCCCGAACTTCAGCCTTGAAGGCCGATAGAAGCAGGTTGAGCGACTCGTGAATGGCTGGAACCTCCTCCTCTAGATGATCGCTCCGAACGCCTAAGGTGTCCACCTTGGACTCCAGCTCCTCGAACTGGTCACCCAACTCGCTGTTCTTCTCCTCCAAATGAGCAAGGCGCGAGTCGAAGATTGGAATCCAATCCCTCGACCTCTCCCTACGGGGATGACCCTGCGAGGTCTCACGTGTCGGCTACGCAACCTCCTCTTGGACTGTCCCGACTGAAACATCTTCTTGGCCGGATCCTGCCTCGACATCACGAGCAGATCCCTTAGTGCCTTTCGCATGTCCACGCACCATGTTGTCCGAGTAAAAGCAGCAACCCGTCGAACAAACCTTGCGCTGATACCAACTGTCACGCCCTTATTTTCTCTCGACTAATAAGGATCGTGCGGCCTTAGCACCTCGTACTAAGTCAGCCTCTCAACTCTCAATCTCTCGTGCGGAAAACACAATGTGTCGAAGCTTCTTGCTTGTATTCACAAATGTAGAGAGATTACAAGGTGATTCCTATCATCTATGGGAAGGGTCTTCCCCTATTTATACACATCTAATCCACCACAGCTGGATGGATAGGAACAAGGTGCCTAAATATCCCATAGTGAGTCAGCTTGGGATATTTAGCTATGGGATATTCTAGCTAGATATTTGCCCAAGGTAGATATTTACTTGAGGTAAACCTCCTTTCCTCCAAGCGACATGTGTCCAACGGAAGCTTCTTGACTCAAGGCTAAACCTCCTCTTCCCATTGGTCGAGAAAGACACCTATCCAGTCTTGGGTCGGCTGGAAAAAGTCCTTGGCGGTTTGGCTAGTTGGGCGAGATTGGGCGGAGCGTGACATTAAGGTAGTCGCCTATAAGAGCCTTGCGGACCGCAGTTGGGAGGTCTGAGATCATGCCCGAGAAAGAGGTCCATTACATTCCACAGGAACCTTGGTGATTACAACTCCGCGTAGCGCCGATTTAGTGTCTCTCCAGTGAGCAAACCTGCTCCAAGGGCCTGTGAAGACGTCGGCTTGGAGAAGAGCGACGTCCGAATGCGAGCAATGGAGATAACAGATGTCGAGGGACTTTAAGAAATCCATCACCTTGATGATACCCTGGAACAGATCATCCACCCCTATGTCTAGTCGACCAACCAACTTGAGAGAGCCCTTGTGATCACGAATTATTACGCCACAATGACCAACATTAATGGCCAGGGAAAGGGTGAAGTCATCTTCTCCCGGATGCCATTGTCGCCAAAACCCAGATGTTGGTGGTCTCGGAGGGACGACACGCAGAATATCCAACGTGAGTTGGTGATAGTAATGGTAAAAGACTAAGGGAATTTACGGCACATTTCCGGGACCTGGCGCCTTACATCCGCTGGATTTATCCCGGACTCATTTAAGGAATCATTTAATGTCGTCTCTATATATCAATCATTCCATTACCGCCACATTTCTGATGAGTCGGTTCAAATCAGGCAACTGTCCGGCAAAAGTACGAGGAGCGCGGGAAAATGTACGGACTATCACCGGATAAAACCGGCCAAAGGACGAGAAATATCCGGGCTAAATTTGTCGCCGAATTGTTTCTCCCCGGATATACATATTATTTTTAAAAATCCCCGGTTTCTAGCCGCATCAGCACATGTTTAATTCCGGGGCATATTCTGTGCGCCGGAATATGGCAAGAAAATGTCGCCGGAACAAATAGAAAAATTTGTAGTGTTAATAATTTCATTAACACCGTTAGTGTTCAGTTAACCCCTCACCTTACAAGGAGTAAGACAACCAAAGACAAGGGAACCACCTCCAATACTCGAGAAATCATTCATCAAGTCATGGGGGATAGAGATGGGCTTCCTCCTCTCCCTCCACCTCCCGCTCGACTACCACAAGGCCCTCAAGCTAGAAGGGTCCTCAAAGATTACGCCGCCCCAAATGCTTATGGATACCGGTCCCCAATCCTCGTACCGACGATTGATAATCGAGACTTTGACTTAAAGACTTCAACGATCCAAATGGTCCAATCAAATCAATTTTCGGGAAGAGACCACGAGGATCCAAATTCCCATTTGACCACATTCCTTGAAGTGTGTGCAACTTTCAAGATCAATGGATTCTCCGAAGATGCTAAACTTTTGAGGTTATTCCCTTTCTCCCTCACGGGAAAAGCAAGGGATTGGTTAAGAAGCCAAACTCCCGATAGTTTCACCACTTGGGAGGAGCTAGCCGTGGCGTTTCTCAACAAGTATTTCCCTCCTTCCAAGACGGCTTATTATAGAGGTCAAATCACAAAGTTTGCACAAATGGATGGGGAAACACTATATGAAGCTTGGGAGAGATACAAGGAGTATCAAAGACTTTGCCCGCACCACAACCTAGATGACCTCCTTGTGTTCCACACTTTCTACCACAGTGTTGATGGTCCCTCGCGGCTTGCACTTGACACCGCCGCGGGAGGAGCTATCATGGAGCTTGAACCTCATGAAGGATATGCGGTGATAGAGAAGATCACAAAGAACTACTTCATGTGGGGAAGTGAAAGAGGGAATCCAAAAAGGAAAAATGAAAGGCATGAAGTAAAAGCGGTGAGCACAAGTGACTATGAGGCCTTAAGGAAAGATTTTGAGAACCTCTCGGATGAAGTATTCAAGTTGAAACACCCGGAGAAAGATCACTCAACGAGTCAAGGGTGCGAAATTTGTGAGGTCTATGGGCATGAAACCGACTCTTGCCCCTTAGTTCAAAGGGATGGACATAGATATGGTTATGAAGAAGCAAATTTTGTGGGAGGAAACCAAGGTAGAGATTATGGAGCTAGTGCCACTCAAGGCCAAAATTCTCAAGCTAACTATACTACACCAAAGTTCTCCTCGGGATGGAGGAATCATCCTAACTTCTCCTACAAGACCACGAATCCCACTCGTCCCGACTTTGGAGCTACACCTCCCGGATTTGGTCCTAAGCCTACTCAATCTAATCAAGCTTTCCCACCAAAGAACCAATTCCAACCTAGGAACCAATATCAAAGTCAAGGACCGACTTTGCTTCAAAGGAACCAAGACCAAGGGCAACAATATCAAGCTCAAGCTCAAAAAGCCTACCAACAAGTTGACCCTCCCCCTCAACCTTCTAATGAACCCTCCGGTATGGAAGCAATGTTGGCCAAAATCCTTGCACAACAAGAGAGGGCAAGTAGGGACGTCCAAGCACAATTGATGGACATGCAAACCAAGTTCGAAAGGTTGGAGACTCACAACAAAATGCTTGAGAACCAAATAGCTCAACAAGCCGAATCATCTACAAGGGCTCAAGGAAAATTACCGGCTAGACCCGAGCAAGGGCAAAGAGAGCATTGTAATGCGGTTACATTGAGGAGTGGCAAAGAGCTAGAGGGTGAGCAACCAAAAAGGAAGAAAGTTACTTTTGATCTTGGAGGCCAAGCTAGTGCCGAAATTGAAGAGTTAGATGAAGAGGTTCCTAACCCTCAAACCCAAAAGGAAAAAGTAGTGGAAAAGGAGAAAGATGAAGTAAGGCCATACACTCCTCCTATCCCTTTCCCACAAAGGCTAAAGAAGAAAAGCAATTCTCAAAGTTCGCCGAGATGATGAGGAAGCTTTATGTTACCATGCCCTTCACCGAGGTAATCACTCAAGCTCCATCATATGCAAGATTTCTAAAAGATGTTATTACTTGCAGGAGGACGATCGAAGACGTCGACACGGTGTCCCTCAATGGAGAATGTAGTGCCATACTCCAACCACGCATGCCACCCAAACTTGAGGATCCCGGTAGCTTCTCCATCTCATGCTATATAAATGATGTTAAGATTGAACGTGCTATGTGTGATTTGGGTGCTAGCATATCTTTGATGCCTTATTCTTTGTGTAAGAAATTGAACATGGGTGAGCCTAAACCAACTAACATGATTTTAAGACTCGCGGACCGCTCCTCAAGATTCCCTAAAGGAGTTCTTAAGGATGTCCCGGTTAGAGTAGGGAATTTCTATATTCCGGGGGATTTTGTGGTGTTAGAGATGGAAGAGGACAATGAAATTCCCATTCTTTTGGGAAGGCCTTTCCTCTACACCGCGGGGGCTATATTTGATACTACTAAGGGGTCAATTACCATGAGAGTAGGTGATGAGGAAGTTGAATTTAATCTAAAAAAGGCACAAAAAAGTCCTAGTTCTACCATGAGTTGCAATTATCTAGACCTTGTTGATACTTATGACATGCATGATGTGCCTAATTTGCTTTTGGATGAAATTGACGACCTTGATTATGAGCTTCCTAAGCGTGTTGATTGTTGGGCTATCTTGAATGACAAAGATGAAGAGGGTACTCAAAGCGACAAAGGTAAGAAGTCTTGTTCGGTAGAGTTAAAAGCTCTACCAACAAGCCTAAGGTATGAGTTCTTAGGCCCCAATTCTACTTTACCTATCATTGTAAATGCCTCCTTGAATGATGATGAGACTTTGAGATTGCTTGATGTGATTAGAGAGCACAAAGGTGCCATTGGCTATTCTATTGATGATTTGAAAGGGATAAGTCCCAATTTGTGCATGCATAGGATTAATTTGGAAGGTGATAGTTTACCATCTAGAGAGCATGCTAGGAGACTTAATCCCATTGTTGGTGAAGTAGTCAAAAAGGAAATCTTGAAAATGCTTGACGCGGGAATCATTTTCCCTATTGCGGACTCTAATTGGGTGAGTCCCATTCATGTGTTACCCAAGAAAGGGGGCATGATGGTGGTTAAAAATGATAAAAATGAGTTAATACCAACTAGAACCGTCACGGGATGGCGAATGTGCATTGATTTCCGAAAACTCAACAAAGCCACTAAGAAAGATCATTTCCCACTTCCATTCATTGATCAAATGTTAGAGAGATTAGCCAAGCATGACTACTTTTGTTATCTTGATGGATATAGTGGATTCTTCCAAATCCCTATTCATCCACAAGATCAAGAAAAAACCACATTTACTTGCCCCTATGGAACATTTGCTTATCGGCGAATGCCCTTTGGACTTTGTAATGCGCCGGGCACATTTCAAAGATGCATGATGGCTATATTTTCAGAATTTATTGAGGAAATTATGGAGGTGTTCATGGATGATTTTTCCGTTTATGGTTCCTCCTTTGATGATTGTTTGGCCAATTTGGCAAAAGTTTTGAAAAGGTGTATTGAGACGAATCTTGTACTAAATTGGGAAAAATGTCATTTTATGGTGCAGGAAGGCATAGTGCTTGGACATTTGGTCTCAAAGAGAGGAATTGAGGTGGATAAAGCTAAAGTGGAAGTTATTGAAAAATTACCACCTCCAAGGGATGTTAGAGGAATAAGAAGCTTTCTTGGCCATGCCGGCTTTTATAGAAGATTTATTAAGGACTTCTCCAAGATTGCAAGGCCTTTGACCAATTTATTGTGCAATGATACCAAATTCCGGTTTGATGAAGAATGCTTGGTGGCCTTTGAGAAGTTGAAGAAGGCATTGGTCTCGGCTCCTATTATTCAACCTCCAAATTGGGATTTGCCCTTTGAGCTCATGTGCGATGCAAGCGATTATGCTATTGGAGCGGTTCTAGGTCAAAGGGTGGACAAGAAACTTCACACCATTCACTACACAAGCAAGGTCTTAAATGGAGCTCAATTGAATTATTCCACCACCGAAAAAGAACTCATTGCCATTGTGTATGCCTTCGACAAGTTTCGCCCATACCTTGTGGGGTCAAAGACCATTGTCTTCACCGATCACGCGGCAATCAAATATCTTTTGTCAAAGAAGGACTCCAAGCCGAGACTAATAAGATGGATCCTCTTGCTCCAAGAATTTGATATTGAGATCAAGGACAAGAAGGGAGTGGAAAATCTCGTCGCCGATCATCTATCTAGGCTTGAAGGAAATGAGGAACTCAAGGAAGACACTAGCCTTGTAGATGATGCCTTCATTGGAGAACAACTTATGAGAGTTGAAGTGGAAGCCCTCCCATAGTATGCGGATATGGTAAATTTTGTGGTATGTGGGATTATTCCTCACGACATGAACCACCATCAAAAGAGGAAATTCTTATCCGAGACGAAGAGGTATTATTGGGATGAGCCCTTCTTGTATAGACTTTGCATGGACGGGCTATATAGGACTTGCGTCGCCGAAGAAGAGATGAGAGATATACTATACCATTGTCATTCATCTCAATATGGAGGACATGGTAGTGGATCAAAAACGGCGTCAAAGGTTTACAAAGTGGATTCTATTGGCCTACCCTCTTTAGTGATGCTTATAAATTCGTAAAAGCTTGCGACCAATGCCAAAGAACGGGAAACATTTCTAAGAGGCATGAAATGCCCCAACAAAGCATTCTTCCGGTTGAAATATTTGATGTTTGGGGTATAGACTACATGGGTCCTTTCCCGTCTTCATATGGAAATCAATACATATTGGTCGCGGTTGATTATGTCTCCAAATGGGTAGAGGCCGTCGCCTCCCCTACGTGCGATGCTAAGGTTGTCATGAAACTATTTAAGAAGATAATTTTCCTAAGGTTTGGAGTTCCAAGGACCGTCATTAGTGATGACGGTTCACACTTTAAGGAAAAACATTTTGAAGCCTTGCTCCGCAAGTATGGGGTGAGCCACAAGGTAGCTACACCGTATCACCCACAAACTAGTGGGCAAGTGGAGATATCGAATTGGGAAATCAAGGCAATCTTAGAAAAGACGGTGGGAAACTCAAGGAAAGATTGGTCATCGAAGCTAGATGATGCATTGTGGGCTTATCGTACCGCCTTCAAGATCCCCATTGGGATGTCTCCATATCGCTTCATATATGGGAAGCCATGTCATTTGCCGGTTGAATTGGAATATAAGGCAATGTGGGCAGTTAAATTCTTGAACATGGACTTGCAAACGGCGAAAGAGAATAGAGTCCTTCAACTCCACGAGTTAGAAGAGATAAGAAATGAAGCATATGAAAGCGCTAGAATTTACAAGGAGAAGACGAAGAAATGGCATGACAAGAGAATCTTTCGTCGTAAATTCAAAAAGGGCGAGAAGGTCTTACTCTTCAACTCTAGGCTCAAGCTATTTCCGGGAAAATTAAGGAGCCGATGGAGTGGCCCTTTCATTGTTCACAAGCCCCATGAAGATGGCCATGTAGAGTTACTCAATGATGAAGGAGCTATCTTTAAGGCCAATGGACAAAGGCTCAAGCACTATAGAGAACAAGCTCAAGATGAGCACAATGCAACTTATACCTTGACCGACCCATGAAAAGGCTACAATCCGCTTGAGGAGGGATCCTAGCAAAGGACTCCTCAAGTGTGTTTCTTGAGAAAAGATTCGGCTCGGTCTTTGCCAAGACGTTAAACTAGGCCCTAACGGGAGGTCACCCGGTTTCTGAGTGTCCATCTATGCACAATTAATGTCATATATGTATTACATGCTTACATTGATCTTTGAACGAGAACATGGTGTTAGGATGATCTAAAATGCATAACTAGGTGTGCTTGGTGTGGAAATGTGCTTGCATGAAATATATAGGTGATGGTGATGTTTTAAGTGTGGAGTGAATGATCCTAGCTCGCTTTTTGTCGAAAATTGTATATATGCTAGTGATCTCTTGGTTGAGCATGCCTACTAGTTTGAATTTTATTTATGTGACTATTGAGTGGCGTTTATTCGTGATGCGGCGTAAGAATTCTAAGTGTGGAGTTGGGGGTTCAAAAATCATAGGAGCTGATATTCGAAGTCCAGTCGACCGACTGGGAAGTGGTCAGAAGTCCAGTCGACTGACAGGAATTAGGTAGCAGAAGGCCAAAATCTCGCCATTCCAGTCGACCGACTGGGAGAAACATATCCAAATCCAACACATGCCCTTTTGAACTTCACATTCACCCGACTCCTCACTCCAATCGCCCGACTAAACACCACCTTCGACCCCAACCTCTACTCCACCGATTTCCGACATCCATCCACCACCACCCCATCACCCTCGCCTCGCCATCACCTCCCCAGCCAAGCAACCAGCCGGCCGAGCCTCCGTCATCCGCATCTCCGATCCAGTCGAAGATTGCAAACCACGTCCGATCTCCTCCGTCCGGCCTCGCCAACACCCGCTCGACCGCTCATTCAACTCGAAATCAGCCCGCCTACAAACCCCTAGCACCAATTTGGTCCGACGAAGCCGATTGAAAAACTTCAATTTTCGACCTAGATTCGCCACTCCAGTCGACCGACTGGAGTTGAGGCCATAGACCAGTCGACCGACTGGAACTCAGCTCAGAACCTCAGTTTTCACAGTCCATTCGAACCATGCCTAAGGGTTCTTCCTCATCCAAATCAACGTCAAAAGGCAAGGAGATAGCCCATGAGCTCCCTCGTGATGCTCCCATTGATGATCACATTGAAGGTGACGAGGATGATAGGCCTCTTGTCACGCGCAAGAGGAGCTTGCTGCGGACCTCATTGAGAGACTCTAGCTTCGGAAGAAGAAATAGACGCAACTCCGCCTTCTCCCACTCCGCCTCCCAAGAAGAAAAGCAAACCTCCCAAAGGTGCTTCCTCCGCACCGAAGAAGGCAAGGAAGAAGAAAGCCCCGACTCCTCCTATCCCGAGAGTGCCATCACCTCTTGTGCCCAGAGTACCCTCGCCCACAGCGGAAGCACCTTCTTCCAGTGCCATTGTCCCGGTAGTGCCGAATGAGGGACCATTGGAGGGACCTTTGCCTTTGCCTTTTCCGACCCCATACCCCTTCTCCGTGCCTCTAGAGTTTAGAGAGGAGATGCACCGGACCCATCATGCCACCATCACGAAGAAGGGGAAGACGGCCATTCCCACCCTCTACCCCGACATGGGACTCGTCCGAGGTATCGATAGTGCAGTGACGGATGAGGTACATTCACGACTTACACATAGTGGCTTGCATTTCCTGTTTAATGATGACCCAGGATCCTACCAGAGGGTAGTAGAGGAGTTCATTTGCTCTTTTTAGTGGTTTAGGGAGGAGGATGTGCATGAGTATTATTGGAAATTTGTTTTGGGAGGACGGGATTTCAAGATTAAGGAGAGTGTTATCCGTGATTGGCTAGGTTTCCCTCTTCATGATGCTTCAGAGCATAAATTCACCGAGCATGAGCAGTGTCGATTTTGGAAGAGGATTTCGGGGCGGAATGAGTGGTTTATCTCGTCCTACAACTCTTCGGCTATCACCGACCCAGTTTGGAAGATTATCCACCACCTCATAGCCATAGGGATAAACACTCGGACGGCGAAGGCTAGATCGTTTACCCTCCCGGATATGGAACTCATGCTAGCTATTGATAGCCGAGAGGTCATTGATTGGCTAGCTATCCTTGCCTCCCGATTTCAGACCATTGTTAAGGAGGGGATGAGGAATCGTGCTTTGGGAGGTGGCTCTTTGATCACATTGATAGCCTTAAGGTGTAACTTCACCTTTGGCCATGAGGGATCCCCCAAGCCATCCAAGAGCACACTTGACTTGCCGACCATGAAGCATATGCACATCATCAAAAAGGACGGGAAGACTTGGGAGGTCGACAAGAAGCCTCATCAGAAGGAGCTCCGGGACAATGTCGCGTATAGGAGGAGGATGTACAAGAAGGAGCACCCGCTCTACTGCATGGCCAACCTCACCCCTTCTCCTCCTTCCTCTCCCGTAGCCTCTCCACCCACAGCTTCCGAGCCCCCAGCTCCCATTCCTGAGGAGGCACGCATGGATGAGGAGCTGCCACCCACCGAGGAGCCTACTGTTGAGAGTGTCCCCCGAGCTAGTGGGGATTGGACAGAGTGGTCTCAGCCGACATCACTGACTTGCGGAGTAGCTTAGCTCGACTCGAGGAGTTTGCTAGAGAGGCAGATATGAGAGCTCGCCAGGAGTCAGAGTGGCTTCGTACTACACTTATGTCCATGATGAGAGGCTCTAGTGCTCCAGTTGATCCCGGGCCTTCTGTCCCTCGTGCACCATCTCCCTTGCCCCCCACGCCGACTACTAGACCTGGAGAGGCAGGCACACCACTCCCTGGGGGCACGATAGTACGAGAGAGTTCCATAAGAGCAGAGGGCTCGCGATACACTGGCGCCACGATAGAGCGAGAGGATTCTGCTAGAGAGGAGGGAGTTGGAGATTCTGCTAGAGAGTTCGCTCGAGGAGGAGATGAGGCTACATCTTGAGCTCGTATTGCATTTTGATCTCACTTTTTCTATCATTTGATGCCTTCTTGCTTAATCATGTACTTGGATGTTAAGTCGCCTTTTGGCGCAATTTTGGATGATGTACGCCATTTTGTGTGATATACTCTTGACTCGCCTTTGGTTGTATGCTACACTTTTCTATGATATCGACGGTGTTTACCATTTATGTTGTTCACTTTCTAGGATATACATCTACATATCATTATTATGTCTAAATTCACCGTCTTTGTCTACATTTGCAACCAAAAGGTTATTTCTCACTCCCAAGAGTTATGTCATCGGCTCTACAAACGAAGGGAGTTCCTATGCACCTTTGCCTATATTCTATCATTCTTTGCGCTTAGGGACTAAGTTTGAATTAAGTGTGGAGTAGTTTGATGCCCATAGTTCACATGTTTGCATGCCATGCATATTATTTTTAGATGGACATTTGCATCTTTTGCACATTTTCCCTACATGAGAGTGTTTTCAACCACATAGGCTTGTGACTATCAATTCTAAATCCCTATAAATCACATCTAGCCTATTTGTCACATTTATTGGATCTTGAACCAAGAACCGACCTAGTCCCTTGAATGTGCATTCTTGTGAATAAATGTCATTGCTATCCCTTGTCTATCTAATTTTCTAAGTATTTTCCTTAAAATACCTTGGATTGAGTTTTAGCAAGCACTTTTGAAAAAAAAATTCACGAAAACTTAGACCTCTTGTATGCTCCTTGGTGACTTGAGTACTTCTAGCTTAGTGCCTTACTTATGATTGTTTCCCGCACATTCCATATATTCCTTGAGCATATTGTCAAGTTTTAAGTGTGGAGTCAAAAACAAAAGAGGGCGAAAAATAGGCCCCAACAAAAAATGTTTCATTTTCGTGGTCAAAAGAGGGCAAAGCCCCGATCAAAAACTTTCTCAAGTGCACGAGAAGTTTTGTGCAAAAACATACAAATGCCGGGGGTTAGGAAGAAAAGTTCCCCCTCGAAAGCATTTGTAGGCCAAAGGCCATTTGAAAAGAAAATAAAAAGCACTTAAAACTTGACTTTAGGTTCTTTCCATCATCCTACATTTGCGCGGGTGCATCATTTGTATTGTGTACTAGTTAGATTAACTCTTGGACGATCCATGTGCTTGCACGGGAGCTATCACTTGATCTATACTTGTTTATTAAGAAACTCTAGTGTCGAACTCCTCTTCCCTTATGGATTATGGCTTAAGCGCCTAAAACTTGGGAATGAGTTCCATGTCGCAAACCCATGGACTAGCCCTAGCTAGCATAGGCGAGCGGTTGACACTCTTTTGTGCAAACTAAACTATCACTCTATTGTATTGCCTTGAAAATGAGTAGAACTTTGGATGAGACATTTGATAGCTCTAGTATTGATGATCTTGAATGCACAACCTCTTGGGTACTCAAATGGTTCAAAAGTTCTTTTGATGATATTGTAACGGTAGTCCTAGTTTGGGGTGAGGGATTGGTTTTGAGAAATCCTCGTCTTGGTTGAGCACTCTTGCATTCTGAAATGCACTGCCTTGTCGCGAGGCAATGTGTACAAATAATATTTATAAGTCCGCTACTCGCGACTTCACTACTGGGTAGCAAGTGGTAAGTAGGGGTCGAACCCAAGGGAATTAGGGGGATAGTTGCTCTTTGAGGTGATTGTACAGCGAGGGAGCGTGTTTTAGGTTGGTTGAGGTTTTAGAGCTAGTAACTACGTGACTTTTTGGTTGGTTTTGGTTTTTTGTGCGAAAAGTAAATGACTGAAAAATAAATACTGAAAAATAAAAATAGAAGACTTACAGCGGGTGACGCGTGATTGGCAAGTCCTCCGGAAGGTGAGCAGTTGATAGAGCAGTTTATACTAAGAAAGTAAATACAGGTGGTGTTTAAATTTAAGGAAAGCATTCGGTTTTGGGGGCTTTGTATCATAGCCTGTTTATCATTGACCCTTAGTGATCTTACTAAGTATTCAAACGTGTATCAAGGCCATTCCAAGCACTCGATTTGCCACACTGTCTAGCCCATTCCAAGGTCGTAGAGCACTTGTTCTACTTAGACTAATACCCCATTCCAAGGTATATTAGCATGTGTGCATCCATTTGGTCAGTCATTCCCGAGCAACCAAATGGTTTTTTAGAGAGGTCAAACTCCTCAGATAAGCTTTGCCATTCCAAGCATCCACTTATCCGAGTATGTTTACGAACCCCACGGAAGAGTTTTGCCATTCCAAACATCCACTCAACCTTGGAAGTTCTAACCTAATATATGGCACATAGAACAAGTTTTGAATACAAAGAAGAGGCACTAAGAGTATAGCCTAAAACATTTTATGATACAAGTATACCCCTTCAACCGAATGAAGAGTTTAGCTACGAATATCCATAGAAGTGGATACCATAGCTAAGTACTCGAGGGTTTTTGAAAGACAGTAAGTAAAGGAGAATACTCAAGAACAAACAGGAGTATTCTCAAAAACTACTGGAATACTCAAGAACCAACAGGAGTATTCCCTAAACTACTATAATACTCAAGAACCAACAGGAGTATTATATATTTCAACCCAAGCTCACAAAAGTGCCAAAATCTAGAGAGATAAGTGTTGTATGGATTGTGGGATGATACAAATGAGAGGTGAAGGCTTGTATTTATAGCCATGGGAGAGGGAAATGGAGGGCTAAGATGAAAGCACATGGCTTCATCCAAGGGAAGCTCCATGGGAGGTCATAGCCGCCGGTTGTGGGTGAAGAAGGGAGGAGAGCTTCCTCCTTTGGCCACCTCCTCCAAAAGCCGCCGGTCACCATGGAGGGGAGAGTGAGTTTTGTGAGGTTTTGTGATGTTTTCACAAAACTATCTGTGCATTTTGTCCCCGGACTGACTTTGATTGTTCTTTGGTTGGATTTGTTTTGAGTGATTCCACGTCAGGATCTTGAGATTTCTTCAGTCAGCGTCTGATCGTGACCTTGGAATGACTCGTAATATCTTTTCTGCGTAAAAACTCCTCCTTAGCATGTATTCTCTCTAAGCTCCAAAATGCCATGTAGATAAATATCGGAACTAACAAGCAAAAGTTAACTAGACAAACAGTCTAATTTGGTGGGTTTAACTGTGTTTTTGATTCGTATAATTATGGTTCATCACATTCATTCTCATGGGATAGGTGCATATGGGATTTGTGAGTATTCCCTTTTCTGAAAACTCTCACGAGACTATAACTCGCCCATTAGGGTAGCCTAGGGGTTTAAAGGCTAAATGCATTTGTAACGCCTACGAAAAGGAGCTAGTTAGGTTGTACATACTTGTCATTTACCTTTCAATAACATGATTGGGAATAATGATCGAGACCTTGTGAAAGCTAATGAGGAAAATAGACGAAAAACATAGCGCCACTAGCATTTCGCCATTTGCACGACCATGACATATTTGCATACTTTGTTCGGGACGAACAAAGCTTAAGTGTGGAGTGTTGATAAGTCGAGTTTTTGACTTATTAGTACCCGCTTTCACTATAGCTGTAGTTCGTTTCCGGCGATAATTCGATGTCATTTGATCTCTTTTCGTACGTTTCAGGTACAAAACAAGATATCTCAGTGTCAAGGCCAATATACGAAAGCTCGGGGAAAAATCGAAGAATAGAGCAAAATATGGGCCAAAAGAGTCCCCAGTCGGTCGACTGGATACTTCCCCTGCACCAGTCGGTCGACTGGAAATAGCAACTCAGGAGCGCAAAACTGTCCACCATCGAGTCGGTCGACTGGGACCTCCAGACGGTCGACTGATGAGAACTTATCATGCTCAAAATCTCGAGTCGGTCTACTGGGATCCGCGAGTCGGTCGACTGGAAATAGCAACTCAGGAGGCTCACCAAGCATGTCTATCGAGTCGGTCGACTGGACCTCCAGTCGGTCGACTGGGCGATCACCTCAAAAGGGCAGTTCCTTCACCGCCAGTCGACCGACTGTGCTACCAGCATCCGCTAGTCGACCGACTGGGACTGCTACAGTGCAAATTTTACCCGAGGCTATAAATAGAAAAAGGCAAGTTTGACCTAGACACTTGGCATCTTGGGGGAAAATACAAGAAAAAGAGATCAAATCAAGGGCATTCATCACCATCCAACCAAAGAGGATTGAAGATCAAGGGAGATAACTAGGATTAATCATCCTATTTCTATTCCTCTTCTCTTCTCATTTGATTGTGCTTAAACCCTCCACACATCATGTTGTCTTACATGATGTGTGAGTAGTCCCTTTGTGTTTTGAGGGTGTTTGTACCCTCCTTGGTACTCAATGATCATGTATACACATTCATCATGCAATTTATGGAGTTGATTTCATTTTACTATGATCTTCATTCTAGACATGTTGATAAGTGTTTGATAAAATGCCTAAGAGACATGTTTGCATTAGAACTATGATCCAAGTATTGAAAGAGCTTAGTGATGGTTTGGATATAGTAAAAATGAACTCATCAAGTGTTTATGAGAGTAAATGCATGGATGTGAGGTTGACTAAAACTTAAAGCCTATATCATTTATTGCCTTGGGAGATGTTCCAAGGATAATAGTGCTATAGAGTGAATCAATATCTTTAATAGGTGAGATTCTAATTAGGAGAGCTTGACTAGGATTAGACTTACATGATAGTTTGTCTATTTCTAGTCTAAGCTAGGTTTTAAACCTATCAACCCCTAAAATGATTACATTCTTGTATACATGATCGTTGGAAAATTGCCAAGGAGGGGAAGAACCTCTCGAAACTCTCTTTAATTGAATTGAAACCCCTTTGAAATCATTTCACTACTCGTTCTTGATTGATCATCACCTCATCATTGGATATTGAAGGAATAGCCGAGTTGAAAACTTGATTCCCTAGCGTATAATCATGTTTGCTCCCTTGGATTCGACACCGGTCTTACCGGTCATCACCATAAATTGTTTTTGACTTTGATTGCAAAATATTACACGTCAATCATTGCCAAAACAACCTTGATCTTTTAGTTTCTTTAACCCATTCTGTCCTAGGTGTCCTAGCCTTAGATGCCACACAATTGACCTATCTTGGTTTTGTTCAGTATAATTCACATTTTCAGAGATATCTATATTTCCTGTCAACACATATATGCCATTATTCCTTCTCCCTTTAATTCTTAGCACATTCCCTTTAAATATTTCCAAGAAACCATTTTCAGATTTAAAGGTGCAACCATGTGCTTCTAACATGCCAAAGGAAATTAAATTCCTTTCAAGTTCAGGCACATACCTGACCCTTGAGAGTAGTATCTCAGGGCCATCCTCCACCTTAATCAAAATGGTGCCAATTCCCACCATTTTACAGGCCTTGTTGTTTCCAAGATGAACCACTCCATAATTCCCTTCCTTGAAGTCCTTGAACAAGTCTTTATGTGGAGTCATGTGGCAAGAATCGCCACTATCTAGAATCCAGTTGCTGGTAGAGGAAGACTCAGTAGCTACAAGGGCATCAGCAGTCTCATAAGCTTCCTCAGCTAAGGCAGCTTCTCCCTTTTGTTGGCTTCCATTGCTCTGGGACATTGTTCTCTCAGGGCAGCTTCTTCTGAAGTGTCCAGGTTTGTGACAGAAGAAACATGTATATTGTTTCTGCTCTTTGGCCTGATTCCCACTTGAGTTTGGCTTCCCTTGAGGCTTTGTCTTATTTCTTTTCTTGTGAAAGTTCTTCTTTGAATTATTTCCCTGAGCAAATAGCCCATCAGCTACCTCTCCATTGGACTTGGACTCCATCTGTTTCTGCTTTAAGGCGGCCAGAACCTCCTCCATGAATAGCGTCTCCCTTGAGTACTTCATGGTGTCAACCAGATTAGAGTAAGATGGAGGAAGTGAATTCAGAACCATGATGGCCTGATCCTGATCTTCTCTTCTATGTTCTCCAAATCAATGATAATCTTTGAAAAGTCATCCAAATGCTCATCTATTGATTTGCTATTGTCCATCTTGAATCCAAACAATTTACCTTTCAAATAGATTCGGTTTGTGAGCGTCTTTGTCATATAGAGCTGCTCAAGTTTCAGCCAGACTCATGCTGGAGTCTTCTCCTTTGAGACCTCCCTTAGCACTTTGTCTCCCAAATGCAAGATGATGGTACTATAGGCTAATTCCTTCATATCCTCCTTCTCCGCGTCTGTAAGCGTTGCAGAAAGACCATTTTTAGTTAATGCCTTATGCACCTTCATCTGAATCAAGATGGCTTTCATCCTTTGCCTCCAAAGCGCAAAGTCCCCCTTCCCATCGAATCTCTGAAGAACGACTTTTGCTGTCACCATCCTCGCAACTTATGGCTCTAGATACCAGTTTGTTGGTGCGGAATTGAATCTTGCGAAGATTGAATGACTAAAAGAACAAAAACGAGACACAGAAATTTATAGTAGTTCGGATCCGGATGATCCTACTCCACTCGAGGAACGGGGCAGGCTTTATTGATTTCAATTGACGTTGTACACGCTCGCTTCACTCACCAGAATCTATACTAGCTCTCACTTACACCAATTCGAACACAAGAGCACGAATTTCTCGATTGAGCTCCAAGAACCCTAATTTGCGATTTCTGCAGAGTTGACCGAGTTTATATAGCCGTTGGACCGAAACATCCACCTTTCGCTGAGGCGCGCGACCCTCTTCGCTAAGCGACGACGTTCCAATAAACGCAGTTCGAGCCTGGAGACGACACCGTTTGCAACCGATCTCGAACTCTCTCCTCGCGCCAGCATTAAACGACACCACTTCACAAACTCTGGAATTCCCTCCTTTGCAAAGCGACGCCGTATTACCCTGAACTCAGCAGCATTACCAAATCAATTGCTCCTCATCCTCCTGATCTCCTGGCATGATCAGCCATTGATCAGTCGATATTCTGACTGATTATTCACTACATTCGATGAAGGATAACACTTGTTCCCCGGGCAATTTGTTCCTATTTGATGTATTTTCCTAGTGTTTCAGGTAAAATTGGTTTATCATCACTCTGTGGATGCAAAGTGCCGAAACGACGGGAAGTAGCATCGAAAATGGCCTAAAAGGAGCTCTACACCAGCAGTAGGCCGTGACATGCCATGACATCACATTAATGTCACGGGTGTCACGGTAGGCTTTTTCCTCAGAGAGATCCGAGTGACATCCAGGTGTGCCGTGACATGCCGTGACACCCTCCGAATGTCACGGGTGTCACGACACCCTTTCAGCTCAGTGAGTTTTGGCCTAATCGTGACATGCCGTGACATATCCGAATGTCACGGGTGTCACGGCCCCTTTTCAACTCAATAACTTCTGCCCCAGCCGTGACATGCCGTGACATGTCCGAATGTCACGGGTGTCACGACACCTCAGAAGACAGGATTTTTGGACAGATTTCCTAATCCATTTTTGGCAAGTTCTGACTATTTTGGTAACTACTCGATTTTTGGGCTATAAAAGGGCATCAACCAGTGTGTTCTAGGGGTGCTGAATTAAGAGAAGAAACCCTAACTTGGGAGAAGACATCGCGAGAGATTGAGGATCATCGAGCAACATCGTTTACGGTTAACTCGTCCTTTCTTTCTTTCATTACACTACTCTCGGTATTTTGCCTGAGTAGTGAGTATTTCTTTTATTCTGGGATCCTACGGATCCCGTGCTATGTAACCCTAACTCTCATGTGATCAATTAAAGTTTTTATTTATGCGATATGAATATTCAGTTTCATTGTATGCTTAATTTCATCGTTCTATGCATGTATTTACATCAAAGGGTATGTTTGCATTGGTAGAACGTATTTAGGTTATATGCCGAAAGGTGGATGGGCCATAGGGATTAACCGGATTGCATGAAATTGATATTAGGTCATGTTTACATGATTTAATAGGAAATCCTTTAGTTTAATAAATAGAGATCGTTGATAATCCGTGGATGGGCGGCGTTCAACGATTAAGATTAATCTAGACAATGATCCGTGGATGGGCGGCTTGTCTAGTGTTATTTCGGTTATATTCCATATTCGATAGCATGAATAATTGACGTGACATGATTGCATGATTAGTGGGGTTAGCACAGGTGAAGTATGGATTCTGGAATTCTTTCTCTGATAAAAACACAACCTTTTATTTTCTGCACATTTAATTTCTGTTATTTTTCGTGACAACAAAACTGTTTTACAAAATTCAATCGGAATAGCTAAATAGGTCACACCGTTTGCTAGTACTCACACGCACTGCTCCTAGGATCGACCCTTGGCTTACCAAGGTTTACAAATTTTGTTTGACTGCAATTGAACCCCTAAAACTCATAACTTGACACTATATAGGGTTAAAAATACGCTTGTCAAAATGGCGCCGTTGCCGGGGAACAGCGTTTAGTGTGATATTAGAGTAACGTGTGTAGTTTAGACTATTCCACCTCGTTTGATATCTGTTTTTCTGCTGTGATTTCTTCGCTCATGGTGTTTCTTGGCCTTTGCAGGTACTAGGTAGTTCATGCCAAAGAAAACACCCCGACAGAAGAAGCAAATTCAGATTTCAGACGACGACACACCGGACCAACGAAAGAACAATCGTCAGGCCCAGAACGAAGCTCGGCAGCTACGAGCACTGAACCGAAACTACGCAGCTATAGCTATGAATCAGAACTTACTGAATGGAAGGGCCGAGGACGACCCGCCACCACGAGTGCAGCAACCAGTGTGCAGAACCCTTGGAGATTACACTACTCCACGTGTTACGGGGTTCCAGTCAGCTATTGCGCCGCCCGGCATTGACAATAACACTAGGGAGCTGAAAACCGGTCTTATCCAGATGGTGCAGAATAATCAATTCTCAGGAAGGGTTAACGAAGATCCTCACCAGCACCTCAAGCGCTTTGTTCAGATGTGCAATACAGTTAAGACAAATGGTGTCCCTCCTGAGTCTTACTACCTCAGGTTGTTCCCGTTCTCGCTGGCCGACAAGGCTAGCAGGTGGCTAGACAGCCACGGTGAAGGTACCTTTACCACATGGAACAGGCTGGCCGAAGCTTTTCTCCAGCAGTACTTCCCGCCATCAAAGACAGCTCATTTCCGGAACAAAATCATATCGTTCCGCTCTATTGATGGTGAGACTCTGTATGACTCATGGGAGAGATACAAGGAGCTGACGCGGATGTGCCCACACCACAACCTAGAGCAGTGGCAGATTATTGACACTTTCTATCAGGGGATCGATCAGGAGATGCGTACCTTAATCAATCAAGTAGCAGGTGGGGGACTGAACCAAGTTCTGCTAGAAGACACCTATGAGATTATAGAGAGGGCAGCCCAAGACTATCATCTCTGGACGAGTGATCGCGGTAATCCTAGGGACAGGAAGGGTGTGCAGGATTTATGCCAAGCCGAGAGCACTAATGACATGGCTCGGTTGGCTGACACAATGAAGATACTCGCCACCGAGATTCAAAGTATGAAGCTAGCAAACACCATGAAGTCCTCAGACGTCGCTCACATTGGCGTGTACTGTCAGATTTGCGGCTCCCCTTCTCACTATGCAGATAGTTGTCCAGTGATTGGATCAGATGATAACAACGGTAATCAGGAGGACGCAAACTTCATCGGGCAGAATAATCAAGGGGCTGGTCCCAGCTATGGACCACCCACAAACAGATGGGATAATCCAAACAGAAATAATCCTAACCTGTCCTACAAGCCCCAGAATCAAGCACCTCCGAGTTTCCCTTACAAACAGCAGCGGGGCAATGCTCCGTATCAGCCACGAGGCCAATACAACGTTCGAGCTCAAGAGCAGAATAATACTTCCTATTAGCCGAAGTCTCAGTACAACAACCAGTCACAAAGGTAACAAAATCAGAATTCAGGTGGCTACTCGTATCAGTCGCAGCAGCCCAAGCAACAAGAGACTAGCGGATCATCTAGCTTGGAGGCCATGATGGCCAGTTTCATGGCAGAGCAAGATAGGCGAGCTCAAGAGGCAGACAGGCGAGCTCAAGAGCAGGATCGGCGAGTAAAGGAGCTTGAGCAGACGATCCGTATGATAGGGAATCAGGTGGCTCAACAAGCAGAGTCGGCGACTAGGGAACAAGGGAAGCTCCCTTCAAAACCAGAGCACAACCCTAGGGAATCGGTCAACGCCATCACGCTCAGAGGTGGGAAACAAATCGAGATGATACCAGCTCAGGGCACTCGAACAGGAGCAGAAAAATCAGCACTCAATTCTGCTCCTGCTGAAGCGGAATCATCAATTGAAGTTGAAAACCGAAATGAAAATTCTGCGCCGACAGTAGAGCCAACTCCCTATAAGCCTCCGGTTCCGTTCCCTCAGCGGATCAAGGGTGCTAGAAGAGATAAAGAGTTCATGCAATTCGTGGACAAGATTCGCACTCTTTACATTATGATGCCTTTCACTGATGCAATCACCCAGATCCCCACCATGCAAAATTCATGAAAGAGATTCTGACTGGGAAACGGAAGATGGACGGGACCGAGACAGTGGCCCTAAGTGAGGAGTGTAGTGCTGCCATGCACCAGCCCATGCCGCCTAAGCTGAAGGATTCAGGGAGTTTTTCTATCCCTTGTGATATTGGTGGCATTACTATTAGACGTGCTTTATGTGATCTTGGTGCTACTGTGTCTATCATGCCTTATTCGTTGTATGCTAAACTGAATTTGGGTGATCTTTGTCCTACTAATATCTCTATTCGACTTGCGGATCGTTCTTGTAGACTCCCGAAAGGGATTCTGAGAGACGTACCCGTCAAGGTGAAGAATATTTACATCCCTGCTGATTTTATTGTGCTAGAGATTTCAGAGGACACTGACATTCCCATTATACTTGGTAGACCATTCCTTTACACGGCTAGGGTAGTTATTGACATGGATATGGGATCTATAGCTTTGCGAGTAGGCAGCGAACGTGTTGTCTTTTATTTACCTGACATGTGCAGAACTCCTAGTCTTTTAGCTGATTGTGATGTGCTCGACTCTGCTGATTTTTATCAGCCCATTTCTCTAACGTCTATTGAGTCTTACAAAGTTGTACCAGGCTGCCCGATACCGATGGATGTCTACGCTATAAGCAAAGGGGGCGCGGACGCAGCTGATGCCGCAGGAGACGCAGGTAAGGAATCTTGCACGGTAGAGCTGAAGCCTCTACCTGCAAGTCTCAGGTATGAATTTCTGGGCCCTAACTCAACCTACCCGGTGATTGTTAATGCATCCTTGACTGATGTAGAGACCCAGAAATTGCTCGATGTCTTGCGAAAACATAGACCAGCCCTAGGATATTCCATAGACGACCTCAAGGGAATTAGCCCTGATTTATGCATGCATAGAATTAACCTTGAGGACGATGCTAGACCTAGTAGGGATGCCTTGAGATGCTTGAACCCCAAATTGAATGATGTTGTTAAGAAAGAAATTCTGAAATTATTAGATGCCGGCATCATTTATTCTGTTGCTGATAGTAAGTGGGTAAGTCTTGTGCACGTTGTCCCTAAGAAGGGGGGCTTGACTGTTGTACGAAATGAGCATAATGAATTGATTCCTACTCGTACTGTGACTGGTTGGCGTATGTGCATTGATTATAGGAAATTGAATAAGGCCACTCTTAAGGATCACTTTCCTTTGCCTTTTGTTGATCAAATGTTAGAACGTCTAGCGAAGCATAAATTTTTCTGCTACCTCGACGGTTATAGTGGATTTTTCCAGATCCCTATACACCCCGAGGACCAGGAGAAAACGACTTTTACTTGCCCTTTTGGCACATTTGCTTATAGACGTATGCCCTTTGGTCTTTGCAATGCACCAGCCACATTTCAACGTTGCATGATGGCAATATTTTCTGATTTTCTGGAACATACCATGGAAGTATTTATGGATGATTTTTCGGTGTATGGTTCCTCGTTTGATTCGTGTCTCTCTAACCTAACTGATGTTCTTCGTCGTTGTGTTGACACTAACCTGGTCTTGAACTGGGAGAAGTGTCACTTTATGGTACATGAAGGTATAGTGCTTGGACACATGGTCTCTCACAGAGGCATCGAGGTTGATCGCGCAAAGGTAGAGGTGATTGAAAAGTTGCCCCCACCAAAAGACGTGAAAGGGATCAGGAGTTTTCTTGGGCACGCTGGGTTTTACAGGCGATTTATCAAGGATTTCTCGAAGACAGCAAAGCCGCTCACTGATCTACTCTGTCAGGACGCTGAGTTTAAGTTTAATGATTCTTGTTTAAATGCTTTCAACAATCTAAAAACTGCTCTTACTTCCGCTCCTATAGTGCAGCCTCCCGATTGGGAGCTGCCATTTGAACTAATGTGTGATGCAAGTGATTTTGCAGTAGGAGCAGTCTTGGGGCAGCGCATCGACAAGAAACTACACGTAGTTTACTACGCCAGCAAGGTCCTCGCCGGAGAAGCGGTTAATTACACTACGACAGAGAAAGAAATGCTGGCCATCGTCTATGCTTTCGAGAAGTTCAGGCAGTATTTAATTGGTTCGAAGATCATCGTGTACACCGATCACGCTGCAATCAAATACTTGCTGTCAAAGAAGGACTCCAAGCCTCACCTCATCCGTTGGGTCCTCCTCCTCCAGGAATTCGACATTGACATTAGAGACAAGAAGGGAGCAGAAAATCTGGTTGTAGATCATCTGTCACGCCTCGAGCTAGAAGAGCTCGACCGCGAAGAGGACACACTTCCGATGACTGATTCTTTAGCAGGCGAACAGCTGATGCACGTTGATGTGGACAACATCCCGTGGTACGCAGATTTCGTTAACTTCTTGGCCTGTGGAATCCTCCCTCCCGACCTCTCGCACAACCAGAAGAGGAAATTCCTTTCCGATGTTAAAAGGTACTTCTGGGATGACCCTTTCCTTTATAGATTATGTGCTGACGGTCTCTATAGGACTTGTATCGACAAGGACCAGATCCCATACATTCTGGAACGCTGTCACTCTTCTCAATACGGTGGACATGGAGCTGGTTCGAAGATAGCTACAAAGGTTCTGCAGTCCGGTTTCTTTTGGCCTTCGCTATTCAAGGATGCACATGAATTCGTCAAAGCCTGTGATCAGTGCCAGAGGACTAGAAATATCTCGAAGCAGCAGGAGATGCCACAGCAGAGCATTCTCGCAGTAGACCTATTCGATGTTTGGGGCATTGACTTTATGGGATCGTTCCCACCTTCCTACGGAAATCAGTATATCTTGGTAGCAGTCGACTATGTTTCTAAGTGGGTTGAGGCAGTGGCCACTCCTACTTGCGACGCCAAGGTGGTTATTAAAATGTTTCAGAAGGTGATCTTTCCTCGGTTCGGAGTACCCAGAACAGTCATCAGCGACGGTGGCTCTCACTTCAAAGAAAGAAACTTCGAAACGCTGCTGAAGAAGTATGGTGTCTACCACAAGATCGGCACTCCTTATCACCCTCAGACCAGTGGGCAGGTAGAGATCTCTAACAGAGAGATCAAGAGCATTCTGGGAAAGACGGTCTCGAGCCACAGGAAAGACTGGGCGTCCAAGCTAGATGACGCGCTGTGGGCATACATGACTGCATTCAAAACTCCAATTGGAATGAGCCCTTTCAGACTTGTCTATGGAAACACCTGCCACCTGCTAGTCGAACTCGAGTACAAGGCTTTGTGGGCTATTAGAGAGCTCAACATGGACATGAAGGCAGCTGGGGAAAAGCGAATACTACAGCTGCATGAGCTCGATGAAATCAGACTAGATTCTTATGAGAATGCTCGCATCTACAAGAAGAGAACAAAAAAGTGGCATGACAAGAGGATAGTGCGCCGCGAATTCAACGAAGGCGAGCGAGTTCTCCTGTACAACTCCCGCCTCAGATTATTTCCTGGGAAGCTGCGTACTAAATGGAGTGGCCCTTACACAGTGGAGCGAGCATATCCTGATGGGCACGTGGAACTGAGCATTGAGTGAGAGAAATCTATGGTGGTAAACAGGCAACGCCTTAAGCACTACCACGTACTCAAGCATCTGGCACCTCCCGAAGGCATTAACGATAACCTACTTCTCGGGGAGGGATCCTAGCTAAAGGACTCTCCGAGAATGTTTCTTATACACTGTGAGTCTGTCTAGACTCAGCTAAGTCTCGCCAAGACGTTAAACTAGGCCTCTTCGGGGAGTAACCCGCGCTGTAAGTTTCTATTATTTGCACCTTTTGCATTGTACAAGATGTGTGTGGCCTTTACAGGAATCCAAGTGTGGAGTGTGTCGCGCTCAAAACAGAAAAATAGGGGTCGAAACAAGCATTTTATCACTGAGGATTATTGGTGCCGTGACACCCGTGACATAATGGACATGTCACGGCTGTCACGGTAGGGAAATTAGGCAGAGTATTTTCAAGGGTGTCGTGACATGCCGTCACACTATAGGTATGTCACGGTAGTCACGGCAGGGTTTTATATCAGTAAGTTTTCAGGGTGCCGTGACACCCGTGGCATCCTCGTATGTCACGGCATGTCACCGCAGGGTTGAAATTTCATAAAACACATTAGGTCAGTAGGTTTTCAAAATTTGCAGAGTTTCAAAATCCAGAACCGACTTCGACGCCCGACACCATCGACAGCTCTTCCGACCAATTTCGTTCCTCCGCCCAACGCCCAGCTCCGCCCAGCCTCACTCAGCCATCCGTCCGCACAGCTCCATCCTTTCATCCGCCCAGATCCGTCCATTCATCCGCCCAGCTCCACCCTGCCCCAAAATCTGAAATTCCCAAACCCTAAATCCCAATTCCAATTTCCAGCTCAGATTTCCCCAATTTCGAGTCCTCTCGCCATGGCTAGGAAATCCACCCGCAAGGCCACTGCCTCCTCATCCCAGACTGCACGGAATGCCCCAGCTTCACCACCACCGGCTGCCAATGCGCCGGTTCAAAGAACTTACCAGGCTCGTCTTCCCCTCTACCTGACAATGGCACAAGATGCTCGATACAAAAACGTTATCTCAGTAAAGAAGGTAAAACCTACTCTAGTCCCTGACCATGGTACTCTGAATTCCTTCGAGTTATTGAATAGCTACCGTGCATTATTTGTGGCCTCCGGCCTTGATATTCTGTTTGCTCAGCCGGCACCTACTTACCCTCTAGTCTTAAAGGAATTTTTAGCCACATTTGAATACTTAGGAAGCCCGACTCAAGCCACACATTGGAAATTCATGCTCGACAATGCAACAGTTGAATGGCGGGCAGTAGCTTGATTAAAAAAATAATAATTATACTATGTCTAAAGCCGAGGTGTGTGCTGTATTGGGATTTCCCTTGGAGGGCTTTTGTGGCCAGTACAATGATGAGGAGAGGTATGAATTCTGGAAGGCTATATCCGGTTTTGACTGTTATTTCACATCCAGTTGGCCTTCTTCCTGCATCAAGAATAAGCTATGGAAGATTGTGCATCGTCTTGTCGCCATGAGCATTTTTCCACGAGGGGAAGGAGCGACAAACATTGGCAACCCGGAGCTCGACATCATGATTTCCATGGACCGCCGCCGCCCAGTTGACTTCTTTCAGATTCTCACCGACCAGATGATATTATGGGGTTCAGTCCTCGGTGCGAATAGTGCTTTAGGCGGTGGTCTATTTGTCACCATTCTCGCTGAATCCCTAGGATGGGATCTCAGCCAGCTACCAACGCCGAAAACTTCCACCCTGAATCACGAGAAAATGGTAGACATAAAGATGATTGACAAGGACCGTGAGTGGCAGCATAAGGACGAGCTCCCCAAAGGGAAGAAGCGCCGCCGAGTCGAGAGCAGACAAAGGACGTTCGAGCGTGCTAGAGGTGGTGACCCTCCACCTGCGGACGTCGACATGGCTGAGGCACAGGAGCCAGCACCTGTTCAGCCTACTCCTCCAGTGCCCGTGCAGACCTCTCAGCCACCACCTGATTACCCTGATCCTTCCACCCCGCCCCTGCACTCTAGCACCTTTGAGGAGCGTTTCGCACGCTTAGAGACCACCCAGATGAGACTCTTCGCGCAGGTGCATCAGATAGTGGCGAACCAGAACTCGATTATAGAGCAGCAGCGCCTGCTATATGCGCATCAGTGGCCGATAAACAAATCACAGAATGAGCTCGTACAAGGCCATGCCCAGCTCACTGCGGATTTTTCAGATTTTCGCCATCAGTCCAGCAGGACGCAGCAATGGACGCAGGACGCCTTAATGACATTGCTTCGTGGACAGGGCCACTTAGATTACCCTCCACCACCGCACATTCCCCCTACCGGTAATGACCACGAGGCTGGCACTTCACACCCCCTGATGATAGGGACTCCGGTAGTACAGCAGAGCTATTTGGTATTGATGAGGACGAGGACGATGGCGCTGTCTAGCTCTTCCTGCATTTATCCTGCTGATCTTTTTGACTGCTTTAGTATTTTTGTTGCCCATTGACTGTTTCTCCTGTTGTACACCGACATTTGGCCATGTTTTTCCTTTCCACATGATAATTGTTGCTTGAGACATGATTTATGATATATATTTTGCTCGCATCAATTTTCCTACATTCTATTTGGCGTTTCCTGTTTCTGCCTACCCTTCATTACCGATGCTAATCTTTAACTCGTGCAGTCTTATGCTTGGTCTTCTCCATTTCTATCAGCTCACGAGCCGCATTCCACTCCTCGGGCATCGTTTAATCTCCACAGCAGTCCTGCCATCACACACGAGGGAAGTTCCTATACGCCCTTGCCTTTCTTTTATTTCTTTGCTTAGGGACTAAGCTCAATCTTAAGTGTGGAGTGGGTAGCGCATAGTCACACACATTGCATATCATTCACTCTTGCATATGCTCAACAGTCTATGTATTGCGATTGAAATCCTCGTTTTCTACGATACTCCTAGACTGATTGTCATTCTTTTGGATTCGAAGTCTAGGACTTGAAATAGTTTTGTTCGTATGTGTATTCTCTTGAGTCAGTATCACTGCTAGCCTTTTCCTATCACATGTTCTACGTATTTCTTAAAGCATGTTTGAGACTTGAATTTAGTAGGCACCGTTTCAAAAATGTCAAAAGCTTAAAATTGCATATCTCTTTAGGTGACCTTAGTGCTAGTATATGTTTCTCTATACTCGTTGTGATTTGCATGCGCCCGCCTTTATTCATACACTATGTCAAGCTTTAAGTGTTGAGTTAGACAATTGACCTTCAAGTTTTCCCTCAAGAACACAGTTCTTAGTTTTCAAAGTTGGGTGAAATATTGACCCCAAGCAAAAAAAAACAGAAAAATTTCTGTAAAAAAAAATAAAAAATACCAAGGACCTTGTGACGAAAGTCGCCCCTTGCGTATGGAAAACACTCTTGAAACAATTTCTGCTCCCTTCTGCTTGATGTAGTGTGATTCCACCTTCTCATTGCGTGCAAATCATAACTTATCTTGAGAATTCATGTACTAGAGTCTAAGGGACGATCCTTGTGCTTGCACAGAATTCTTGATGCAAATTTTCATACTATTTTTAAGAAATTCTTAAGACAGGCTCCTCTTCTCTTACGGGTCATTGCCTAGTCCTTGGCACTTGAGAATGAGCTTTGCGCCAAGAGCCCGTGGACTATCCCTAGATAGCATAGGTGAATGGCGAGCATGTTTTGTGCACCTTTTCATGTTCTTATCACATTACTATAGAACTATTTGGAACTTGTGATGAGGCGTTTGCTAGTCGTGTGTACTAATCGTTTGAATGCATAACTCGTATAATCTATGATTGTCTGAAAACTTTGATGAAGATGTTTGGCTTGAAGTCGAGGTAACACGATGAATCCGAGGTATGACATGACTTTACTGTGACACGTTGAGCATCATTCATGCATGCACGTTAGTTGGTTGTACAGGGATTTGTAGGTAGTCCCATTCCTGAAAACCTTCACGAGAGTATACTCGTCCTACTAGGGCAGCCTAGAGGTTTAAAGGCTTGATGCATAGGCTAAATGCATTCGTGTCCTCTATGACAGTGAGTTATGTTTACTTTGTTCTTATTTTTGCTTTAGCTAGTATTGATCACATGTCACTTGAGTGGGTAGCTTTAGAACACATGGTTGTTGAGCATTATATTCACTCGTGCATCTTTTCTGCTATTTGTTTGGCAATTGTTCGGGACGAGCAAATCCTAAGTATGGAGTGTTTTGATCAGTCGATATTCTGACTGATTATTCACTACACTCGATGAAGGATAACACTTGTTCCCCGGGCAATTTGTCCCTATTTGATGTATTTTCCTAGTATTTCAGGAAAAATTTGTTTATCATCACTCCGTGGATGCAAAGTGCCGAAACGACGGGAAGTAGCATCGAAAATGGCCTAAAAGGAGCTCTACACCAGCAGTAGGCCGTGACATGCCGTGACATCACATTAATGTCACGGGTGTCACGGTAGGCTTTTTCCTCAGAGAGATTCGAGTGACATCCAGGTGTGCCGTGACATGCCGTGACACCCTCCGAATGTCACGGGTGTCACGGCACCCTTTCAGCTCAGTGAGTTTTGGCCTAACTGTGACATGCCATGACATATCCGAATGTCACGGGTGTCACGGCCCCTTTTCAACTCAGTAACTTCTGCCCCAGCCGTGACATGCCGTGACATGTCCGAATGTCACGGGTGTCACGGCACCTCAGAAGACAGGATTTTTGGACAGATTTCCTAATCCATTTTTGGCAAGTTCTGACTATTTTGGCAACTACTCGATTTTTGGGCTATAAAAGGGCATCAACCAGTGTGTTCTAGGGGTGCTAAATTAAGAGAAGAAACCCTAACTTGGGAGAAGACATCGCGAGAGATTGAGGATCATCGAGCAACATCGTTTACGGTTAACTCGTCCTTTCTTTCTTTCATTACACTACTCTCGGTATTTTGCCATGAGTAGTGAGTAGTTCTTTTATTCTGGGATCCTACGGATCCCGTGCTATGTAACCCTAACTCTCATGTGATCAATTAAAGTTTTTATTTATGCGATATGAATATTCAGTTTCATTGTATGCTTAATTTCATCGTTCTATGCATGTATTTACATCAAAGGGTATGTTTGCATTGGTAGAACGTATTTAGGTTATAAGACTTGATTTGTATCAGATGTCAGGTATGACAGAAATGGAAATCAGGACAGAATCTCTAGAGCAAAAGAAGCTTATAAATGAACTACGCAACAAGTTGGGAAAAGCAGAGAATAAAATCATTGAAGGGGAACAGATCAGAAAGAAGCTGCAAAACACTATATTGGTGTGTAATTTGTAGCACTCTGTGTCAACAAAACCATCTGTTTGTATGCATAATTTGGTAATCATTGACTCAGAATTGAAAGGGAACATTCCCGTAATAGAAAAACTGTAGAAAAACTAATCTGCAATGGAAAAGACTAATATTATAGAAACTGTAGTTTTACTAGAAAAACAAGTCACATAAATATGCTTGAATCCTTTAGACAAATTTGGGACTCCCAGCACATAAACATCCAACTATAAACCTTAGAATAACATACCTCAAAAGAAAATTCAGCACAAACTTCAAACGGGTCCATTTAAAGACAACATGCAGACTTTCAACAACAACTCCAAATTACGAAGTATTGGTAGTTAACCCTCAAAAAGACCTGCAAAATTTCAAACAAAGTAATCATAGAAAATGACTTCTTCTGACAATTATAAGACTTGATTTGTATTAGATGTCAGGTATGATGGAAATAGAAATCAGGACAGAATTCTAGAGCAAAAGAAGCTTATAAATGAACTACGCAACAAGTTGGGAGAAGCAGAGAATAAAATCATTGAAGGGGAACAGATCAGAAAGAAGCTGCACAACACTATATTGGTGTGTAATTTGTAGCACTCTGTGTCAACAAAACCATCTGTTTGTGTTGTTCCTATGTGGCATGGGTTTTGGCAAAACGTCTTCAGAATGTTCAAGCAGGAGTTCAAGGGGAGTTCAGCTGACTACTGGAACTCACAAACAGCAGATCTGAAGATAAGACGTTTCCTATTCTGAACGATCGAAGATCCGATTAGTTGAAGTCGGCCAACGATTAAATAGAAGATCAAATATTCAAATATATATTCTCTCATCAGTTAGAAGAAGATTCGGAATTACTTGGTGAGAAAGAAAGATCGAGATATTCCCAAAGATTGGTAAAAGATACACATCGAATATTTAAGAATATTTCCTAAATATTTGATGAGGTTATCTGGAGCAGATTTGGAGATCGCCCATGCATATAAATAAGAAGTCAGAGCATCCACAATCTGTATCGCTTCCTAAGAGAAAGAAAACACGAGAGCATTCGTGAGATTGGAGGAGGAGCGACGGCCGGCTGAGTATTCTACACCGGAATATCAACAACGAAGAAGTAGTCTGTTCAGGGTGCTGTTCAGACTGTTCTTGAAGAACAACCAAGCACACACACACGAAAATCAAGACACGCCTTTGGAAGAAGGTTCTGGACTTTAGGAGAGGTCCAAGACTAGGTCGGGAGGGAGTCTCGTCCTACCCATAGGGGATCGAGGTGAGCTGCGGTGAACCGAGATTACAAATCCGAGAGACGGAGTGTTAGAGGCTAGACTATTACAATCAAGGTGTTGTGTAAGCGTAAGTCCACTTGTAGCCCTAAACTCGTAATAAGATTTGTGTCCCTTTTAGGGTGTGGGAAGCCCCCAGAGTAGGCAAGGCCGAACTGGGTATCATATCGTGTGTGCTCCTATTTGTTCTGTTTACGGTTCTGTCTGCTAAGGTGTCCCAGTCTCTGGTTGAACACAACCTGGAACTGGTCTTGAACAGACAATAAAATTTCAATTGGTATCAGAGCAGGCACTCGACACACAGAGTGTGATCCGGATTCTGTTGAAGATGAGTACGAAGGAATGGCCGAACACCAGTGGACCACCGATGCTAGAAGGGCCAAACTACAGCTACTGGAAAACCAGAATGAAGGCTTTTCTGAAAACTTTTAATGAAAGGGCATGGAAAGCTATACTGATTGGATGGACCCCTCCGACAGTGACAAATGGTGAGGGACAAGTGGTTCCAAAAACTGAAGAGCTTTGGACTAAGGCTGATGACAAGACCGCTGTCGAGAACTCAATAGCTATGAACGCTATATTTTCAGACGTGGATGAGAATGTGTTCAAACTGATTGCTAACTGTGAAGTTGCCAAAGAAGCATGGGACATTCTGAGAACAGCTTATGAAGGAACGGACAAAGTGAGGAACTCACGGATGCAGATGCTCACCACAAAATTCGAGGGTTTGAAAATGAAGGAGGAAGACACAATTGCTGAGTTCAACACTAGAGTCCTAGAGCTCGCTAATGAAGCTGCGGTACTGGGAAAACCTATCAAAGAAGAGAGACTGGCTGGAAAAGTCCTGAGATCCTTGCCCTAAAGATTTCCTATGAAGGTTGATGGACCATAATTATACGAATCAAAAACACAGTAAAACCCACCAAATTAGACTGTTGGTCTATTTAACTTCTACTTGTTAGTCCCGATATATTTCTACAGGGTATTTTGGCGCTTAGAGAGAAAACACGCTAAGGAGAGGAGTTTTACGCTAAAAAGGATCGCTCGCAGTTTCTGGCCAGCCAAAGACCGAGAAACCCAGGTTGCGCCCAACGTCCAGCACGCCGGCCGAGCTAGTCGAGTCCAAATTCAAGTTACCCGAGCAAACCATCTCATCTGACAATTCTGCCTCGACCAAAGTGTTTAAAATGGAAAATAAAGTGGACAATGTCGGAAAACCAAGGAGAATGCTCGAGCAAATTGGCAGTTAGTTCAATTCCAAGGCAAAGGCCCGGCGCGCATAGGAACTCAAACCAAGTCGCTCGACCCGACGGATGCATCTAGAAAATCTGGCTCGACCAAGATGTTTGGAATGCCCAACAAGTCGGACAATCTGGCTTCCTAGACAAAACGCTCGAGCGGATTAGCAGTTGGCCCAATTCCATAGTAAAGGCCGCGCTTATAGGCACCAAGACCAAGTTGCTCGACCAAAACATGGAATTTGAAAATTCTGGCTCGACCATTAGTCTTAAAATCACTTGGCCATTCCAAATCAACTATCAAAAAGCCAAAAACGCAATGATCAAAATCTGGTGACCGGTGGCTTTTGGTTGGAGGTAACCAAAGAAGCAAACTCTCCCCATTTGGTGACCTCCAACCGGCTGCTATGACCTGCTATGGAGCTCCCTTGGATGAAAACCATGTGGTTTCATCTCATCCCTCCATTACTCTCCCTTAGGCCTATAAATACAACCCCCCATCTCACTTGTAATTCATTCCAAAATCAAATAAACACTTATCTCTCTACATTTTGTTACTTGTAAGTTTGGTTTTTGGAATAATACTCTTGTCGGTTCTTGAGTATTATAACGGTTTTAGAGAATACTCCTGTTGGTTCTTGAGTATTCCACCCCTTTCCCTCTTACTGTTTTCAAAAACCCCTGAGTATTTAGCTATGGTATCCACCTCTATGGATATTCGTAGCTAAACTCTTTATTCGGTTAAAGGGGCGTACTTGTATTATAAAATGTTTTAATTCTTTTAGTTTCTTTTCTTTGTATTCAAAACTGTTCTATGTGCCATATATTAGATCAGAACTTCCAAGGTTGAGTGGATGCTTGAAATGGCAAAGCTCTTCTGTGGAAGTTCGTAAACATACTCGGGTAAGTGGATGCTTGAAATGGCAAAGCTTATCTGAGGAGTTTGATCTCTCTCAAACACTATTTTGGGTAAATCGGAAAAGACAACCCAAAATGGATGCACACAGACTAGCATATCCTGAAAGGGGTATTGGCGCTAGTCTAAATAGAACAAGTGCTTTACGTTTTTTGCAAAAGATTAGACAGTGTTGCAAATCGAGTGCTTGAAATGGCCTTGATTCACTTTCGAACACTTTTGCAAAAGACTAGACAGTGTGGCAAATCGAGCGCCGGAAAAGGCCTTGATACACGTTTGAATACCTAGACGGGTTACTAAAACAATAAACAGGCTATGATACAAGGCCCCTGAAACCGAATGTTTTTCTTGAATTACAAAAAACCCCCCCGTATTTACTTTTACTAATCGCTCGATCAACTACAATCATCAACCACTCATCTACCGGAGGAATCGCAATCACGCATCACCCGCTGTAAGTCTTCTTTGTATTTTCAGTATTTAATTTTCTGTCATTTACTTTTCCGCACACAAAACCAAAACCAATTAAAAAGTCACGTAGTTACGTAGCTCTAAAACCTCAACCAACCTAAAACACGCTCCCCCGTTGTATGAACATTTAAAGAACAACTCATCCCCCTAATTCCTTTGGGTTCGACCCCTACTTACCACTTACTACCCAGTAGTGTAGTCGCGAGTAGCGGACTATTATAAATTTATTTGTACAAATCGCTCCGACGACAAGCGATCCCTGTCAAATTGGCGCCGTTGCCGGGGAATTAGCCATCGGATTAGTTGTTCTTTCCCTCCCATGTCCTCATGACGCAACCCCCTACATATGCATGGACAACAAGACATCTCCCTCAATTCGGAGGTACGGATGGAGAAGACCCAGTACAACACTGCCAAAACTTTCACCATGTTTGCCAACACATAAAACCTGAAAACGAAATGTTAGAGGAATTTAAGCTTAATTGCTTCGAATTCTCTCTAACTGATTTTGCGACAGTATGGTATTGCACATCAACTGCTAGTTATGCAAAATATTACATGAACCTTCGCGCTAAATTTCTGAAAAAGTTCTCCCCACCACCCTTCGAACTTGAAATCCGCGAAAAGATCAACAACCTAAAGCAATCCTGGGACAAAACTTTGGACGAGTACTTATGGTACTTCGATTCCCTTGTAACGAGCTGCCCGCACCATGGATTCACGAACTTAGATCTTCTTCAAAAGTTCCTCGGTGGAATGATGCCACAAGAGTGGAATAGGCTTAATGAAGCGGCGGGAGGTTCAGCCATGGCTGATCTGCGGGACCTGATAAATAATCTGGCCAATAGGCCAAGACAAGATCAGGCCATACGGCACGAAGAACTGGACAACACGATATGCCAAATCCAGGCTGACATCGAGGACATTACAACAGAGCCGACATCTAGAAACCAGCAGTTGGTCAACATGGTACATCAAATCCAGGTAGAAAGAGACGAATCTTGGATGGCCGAAAAAGAATTGCCAAAATCAGGCCCGGTCCTTGCGCTCGGAGCACCCGAGGAAGTCCCGGACCTCATTAATGATCTGCCCGAGGAAGTCCCGGACCTCACTGCCGAACTAACCGAAGAAATCACGGCAGGCCCGATCCTTGCGCTCGAAGCACCCGAAACTTGCCCGATCCTCACTATCGAAGCACCTAAGGCAGGCCTGGTCCTCATTATCAAACTGTCCAAGAAAGACCTTGCCCTTATGGTGGAAGTTCCCCAACATTTCCCTTCGGTTTGTATGCGGATCACAGCCCCTGAAAATGAAGTAATTAACGCTGAGGTACAAGGCGAGTTGGAGGCAAATCAAGGGCAAGAAAAACCATCAATAGAGCTCTCACTCACCACAACTCAACAAAGCGGCCCTGAAAACTCGCTCGTTCTAGGACGACCATTCGTCGCTGCCACAAAGAAGAGGGTTAGCATGGGCGCATGCTTGAGCTCGCTTAGCAAAAGACTAAACTTCCAGAACTGCAAGGATGCCAACCGGCCATACATGAAGAAACAGCAAAGGCATGGGCCAAGAGAATGGAAGCCGGGAAGGAGAAACAAGAGAGCTCGACTTGATGAACCAGCTAATTTGATCAAGGAATCCTCGCCCTCTCGAGGATATATGAAGAAGAAGCCTCCGGATCAAGGGAGAGCAAAACTGAGCCCGCTGCCATATGTGTACTTTGGGCAAATCAAAAGGGCAGCTGTGAAGAAATTCGACCTAAGCCACCCATGGGACCCAAACCAGTAATCCACAACGAGGTACTGTCGAGCCAACGACGTTAAACAAGTGCACTGGTCGGGAGGTAACCCGACACTATCTTACTTTCTGTCATTTAAATTCTGTCATTTAATTTTCTGTCTTAGTCATTCTCACATATATATATATAAGCTTGCATGACTTTTGAACTAAGGCACTCCTTCGTTCAAAAGTGTGGGGTGAGAACCACCGTTGTATATAAATAACATGCTTGCTGTTTGTTTTTTTTAGTAATAGTATCTTTTTGAAAATATGAACTTAAGAATGTGAAAAAGATAGACCGAAATTCATGCATTTACCATGTGAAAATTCAACTGTCTAAAAACTTAGAACGTAACTTTTCATTTGTCCTTTGTGCTGAGATTAACAAGGGGTTTGGAGTTGATAGAAATGCCCTAGAGAGGCTTGGCAAGCAATCAAAGGACCGAGTCAAAACTATATGGTTTTCGAAGTCAGTGGAGGCTGCACTTCGGGTTTCAGTGAAGATTGAAGTCATCTCCGCCATGCAGTGTTTATGCAAAAAGAAAAGAAAAGGCGAGGACGGGAATCAGACCGTCCTCTCTCTAGTTAAAGTAGCCGAGAAAATAGATGAGCGACCCTCATCTTGACACGCGCAAAACACCAACGATGAGAGGAGCGGGGAGGTATTTCCATAGGCTTGCGGGCGATGATTGGACCTCCCAAAGAAAAGGCTTGAGAAAATGGACTAGCAAAGCCACAAAAAGGCGAAAAGCTCGAAGAAGCAAATCAAGAGGCCAAAGGCCCAAAATTGTGAAGGTTTTAACCGAACAAAAGTGAAGCTCTCAAAAAGTCAAATCAAAGGCCAAAGGCCAATTCACTACAAAAGCAGTCCCTCGCCAAAAGAAGAAAAATAAAAGTACTCAAACCAGTGAAACCCGAACCAAATCACGTGCTAGAAAAAGCTACAAGGAAACCATATAGTGAGAGACGGTCCCAAGATTGCAGTCCAGGAGCCTAAAAAGGGCTATCTCCCGAAACATCCGGAACAATTTGCATCTCGGCACGGAGGTACAAGTATTAAGTTTCTTCTATTTATTTACGCAGTTTAATTTGGTAATAAGTAGTAATGCATGAATTAGGATATATCTAGTCCCACAGTCTAATTTTCATATTTTAAAACCAAACTTAGTGCCGCCCTTTAATAGCATTGTTCGGGACGAACAACTAAAAGTGTGGGGTGATCTGATGGACCATAATTATACGAATCAAAAACACAGTAAAACCCACCAAATTAGACTGTTGGTCTATTTAACTTCTACTTGTTAGTCCCGATATATTTCTACAGGGTATTTTGGCGCTTAGAGAGAAAACACGCTAAGGAGAGGAGTTTTACGCTAAAAAGGATCGCTCGCAGTTTCTGGCCAGCCAAAGACCGAGAAACCCAGGTTGCGCCCAACGTCCAGCACGCCGGCCGAGCTAGTCGAGTCCAAATTCAAGTTGCCCGAGCAAACCATCTCATCTGAAAATTCCGCCTCGACCAAAGTGTTTAAAATGGAAAATAAAGTGGACAATGTCGGAAAACCAAGGAGAATGCTCGAGCAGATTGGCAGTTAGCTCAATTCCAAGGCAAAGGCCCGGCGCGCATAGGAACTCAAACCAAGTCGCTCGACCCGACGGATGCATCTAGCAAATCTGGCTCGTCCAAGATGTTTGGAATGCCCAACAAGTCGGACAATCTCGCTTCCTAGACAAAACGCTCGAGCGGATTAGCAGTTGGCCCAGTTCCATAGTAAAGGCCGCGCTTATAGGCACCAAGACCAAGTTGCTCGACCAAAACATGGAATTTAGAAATTCTGGCTCGACCATTAGTCTTAAAATCACTTGGCCATTGCAAATCAACTATCAAAAAGCCAAAAACGCAATGATCAAAATCTGGTGACCGGTGGCTTTTGGTTGGAGGTAACCAAAGAAGCAAACTCTCCCCATTTGGTGACCTCCAACCGGCTGCTATGACCTGCTATGGAGCTCCCTTGGATGAAAGCCATGTGGTTTCATCTCATCCCTCCATTCCTCTCCCTTAGGCCTATAAATACAACCCCCCATCTCACTTGTAATTCATTCCAAAATCAAATAAACACTTATCTCTCTACATTTTGTTACTTGTAAGTTTGGTTTTGGGAATAATACTCTTGTCGGTTCTTGAGTATTATAACGGTTTTAGAGAATACTCCTGTTGGTTCTTGAGTATTCAGTAGGAAATTGGGAATACTCCTGTTGGTTCTTGAGTATTCCACCCCTTTCCCTCTTACTGTTTTCAAAAACCCCTGAGTATTTAGCTATGGTATCCACCTCTATGGATATTCGTAGCTAAACTATTTATTCGGTTAAAGGGGCGTACTTGTATTATAAAATGTTTTAATTCTTTTAGTTTCTTTTCTTTGTATTCAAAACTGTTCTATGTGCCATATATTAGATCAGAACTTCCAAGGTTGAGTGGATGCTTGAAATGGCAAAGCTCTTCTGTGGAAGTTCGTAAACATACTCGGGTAAGTGGATGCTTGAAATGGCAAAGCTTATCTGAGGAGTTTGATCTCTCTCAAACACCATTTTGGGTAAATCGGAAAAGACAACCCAAAATGGATGCACACAGACTAGCATATCCTGAAAGGGGTATTGGCGCTAGTCTAAATAGAACAAGTGCTTTACGTTTTTTGCAAAAGATTAGACACTGTTGCAAATCGAGTGCTTGAAATGGCCTTGATTCACTTTCGAACACTTTTGCAAAAGACTAGACAGTGTGGCAAATCGAGCGCCGGAAAAGGCCTTGATACACGTTTGAATACTTAGACGGGTTACTAAAACAATAAACAGGCTATGATACAAGGCCCCTGAAACCGAATGTTTTTCTTGAATTACAAAAAACCCCCCCCCCCCCCGTATTTACTTTTACTAATCGCTCGATCAACTACAATCATCAACCACTCATCTACCGGAGGAATCGCAATCACGCATCACCCGCTGTAAGTCTTCTTTGTATTTTCAGTATTTAATTTTCTGTCATTTACTTTTCCGCACACAAAACCAAAACCAATTAAAAAGTCACGTAGTTACGTAGCTCTAAAACCTCAACCAACCTAAAACACGCTCCCCCGTTGTATGAACATTTAAAGAACAACTCATCCCCCTAATTCCTTTGGGTTCGACCCCTACTTACCACTTACTACCCAGTAGTGTAGTCGCGAGTAGCGGACTATTATAAATTTATTTGTACAAATCGCTCCGACGACAAGCGATCCCGGTCAAATTGGCGCCGTTGCCGGGGAATTAGCCATCGGATTAGTTGTTCTTTCCCTCCCATGTCCTCATGACGCAACCCCCTACATATGCATGGACAACAAGACATCTCCCTCAATTCGGAGGTACGGATGGAGAAGAACCAGTACAACACTGCCAAAACTTTCACCATGTTTGCCAACACATAAAACCTGAAAACGAAATGTTAGAGGAATTTAAGCTTAATTGCTTCGAATTCTCTCTAACTGATTTTGCGACAGTATGGTATTGCACATCAACTGCTAGTTATGCAAAATATTACATGAACCTTCGCGCTAAATTTCTGAAAAAGTTCTCCCCACCACCCTTCGAACTTGAAATCCGCGAAAAGATCAACAACCTAAAGCAATCCTGGGACAAAACTTTGGACGAGTACTTATGGTACTTCGATTCCCTTGTAACGAGCTGCCCGCACCATGGATTCACGAACTTAGATCTTCTTCAAAAGTTCCTCGGTGGAATGATGCCACAAGAGTGGAATAGGCTTAATGAAGCGGCGGGAGGTTCAGCCATGGCTGGTCTGCGGGACCTGATAAATAATCTGGCCAATGGGCCAAGACAAGATCAGGCCATACGGCACGAAGAACTGGACAACACGATATGCCAAATCCAGGCTGACATCGAGGACATTACAATAGAGCCGACATCTAGAAACCAGCAGTTGGTCAACATGGTACATCAAATCCAGGTAGAAAGAGACGAATCTTGGATGGCCGAAAAAGAATTGCCAAAATCAGGCCCGGTCCTTGCGCTCGGAGCACCCGAGGAAGTCCCGGACCTCATTAATGATCTGCCCGAGGAAGTCCCGGACCTCACTGCCGAACTAACCGAAGAAATCACGGCAGGCCCGATCCTTGCGCTCGAAGCACCCGAAACTTGCCCGATCCTCACTATCGAAGCACCTAAGGCAGGCCTGGTCCTCATTATCAAACTGTCCAAGAAAGACCTTGCCCTTATGGTGGAAGTTCCCCAACTTTTCCCTTCGGTTTGTATGCGGATTACAGCCCCTGAAAATGAAGTAATTAACGCTGAGGTACAAGGCGAGTTGGAGGCAAATCAAGGGCAAGAAAAACCATCAATAGAGCTCTCACTCACCACAACCCAACAAAGCGGCCCTGAAAACTCGCTCGTTCTAGGACGACCATTCGTCGCTGCCACAAAGAAGAGGGTTAGCATGGGCGCATGCTTGAGCTCGCTTAGCAAAAGACTAAACTTCCAGAACTGCAAGGATGCCAACCGGCCATACATGAAGAAACAGCAAAGGCATGGGCCAAGAGAATGGAAGCCGGGAAGGAGAAACAAGAGAGCTCGACTTGATGAACCAGCTAATTTGATCAAGGAATCCTCGCCCTCTCGAGGATATATGAAGAAGAAGCCTCCGGATCAAGGGAGAGCAAAACTGAGCCCGCTGCCATATGTGTACTTTGGGCAAATCAAAAGGGCAGCTGTGAAGAAATTCGACCTAAGCCACCCATGGGACCCAAACCAGTAATCCACAACGAGGTACTGTCGAGCCAACGACGTTAAACAAGTGCACTGGTCGGGAGGTAACCCGACACTATCTTACTTTCTGTCATTTAAATTCTGTCATTTAATTTTCTGTCTTAGTCATTCTCACATATATATATATAAGCTTGCATGACTTTTGAACTAAGGCACTCCTTCGTTCAAAAGGGTGGGGTGAGAACCACCGTTGTATATAAATAACATGTTTGCTGTTTGTTTTTTTTAGTAATAGTATATTTTTGAAAATATGAACTTAAGAATGTGAAAAAGATAGACCGAAATTCATGCATTTACCATGTGAAAATTCAACTGTCTAAAAACTTAGAACGTAACTTTTCATTTGTCCTTTGTGCTGAGATTAACAAGGGGTTTGGAGTTGATAGAAATGCCCTAGAGAGGCTTGGCAAGCAATCAAAGGACCGAGTCAAAACTATATGGTTTTCGAAGTCAGTGGAGGCTGCACTTCGGGTTTCAGTGAAGATTGAAGTCATCTCCGCCATGCAGTGTTTATGCAAAAAGAAAAGAAAAGGCGAGGACGGGAATCAGACCGTCCTCTCTCTAGTTAAAGTAGCCGAGAAAATAGATGAGCGACCCTCATCTTGACACGCGCAAAACACCAACGATGAGAGGAGCGGGGAGGTATTTTCATAGGCTTGCGGGCGATGATTGGACCTCCCAAAGAAAAGGCTTGAGAAAATGGACTAGCAAAGCCACAAAAAGGCGAAAAGCTCGAAGAAGCAAATCAAGAGGCCAAAGGCCCAAAATTGTGAAGGTTTTAACCGAACAAAAGTGAAGCTCTCAAAAAGTCAAATCAAAGGCCAAAGGCCAATTCACTACAAAGCAGTCCCTCGCCAAAAGAAGAAAAATAAAAGTACTCAAACCAGTGAAACCCGAACCAAATCACGTGCTAGAAAAAGCTACAAGGAAACCATATAGTGAGAGACGGTCCCAAGATTGCAGTCCAGGAGCCTAAAAAGGGCTATCTCCCGAAACATCCGGAACAATTTGCATCTCGGCACGGAGGTACAAGTATTAAGTTTCTTCTATTTATTTACGCAGTTTAATTTGGTAATAAGTAGTAATGCATGAATTAGGATATATCTAGTCCCACAGTCTAATTTTCATATTTTAAAACCAAACTTAGTGCCGCCCTTTAATAGCATTGTTCGGGACGAACAACTAAAAGTGTGGGGTGATCTGATGGACCATAATTATACGAATCAAAAACACAGTAAAACCCACCAAATTAGACTGTTGGTCTATTTAACTTCTACTTGTTAGTCCCGATATATTTCTACAGGGTATTTTGGCGCTTAGAGAGAAAACACGCTAAGGAGAGGAGTTTTACGCTAAAAAGGATCGCTCGCAGTTTCTGGCCAGCCAAAGACCGAGAAACCCAGGTTGCGCCCAACGTCCAGCACGCCGGCCGAGCTAGTCGAGTCCAAATTCAAGTTGCCCGAGCAAACCATCTCATCTGAAAATTCCGCCTCGACCAAAGTGTTTAAAATGGAAAATAAAGTGGACAATGTCGGAAAACCAAGGAGAATGCTCGAGCAGATTGGCAGTTAGCTCAATTCCAAGGCAAAGGCCCGGCGCGCATAGGAACTCAAACCAAGTCGCTCGACCCGACGGATGCATCTAGCAAATCTGGCTCGTCCAAGATGTTTGGAATGCCCAACAAGTCGGACAATCTCGCTTCCTAGACAAAACGCTCGAGCGGATTAGCAGTTGGCCCAGTTCCATAGTAAAGGCCGCGCTTATAGGCACCAAGACCAAGTTGCTCGACCAAAACATGGAATTTGGAAATTCTGGCTCGACCATTAGTCTTAAAATCACTTGGCCATTGCAAATCAACTATCAAAAAGCCAAAAACGCAATGATCAAAATCTGGTGACCGGTGGCTTTTGGTTGGAGGTAACCAAAGAAGCAAACTCTCCCCATTTGGTGACCTCCAACCGGCTGCTATGACCTGCTATGGAGCTCCCTTGGATGAAAGCCATGTGGTTTCATCTCATCCCTCCATTCCTCTCCCTTAGGCCTATAAATACAACCCCCCATCTCACTTGTAATTCATTCCAAAATCAAATAAACACTTATCTCTCTACATTTTGTTACTTGTAAGTTTGGTTTTTGGAATAATACTCTTGTCGGTTCTTGAGTATTATAACGGTTTTAGAGAATACTCCTGTTGGTTCTTGAGTATTCAGTAGGAAATTGGGAATACTCCTGTTGGTTCTTGAGTATTCCACCCCTTTCCCTCTTACTGTTTTCAAAAACCCCTGAGTATTTAGCTATGGTATCCACCTCTATGGATATTCGTAGCTAAACTCTTTATTCGGTTAAAGGGGCGTACTTGTATTATAAAATGTTTTAATTCTTTTAGTTTCTTTTCTTTGTATTCAAAACTGTTCTATGTGCCATATATTAGATCAGAACTTCCAAGGTTGAGTGGATGCTTGAAATGGCAAAGCTCTTCTGTGGAAGTTCGTAAACATACTCGGGTAAGTGGATGCTTGAAATGGCAAAGCTTATCTGAGGAGTTTGATCTCTCTCAAACACCATTTTGGGTAAATCGGAAAAGACAACCCAAAATGGATGCACACAGACTAGCATATCCTGAAAGGGGTATTGGCGCTAGTCTAAATAGAACAAGTGCTTTACGTTTTTTGCAAAAGATTAGACACTGTTGCAAATCGAGTGCTTGAAATGGCCTTGATTCACTTTCGAACACTTTTGCAAAAGACTAGACAGTGTGGCAAATCGAGCGCCGGAAAAGGCCTTGATACACGTTTGAATACTTAGACGGGTTACTAAAACAATAAACAGGCTATGATACAAGGCCCCTGAAACCGAATGTTTTTCTTGAATTACAAAAAACCCCCCCCCCCCGTATTTACTTTTACTAATCGCTCGATCAACTACAATCATCAACCACTCATCTACCGGAGGAATCGCAATCACGCATCACCCGCTGTAAGTCTTCTTTGTATTTTCAGTATTTAATTTTCTGTCATTTACTTTTCCGCACACAAAACCAAAACCAATTAAAAAGTCACGTAGTTACGTAGCTCTAAAACCTCAACCAACCTAAAACACGCTCCCCCGTTGTATGAACATTTAAAGAACAACTCATCCCCCTAATTCCTTTGGGTTCGACCCCTACTTACCACTTACTACCCAGTAGTGTAGTCGTGAGTAGCGGACTATTATAAATTTATTTGTACAAATCGCTCCGACGACAAGCGATCCCTGTCAAATTGGCGCCGTTGCCGGGGAATTAGCCATCGGATTAGTTGTTCTTTCCCTCCCATGTCCTCATGACGCAACCCCCTACATATGCATGGACAACAAGACATCTCCCTCAATTCGGAGGTACGGATGGAGAAGACCCAGTACAACACTGCCAAAACTTTCACCATGTTTGCCAACACATAAAACCTGAAAACGAAATGTTAGAGGAATTTAAGCTTAATTGCTTCGAATTCTCTCTAACTGATTTTGCGACAGTATGGTATTGCACATCAACTGCTAGTTATGCAAAATATTACATGAACCTTCGCGCTAAATTTCTGAAAAAGTTCTCCCCACCACCCTTCGAACTTGAAATCCGCGAAAAGATCAACAACCTAAAGCAATCCTGGGACAAAACTTTGGACGAGTACTTATGGTACTTCGATTCCCTTGTAACGAGCTGCCCGCACCATGGATTCACGAACTTAGATCTTCTTCAAAAGTTCCTCGGTGGAATGATGCCACAAGAGTGGAATAGGCTTAATGAAGCGGCGGGAGGTTCAGCCATGGCTGATCTGCGGGACCTGATAAATAATCTGGCCAATAGGCCAAGACAAGATCAGGCCATACGGCACGAAGAACTGGACAACACGATATGCCAAATCCAGGCTGACATCGAGGACATTACAACAGAGCCGACATCTAGAAACCAGCAGTTGGTCAACATGGTACATCAAATCCAGGTAGAAAGAGACGAATCTTGGATGGCCGAAAAAGAATTGCCAAAATCAGGCCCGGTCCTTGCGCTCGGAGCACCCGAGGAAGTCCCGGACCTCATTAATGATCTGCCCGAGGAAGTCCCGGACCTCACTGCCGAACTAACCGAAGAAATCACGGCAGGCCCGATCCTTGCGCTCGAAGCACCCGAAACTTGCCCGATCCTCACTATCGAAGCACCTAAGGCAGGCCTGGTCCTCATTATCAAACTGTCCAAGAAAGACCTTGCCCTTATGGTGGAAGTTCCCCAACTTTTCCCTTCGGTTTGTATGCGGATCACAGCCCCTGAAAATGAAGTAATTAACGCTGAGGTACAAGGCGAGTTGGAGGCAAATCAAGGGCAAGAAAAACCATCAATAGAGCTCTCACTCACCACAACTCAACAAAGCGGCCCTGAAAACTCGCTCGTTCTAGGACGACCATTCGTCGCTGCCACAAAGAAGAGGGTTAGCATGGGCGCATGCTTGAGCTCGCTTAGCAAAAGACTAAACTTCCAGAACTGCAAGGATGCCAACCGGCCATACATGAAGAAACAGCAAAGGCATGGGCCAAGAGAATGGAAGCCGGGAAGGAGAAACAAGAGAGCTCGACTTGATGAACCAGCTAATTTGATCAAGGAATCCTCGCCCTCTCGAGGATATATGAAGAAGAAGCCTCCGGATCAAGGGAGAGCAAAACTGAGCCCGCTGCCATATGTGTACTTTGGGCAAATCAAAAGGGCAGCTGTGAAGAAATTCGACCTAAGCCACCCATGGGACCCAAACCAGTAATCCACAACGAGGTACTGTCGAGCCAACGACGTTAAACAAGTGCACTGGTCGGGAGGTAACCCGACACTATCTTACTTTCTGTCATTTAAATTCTGTCATTTAATTTTCTGTCTTAGTCATTCTCACATATATATATAAGCTTGCATGACTTTTGAACTAAGGCACTCCTTCGTTCAAAAGTGTGGGGTGAGAACCACCGTTGTATATAAATAACATGCTTGCTGTTTGTTTTTTTTAGTAATAGTATCTTTTTGAAAATATGAACTTAAGAATGTGAAAAAGATAGACCGAAATTCATGCATTTACCATGTGAAAATTCAACTGTCTAAAAACTTAGAACGTAACTTTTCATTTGTCCTTTGTGCTGAGATTAACAAGGGGTTTGGAGTTGATAGAAATGCCCTAGAGAGGCTTGGCAAGCAATCAAAGGACCGAGTCAAAACTATATGGTTTTCGAAGTCAGTGGAGGCTGCACTTCGGGTTTCAGTGAAGATTGAAGTCATCTCCGCCATGCAGTGTTTATGCAAAAAGAAAAGAAAAGGCGAGGACGGGAATCAGACCGTCCTCTCTCTAGTTAAAGTAGCCGAGAAAATAGATGAGCGACCCTCATCTTGACACGCGCAAAACACCAACGATGAGAGGAGCGGGGAGGTATTTCCATAGGCTTGCGGGCGATGATTGGACCTCCCAAAGAAAAGGCTTGAGAAAATGGACTAGCAAAGCCACAAAAAGGCGAAAAGCTCGAAGAAGCAAATCAAGAGGCCAAAGGCCCAAAATTGTGAAGGTTTTAACCGAACAAAAGTGAAGCTCTCAAAAAGTCAAATCAAAGGCCAAAGGCCAATTCACTACAAAAGCAGTCCCTCGCCAAAAGAAGAAAAATAAAAGTACTCAAACCAGTGAAACCCGAACCAAATCACGTGCTAGAAAAAGCTACAAGGAAACCATATAGTGAGAGACGGTCCCAAGATTGCAGTGCAGGAGCCTAAAAAGGGCTATCTCCCGAAACATCCGGAACAATTTGCATCTCGGCACGGAGGTACAAGTATTAAGTTTCTTCTATTTATTTACGCAGTTTAATTTGGTAATAAGTAGTAATGCATGAATTAGGATATATCTAGTCCCACAGTCTAATTTTATATTTTAAAACCAAACTTAGTGCCGCCCTTTAATAGCATTGTTCGGGACGAACAACTAAAAGTGTGGGGTGATCTGATGGACCATAATTATACGAATCAAAAACACAGTAAAACCCACCAAATTAGACTGTTGGTCTATTTAACTTCTACTTGTTAGTCCCGATATATTTCTACAGGGTATTTTGGCGCTTAGAGAGAAAACACGCTAAGGAGAGGACTTTTACGCTAAAAAGGATCGCTCGCAGTTTCTGGCCAGCCAAAGACCGAGAAACCCAGGTTGCGCCCAACGTCCAGCACGCCGGCCGAGCTAGTCGAGTCCAAATTCAAGTTGCCCGAGCAAACCATCTCATCTGACAATTCCGCCTCGACCAAAGTGTTTAAAATGGAAAATAAAGTGGACAATGTCGGAAAACCAAGGAGAATGCTCGAGCAGATTGGCAGTTAGCTCAATTCCAAGGCAAAGGCCCGGCGCGCATAGGAACTCAAACCAAGTCGCTCGACCCGACGGATGCATCTAGCAAATCTGGCTCGTCCAAGATGTTTGGAATGCCCAACAAGTCGGACAATCTCGCTTCCTAGATAAAACGCTCGAGCGGATTAGGAGTTGGCCCAGTTCCATAGTAAAGGCCGCGCTTATAGGCACCAAGACCAAGTTGCTCGACCAAAACACGGAATTTGGAAATTCTGGCTCGACCATTAGTCTTAAAATCACTTGGCCATTCCAAATCAACTATCAAAAAGCCAAAAACGCAATGATCAAAATCTGGTGACCGGTGGCTTTTGGTTGGAGGTAACCAAAGAAGCAAACTCTCCCCATTTGGTGACCTCCAACCGGCTGCTATGACCTGCTATGGAGCTCCCTTGGATGAAAGCCATGTGGTTTCATCTCATCCCTCCATTCCTCTCCCTTAGGCCTATAAATACAACCCCCCATCTCACTTGTAATTCATTCCAAAATCAAATAAACACTTATCTCTCTACATTTTGTTACTTGTAAGTTTGGTTTTTGGAATAATACTCTTGTCGGTTCTTGAGTATTATAACGGTTTTAGAGAATACTCCTGTTGGTTCTTGAGTATTCAGTAGGAAATTGGGAATACTCCTGTTGGTTCTTGAGTATTCCACCCCTTTCCCTCTTACTGTTTTCAAAAACCCCTGAGTATTTAGCTATGGTATCCACCTCTATGGATATTCGTAGCTAAACTCTTTATTCGGTTAAAGGGGCGTACTTGTATTATAAAATGTTTTAATTCTTTTAGTTTCTTTTCTTTGTATTCAAAACTGTTCTATGTGCCATATATTAGATCAGAACTTCCAAGGTTGAGTGGATGCTTGAAATGGCAAAGCTCTTCTGTGGAAGTTCGTAAACATACTCGGGTAAGTGGATGCTTGAAATGGCAAAGTTTATCTGAGGAGTTTGATCTCTCTCAAACACCATTTTGGGTAAATCGGAAAAGACAACCCAAAATGGATGCACACAGACTAGCATATCCTGAAAGGGGTATTGGCGCTAGTCTAAATAGAACAAGTGCTTTACATTTTTTGCAAAAGATTAGACAGTGTTGCAAATCGAGTGCTTGAAATGGCCTTGATTCACTTTCGAACACTTTTGCAAAAGACTAGACAGTGTGGCAAATCGAGCGCCGGAAAAGGCCTTGATACACGTTTGAATACTTAGATGGGTTACTAAAACAATAAACAGGCTATGATACAAGGCCCCTGAAACCGAATGTTTTTCTTGAATTACAAAAAACCCCCCCGTATTTACTTTTACTAATCGCTCGATCAACTACAATCATCAACCACTCATCTACCGGAGGAATCGCAATCACGCATCACCCGCTGTAAGTCTTCTTTGTATTTTCAGTATTTGATTTTCTTTCATTTACTTTTCCGCACACAAAACCAAAACCAATTAAAAAGTCACGTAGTTACGTAGCTCTAAAACCTCAACCAACCTAAAACACGCTCCCCCGTTGTATGAACATTTAAAGAACAACTCATCCCCCTAATTCCTTTGGGTTCGACCCCTACTTACCACTTACTACCCAGTAGTGTAGTTGCGAGTAGCGGACTATTATAAATTTATTTGTACAAATCGCTCCGACGACAAGCGATTCCTGTCAAATTGGCGCCGTTGCCGGGGAATTAGCCATCGGATTAGTTGTTCTTTCCCTCCCATGTCCTCATGACGCAACCCCCTACATATGCATGGACAACAAGACATCTCCCTCTATTCGGAGGTACGGATGGAGAAGACCCAGTACAACACTGCCAAAACTTTCACCATGTTTGCCAACACATAAAACCTGAAAACGAAATGTTAGAGGAATTTAAGCTTAATTGCTTCGAATTCTCTCTAACTGATTTTGCGACAGTATGGTATTGCACATCAACTGCTAGTTATGCAAAATATTACATGAACCTTCGCGCTAAATTTCTGAAAAAGTTCTCCCCACCACCCTTCGAACTTGAAATCCGCGAAAAGATCAACAATCTAAAGCAATCCTGGGACAAAACTTTGGACGAGTACTTATGGTACTTCGATTCCCTTGTAACGAGCTGCCCGCACCATGGATTCACGAACTTAGATCTTCTTCAAAAGTTCCTCGGTGGAATGATGCCACAAGAGTGGAATAGGCTTAATGAAGCGGCGGGAGGTTCAGCCATGGCTGATCTGTGGGACCTGATAAATAATCTGGCCAATTGGCCAAGACAAGATCAGGCCATACGGCACGAAGAACTGGACAACACGATATGCCAAATCCAGGCTGACATCGAGGACATTACAACAGAGCCGACATCTAGCAACCAGCAGTTGGTCAACATGGTACATCAAATCCATGTAGAAAGAGACGAATCTTGGATGGCCGAAAAAGAATTGCCAAAATCAGGCCCGGTCCTTGCGCTCGGAGCACCCGAGGAAGTCCCGGACCTCATTAATGATCTGCCCGAGGAAGTCCCGGACCTCACTGCCGAACTAACCGAAGAAATCACGGTAGGCCCGATCCTTGCGCTCGAAGCACCCGAAACTTGCCCGATCCTCACTATCGAAGCACCTAAGGCAGGCCTGGTCCTCATTATCAAACTGTCCAAGAAAGACCTTGCCCTTATGGTGGAAGTTCCCCAACTTTTCCCTTCGGTTTGTATGCGGATCACAGCCCCTGAAAATGAAGTAATTAACGCTGAGGTACAAGGCGAGTTGGAGGCAAATCAAGGGCAAGAAAAACCATCAATAGAGCTCTCACTCACCACAAATCAACAAAGCGGCCCTGAAAACTCGCTCGTTCTAGGACGACCATTCGTCGCTGCCACAAAGAAGAGGGTTAGCATGGGCGCATGCTTGAGCTCGCTTAGCAAAAGACTAAACTTCCAGAACTGCAAGGATGCCAACCGGCCATACATGAAGAAACAGCAAAGGCATGGGCCAAGAGAATGGAAGCCGGGAAGGAGAAACAAGAGAGCTCGACTTGATGAACCAGCTAATTTGGTCAAGGAATCCTCGCCCTCTCGAGGATATATGAAGAAGAAGCCTCCGGATCAAGGGAGAGCAAAACTGAGCCCGCTGCCATATGTGTACTTTGGGCAAATCAAAAGGGCAGCTGTGAAGAAATTCGACCTAAGCCACCCATGGGACCCAAACCAGTAATCCACAACGAGGTACTGTCGAGCCAACGACGTTAAACAAGTGCACTGGTCGGGAGGTAACCCGACACTATCTTACTTTCTGTCATTTAAATTCTGTCATTTAATTTTCTGTCTTAGTCATTCTCACATATATATATAAGCTTGCATGACTTTTGAACTAAGGCACGCCTTCGTTCAAAAGTGTGGGGTGAGAACCACCGTTGTATATAAATAACATGCTTGCTGTTTGTTTTTTTAGTAATAGTATCTTTTTGAAAATGTGAACTTAAGAATGTGAAAAAGATAGACCGAAATTCATGCATTTACCTTGTGAAAATTCAACTGTCTAAAAACTTAGAACGTAACTTTTCATTTGTCCTTTTGTGCTGAGATTAACAAGGGGTTTGGAGTTGATAGAAATGCCCTAGAGAGGCTTGGCAAGCAATCAAAGGACCGAGTCAAAACTATATGGTTTTCGAAGTCAGTGGAGGCTGCACTTCGGGTTTCAGTGAAGATTGAAGTCATCTCCGCCATGCAGTGTTTATGCAAAAAGAAAAGAAAAGGCGAGGACGGGAATCAGACCGTCCTCTCTCTAGTTAAAGTAGCCGAGAAAATAGATGAGCGACCCTCATCTTGACCCGCGCAAAACAACAACGATGAGAGGAGCGGGGAGGTATTTCCATAGGCTTGCGGGCGATGATTGGACCTCCCAAAGAAAAGGCTTGAGAAAATGGACTAGCAAAGCCACAAAAAGGCGAAAAGCTCGAAGAAGCAAATCAAGAGGCCAAAGGCCCAAAATTGTGAAGGTTTTAACCGAACAAAAGTGAAGCTCTCAAAAAGTCAAATCAAAGGCCAAAGGCCAATTCACTACAAAAGCAGTCCCTCGCCAAAAGAAGAAAAATAAAAGTACTCAAACCAGTGAAACCCGAACCAAATCACGTGCTAGAAAAAGATACAAGGAAACCATATAGTGAGAGACGGTCCCAAGATTGCAGTCCAGGAGCCTAAAAAGGGCTATCTCCCGAAACATCCGGAACAATTTGCATCTCGGCACGGAGGTACAAGTATTAAGTTTCTTCTATTTATTTACGCAGTTTAATTTGGTAATAAGTAGTAATGCATGAATTAGGATATATCTAGTCCCACAGTCTAATTTTCATATTTTAAAACCAAACTTAGTGCCGCCCTTTAATAGCATTGTTCGGGACGAACAACTAAAAGTGTGGGGTGATCTGATGGACCATAATTATACGAATCAAAAACACAGTAAAACCCACCAAATTAGACTGTTGGTCTATTTAACTTCTACTTGTTAGTCCCGATATATTTCTACAGGGTATTTTGGCGCTTAGAGAGAAAACACGCTAAGGAGAGGAGTTTTACGCTAAAAAGGATCGCTCGCAGTTTCTGGCCAGCCAAAGACCGAGAAACCCAGGTTGCGCCCAACGTCCAGTACGCCGGCCGAGCTAGTCGAGTCCAAATTCAAGTTGCCCGAGCAAACCATCTCATCTGACAATTCCGCCTCGACCAAAGTGTTTAAAATGGAAAATAAAGTGGACAATGTCGGAAAACCAAGGAGAATGCTCGAGCAGATTGGCAGTTAGCTCAATTCCAAGGCAAAGGCCCGGCGCGCATAGGAACTCAAACCAAGTCGCTCGACCCGACGGATGCATCTAGCAAATCTGGCTCGACCACGATGTTTGGAATGCCCAACAAGTCGGACAATCTCGTTTCCTAGACAAAACGCTCGAGCGGATTAGCAGTTGGCCCAATTCCATAGTAAAGGCCGCGCTTATAGGCACCAAGACCAAGTTGCTCGACCACAACATGGAATTTGGAAATTCTGGCTCGACCATTAGTCTTAAAAGCACTTGTCCATTCCAAATCAACTATCAAAAAGCCAAAAACGCAATGATCAAAATCTGGTGACCGGTGGCTTTTGGTTGGAGGTAACCAAAGAAGCAAACTCTCCCCATTTGGTGACCTCCAACCGGCTGCTATGACCTGCTATGGAGCTCCCTTGGATGAAAACCATGTGGTTTCATCTCATCCCTCCATTCCTCTCCCTTAGGCCTATAAATACAACCCCCCATCTCACTTGTAATTCATTCCAAAATCAAATAAACACTTATCTCTCTACATTTTGTTACTTGTAAGTTTGGTTTTTGGAATAATACTCTTGTCGGTTCTTGAGTATTATAACGGTTTTAGAGAATACTCCTGTTGGTTCTTGAGTATTCAGTAGGAAATTGGGAATACTCTTGTTGGTTCTTGAGTATTCCACCCCTTTCCCTCTTACTGTTTTCAAAAACCCCTGAGTATTTAGCTATGGTATCCACCTCTATGGATATTCGTAGCTAAACTCTTTATTCGGTTAAAGGGGCGTACTTGTATTATAAAATGTTTTAATTCTTTTAGTTTCTTTTCTTTGTATTCAAAACTGTTCTATGTGCCATATATTAGATCAGAACTTCCAAGGTTGAGTGGATGCTTGAAATGGCAAAGCTTATCTGAGGAGTTTGATCTCTCTCAAACACCATTTTGGGTAAATCGGAAAAGACAACCCAAAATGGATGCACACAGACTAGCATATCCTGAAAGGGGTATTGACGCTAGTCTAAATAGAACAAGTGCTTTACGTTTTTTGCAAAAGATTAGACAGTGTTGCAAATCGAGTGCTTGAAATGGCCTTGATTCACTTTCGAACACTTTTGCAAAAGACTAGACAGTGTGGCAAATCGAGCGCCGGAAAAGGCCTTGATACACGTTTGAATACTTAGACGGGTTACTAAAACAATAAACAGGCTATGATACAAGGCCCCTGAAACCGAATGTTTTTCTTGAATTACAAAAAACCCCCCGTATTTACTTTTACTAATCGCTCGATCATATACAATCATCAACCACTCATCTACCGGAGGAATCGCAATCACGCATCACCCGCTGTAAGTCTTCTTTGTATTTTCAGTATTTAATTTTCTGTCATTTACTTTTCCGCACACAAAACCAAAACCAATTAAAAAGTCACGTAGTTACGTAGCTCTAAAACCTCAACCAACCTAAAACACGCTCCCCCGCTGTATAAACATTTAAAGAACAACTCATCCCCCTAATTCCTTTGGGTTCGACCCCTACTTACCACTTACTACCCAGTAGTGTAGTCGCGAGTAGCGGACTATTATAAATTTATTTGTACAAATCGCTCCGACGACAAGCGATCCCTGTCAAAGGTGACTGCCATTGAGGAAATGCAAGACATAACCGAGATGAAGCTTGACGAGCTCATGGGGTCACTAAGGACATATGAGATGAAGTTTCCAGATGATTTTTAAAGAAGGACAGTAGAATGTGTTGCACTGAAGGCTGATGTAACTGAAGAGTGGAACAGCGTCAAGGACGAGTCAGAACAACTCACCATAATAGCCAAATATCTTGAAAGGATTGTGAAAAGGCTGAATAGACGAGGATACAATCATGAACAGCAATCCACGTCTAACTCGCAGAGTCGAAGAGGAGAAAACTCTCAGAAGAGAAACGGGCCTGGAGAGAACAACAACATGTTCAAGGGTGATAAAGGCAAAGTAATCCAGTGTCGAGAATGCGGAGGCTATGGTCACATTCAAGCTGAATGCGCCAACACACTGAAGAAGAAGGCTTATTATATTAACCGGAGCAACAGCGACTCAGAGGAGGATGACTCGAACAACTTTGTTGCATTCACCAGCGCAACTGATCGTAGAGGTGAAGAGCTTGACAGCACCTGTTCCAGAATGATGTCTGAACAGTCGGCTGACCACTCCAGCAGCAGTGATGATGAAGAAGTCATAGATGAATGTGTCTTCAAAAACTACAAGGCTCTATATGAGAAGTGCGAGGAGGTGATAGCTCTGAATAATAGTCTTAACTTCAACATGACGGGCATGGAGGATGAGAAGGAAAAGCTAAGGGAGAGAGTTGATGTCCTGATTGAAGAAAAGGCAGAACTCCTTGAGGTTATCTCGTCGTTAAAGATGCAGATGGAGAAAGACAAAGACATGCACACTAGAGACATGGCAGAACTGAAGAAAAGACATGCTGCTGATGAGACGTATTTATACGAATCATTAAGTCAACAATTCCCACCAAATATGACATTTGGTCACACGAACAGTTGCTTGCTAATGTGGTTTTGCATTTCAGGCAATCTTGGAGCCTTAAGAGGAATCGGGCTTAAGAAGGGCATTTTGTGCCTAAAACATCACAATGAAGGTTGACCCGACCGGGTGGGAAAGTGCCTGAGGTCCAACCGACCGGGTGAGATCAGAATGCCTAAGCCGCGCCCAGCGCCCCAGCACACCAGCCGAGCCATCCAAGGACCAAATCAAATCGCTCGACCAGACGGACTCCGTTGACACATCCGACTCGACAAAAATGATCCAAATGGAAAATAAGGTGGACAATGTCGGAAAACCAAGGAGAATTCCCGAACAGATTGGCTGTTGGCCCATGCCAAGCCATTTCGGCTCATTTCCGTCAGGGCCCTGCGTGCACAGATTCAAGTCGATGCGAGAATCCTCGAGCCAAAATCATCATCTAGGGAATCTGGCTCGACCAAGTGGTTTTAAATGCCCAATAACTTACACAACCTCAATCCCAAGCAAAACGCCCGAACAGATTGGCTGTTGGCTCATGCCAAGCCATTTCGGCTCATTCTCGGCAGGGCCCTGGCGCGCAGATTATGCAATGTAAGGACTTCGTCGAGCAAAACTATTCAAATCAAAATTCTGGCTCGACAGATAGTCTTAGAATATTCCCAATAGGTGGAAAGGTGAGTAATCTCACCATGTCGAGGAAAAATATCAGGAGGTTCACACATGTGCTCAAATTTACAATGTGGGGTGTTTATTCAAAGAAGCATGATCTAGAAGCCAACTATTGAAGCCATTATGGAGCTGGAAAGAGAGGTCAAATAAACATACAAAACTCTTTGTGGATCAATATTCTCCACTTGCCAACATCAAGCCTTAAATCATGGGTGAGTGGCACTAGTGGAATGGAGTAAAATAAACTCACAAGGGCCACAAGAGGAGCCTATGTTTTGAGCTTGTCTTCCACAAGGGGCTATAAATAGAGGGCTTGGGAGAGGCATCAAAAACACAATTCATCATCCATTGGAAGTGAGAGCTCCTCTCTCCTTCCCACACCAATTCAATACACACATTTTTCCTTACTTCTCTTTAGTCTTAATTTCTTTATTTTCAAGCATTTCCCTTACTTTCTCGTATTACTTTCCTCTACTCCTCACCATGGCTATTGTATTTCTTCTTATGAATAGTAGTAGCTAAATCCCCATTTGGTTTAGGGATCCATACATTGTGGGCAAGTTTTGAGACCCTTCACTTAATGTTATCTTGTGTTTTTGTGGAGTAAGTGCTTGGAATGGCCTTACTTGGGTTGTGACTTGAAATGGAAACAACCACACTAAAGAACACAAGGTTAGATCATTAGAGGTCAATGATGAACAAGCCACAATAGTATTGTCAACACATTTTGAGATTCTTTACTTAATGCTTCCTTTGTGTTCTACTAGTTCTTGTGCCCATTAATCCGGTTTGAACATGCAAGGCTAAGTGGATGCTTGGAATGGCAAAGCTTAGTCAAGTAGTTCAAACCCCCCTATTGCTACTCGTTTGATAATGAATCATGAGAACGGGTAGCCGCACTTAGGCTAATATACCTTGGAATGGGGTATTAGTCTTGCTAGAACTAGAAGTCTATGTGCTTGGAATGGCCATGGATGGTGGTGTAAGTGCTTGGAATGGCCTTACTTTGGGTTGGGACTCGGAATGGAAACAACCACGCCTATGAACATGAAGTTAGATCATTAGATATCTATGATGAATGTGTGACAACAAATCCCTAGACCAAATGCTTCTCTTTTTGTTTACTTTTCGCTCATTTCCTTTTGCACTTTCTTTCATTTGTTCGCAACCCCCCAAAACCCCCAACTCTATTTACTTTCCTTTTATTTTCTTGTAAGAACAACAAAGTAGCCATTACAACTCCTCTGGATTCGACCCCTACTTGCCGCTCTACTAATCCATAGTGAGCCAATAGTAGTGGACAATTATAAATGTAATTTGCAAGGCACGACGACGCCTTGTCAAATTTGGCGCCGTTGCCGGGGAGTTGAGCATTGGTGAAGTTGTTCTATTTGTGTGTTTTTGTTTTTGTTTTGCAGATTCGACATGTCTTCCTACTATGAAGGTGAGCCTTGGAATGAAGAGGAATACTACCCACCATCCTTCCAACATGAAATCCAAGAAAAGATCATGTACATTGTGCAATCCCGGGATGAAACATTGGATGAGTACTTACAATACTTTGATTCCCTTGTGACAAGCTGCCCGCACCATGGATTCACTAACTACGATCTTCTTCAAAGATTTCTCGGTGGAATGATGCCACATGAGTGGGATAGGCTCAATGAAGCGGCGGGAGGCTCGGTCTATAAGTTAACCATGAGTGCTATTTGGCACTTAATATATGATTTGATCGAGGACTCGAGGCTAAGGCAAGAACAGCACAAGGCGTTTGAGGACATGATGAAGGATATGATGAAAGAGTTGGCCGCTTAGCAATGAGCAATTCCAAGCCACGATCCAGCAAAATCTGGCCGAGACCGAGGGACACATGGCCAAGATACAAAAGGCGTTATCCGACTTGACCCAGGACGTGTCCAAGTTGATAAGGGACCGGGAAGAAGCATGTACAAGGGAAGAGGACCCGAATGCATCCAAAGAAGACCCTATCCTCGTAACCGAAGAGTCCCTACTTGTCCCCTCATTGTCTATGGAGATCACAACCACCGAAACTCATATAATCAAAGATGATGTTCGAGGCAAGTTAGAGGTGAAATCAAACATGGGGACAAGCTTGATGTCGCTTGTGAGTGATGGCAAGATTATGATCTTCGAAAAATGCAAGGATGCCATCCGCTCATGCATGAAGAAGCGACCAAGACATGGGACATTTGAATGGAAGCCCGGATGGAAAGACAAGAGGGCACGGCTTGAAGAAACAGTGGCTATGTTCAAAAGGCCCTCTCCTCCTCCTCGGAAAGATGTAAAGACAAGACCACCCGACCGGTTGAAGGTAGAACCGAGCCCGCTGCCATATGAGAACTTTGGAAGGATTAAAAGGGCAGTTGGGAAGATGTTTGACCTCACACGACCATGGGATCCTAACTTGTGATCCCTAATGAGGTACAGTCGAGCCAACGACGTTAAACAAAGGCGCTCGCCGGGAGGCAGCCCGACATTTCTTAATATTTCTTGCATCTTATACTAACCCTCACCATTTGTAAATTAGAAAAGAAGCATGATTGTTTTGTAGGATGGGTTCCCAAGTGCTACGCACCTTGCCGGTCCTGCTACGCATTTTAAGCAGAACCGGGCGTGCCAAAGGAGAGCACTGAGGCCATCCGGAATGTTTGCGTAGACTGTCATCCAGCGGGGGTAGTTTCACATCTTGAAAATATTGGTCGAGAAAAATAAGCTTTTAAGGATTCTGTCACCAAGACTTACGAGTCTAAGGAAATTGGTTTTTAAGTGAGACCGTTTGTGACTCCACCAATTTCCTGGGAATCCTTTATTTGTCTTAATTTCTTTGACATAATCCTTTCATTTTGTGACGAACTCACGTTGCGATACCAGTTTCTACCAAAAGAAGGCAGGCGTAATGGAGCTCTTCGAGGACTCAAGGGAGGATGGTCAGCTGTTCCTGAACATCACGCATCGCACGAGGGAAGTACCTGTTCACTCTTAGCTCTCTTATTTTCCCTATTGTTTGTGTGCTTGCGCAAAAATCTTTAACTTATGTGTGCACATGGTTTGATCCAAAAGTGTGGGGTGAGTTGTTAGTTGTGTCAACATGTTTTCTTTAGAATAAAACTTTGAAGTAGGGATTGCTTTCTATTTCCTAGACTTGCATGATTGATCTTAAATGCGTGAAATAGATGGACCCGATTACATGTATTTCCCTCGTGAATTTAAAATTGTGTGCTAAGCATATGAATCTAAATCTCTTATGTGCCCTTGTGTGTCGAGATAAAAGACGAATGTGGAGTTGATAGCAACGCCCTAGTGAGACCCGACAAGCACTCAAGGCCCGGGACGAGTTATATGGTTATACGGACATAGTGAATGCTAGCATTTCGAGACTCAAATGGATCAGTTGGCTCCGCCCTGCAGCGTTTATGCAAGGGCGAGATGGGAAAAATGAACCGTCTCATCTCGAGTCCGAGTGGCCGGGAAAATGGCCGAGCGACCCTCGATCTGACCCGAGCCAAAGGGCGAGGACGAGAAAGAGCGGGAAGGGTATTTCCATATGCTTGCGGGCGATGATTGGACCCTTTCAAAAGAAACTGGACGTGCAATTCACATCAAGGAGTAAGGCTCAAAGAAAGAAAATCAGCCAAAAATGTGGAGTTTCATCCGAGCAAAAAAAAGTGAAACAATCCTATCATTCGTACATCAGGGTCGAAGGCCAAGTGACTTCAAAAGGCGTCCGAGCAAGCAACAAAAGAACTCGACCATCAGCTCGAATGCATCACGTGCAAGAAGAAGCTAGTCAGTATAACCATGTAGCAAGGCCCAGAGCCAAAGGTGTAGTTCGTGATCTAAAAAGGGCTATCTCCCATTCATCCGAATTGGTTTGCATCTCGGAATAAAGGTATCATGTATCAAACTAGTTCTTTGCTTAGCACAATATCTGAGTACCGAGGGATTTTGCATAAAAAGGTGAAATCTAGACTAGCAACTCATATGCATGTCTAAGGGGCCGAAGAGCTTGTGGTGTTCATGTGTTTTTCCTCTTATATCCTAGATATTGTTCGGGACGAACAAGTTTAAGTGTGGGGTGATTTGATGAGACGTATTTATACGAATCATTAAGTCAACAATTCCCACCAAATATGACATTTGGTCACACGAACAGTTGCTTGCTAATGTGGTTTTGCATTTCAGGCAATCTTGGAGCCTTAAGAGGAATCGGGCTTAAGAAGGGCATTTTGTGCCTAAAACATCACAATGAAGGTTGACCCGACCGGGTGGGAAAGTGCCTGAGGTCCAACCGACCGGGTGAGATCAGAATGCCTAAGCCGCGCCCAGCGCCCCAGCACACCAGCCGAGCCATCCAAGGACCAAATCAAATCGCTCGACCAGACGGACTCCGATGACACATCCGACTCGACCAAAATGATCCAAATGGAAAATAAGGTGGACAATGTCGAAAAACCAAGGAGAATACCCGAACAGATTGGCTGTTGGCCCATGCCAAGCCATTTCGGCTCATTTCCGTCAGGGCCCTGCGTGCACAGATTCAAGTCGATGCGAGAATCCTCGAGCCCAAATCATCATCTAGGGAATCTGGCTCGACCAAGTGGTTGTAAATGCCCAATAACTTACACAACCTCAATCCCAAGCAAAACGCCCGAACAGATTGGCTGTTGGCTCATGCCAAGCCATTTCGGCTCATTCTCGGCAGGGCCCTGGCGCGCAGATTATGCAATTTAAGGACTTCGTCGAGCAAAACTATTCAAATCAAAATTCTGGCTCGACAGATAGTCTTATAATATTCCCAATAGGTGGAAAGGTGAATAATCCCACCATTTCGAGGAAAAATATCAGGAGGTTCACACATGTGCTCAAATTTACAAAGTGGGGTGTTTATTCAAAGAAGCATGATCTAGAAGCCAACTATTGAAGCCATTATGGAGCTGGAAAGAGAGGTCAAATAAACATACAAAACTCTTTGTGGATCAATATTCTCCACTTGCCAACATCAAGCCTTAAATCATGGGTGAGTGGCACTAGTGGAATGGAGTAAAATAAACTCACAAGGGCCACAAGAGGAGCCTATGTTTTGAGCTTGTCTTCCACAAGGGGCTATAAATAGAGGGCTTGGGAGAGGCATCAAAAACACAATTCATCATCCATTGGAAGTGAGAGCTCCTCTCTCCTTCCCACACCAATTCAATACACACATTTTTCCTTACTTCTCTTTAGTCTTAATTTCTTTATTTTCAAGCATTTCCCTTACTTTCTCGTATTACTTTCCTCTACTCCTCACCATGGCTATTGTATTTCTTCTTATGAATACTAGTAGCTAAATCCCCATTTGGTTTAGGGATCCATACATTGTGGGCAAGTTTTGAGACCCTTCACTTAATGTTATCTTGTGTTTTTGTGGAGTAAGTGCTTGGAATGGCCTTACTTGGGTTGTGACTTGAAATGGAAACAACCACACTAAAGAACACAAGGTTAGATCATTAGAGGTCAATGATGAACAAGCCACAATAGTATTGTCAACACATTTTGAGATTCTTTACTTAATGCTTCCTTTGTGTTCTACTAGTTCTTATGCCCATTAATCCGGTTTGAACATGCAAGGCTAAGTGGATGCTTGGAATGGAAAAGCTTAGTCAAGTAGTTCAAACCCCCCTATTGCTACTCGTTTGATAATGAATCATGAGAACGGGTAGCCGCACTTAGGCTAATATACCTTGGAATGGGGTATTACTCTTGCTAGAACTAGAAGTCTATGTGCTTGGAATGGCCATGGATGGTGGTGTAAGTGCTTGGAATGGCCTTACTTTGGGTTGGGACTCGGAATGGAAACAACCACGCCTATGAACATGAAGTTAGATCATTAGATATCTATGATGAATGTGTGACAACAAATCCCTAGACCAAATGCTTCTCTTTTTGTTTACTTTTCGCTCATTTCCTTTTGCACTTTCTTTCATTTGTTCGCAACCCCCCAAAACCCCCAACTGTATTTACTTTCCTTTTATTTTCTTGTAAGAACAACAAAGTAGCCATTACAACTCCTCTGGGTTCGACCCCTACTTGCCGCTCTACTAATCCATAGTGAGCCAATAGTAGTGGACAATTATAAATGTAATTTGCAAGGCACGACGACGCCTTGTCAGCTGCCATGAGCCAAAGAGAGATATGTTTTCTAGAAGAAGTCAAGTCCTTGAAATTACAAATTGAGATGGAGAAGGACTACCACGCGGCAGTTCTGCACGAGCTGAATCAGTTCAAGAAATCAGTGAAGATGCTAAACTCTAGATCAAAAGACCTAGATACGATTCTGAAGTCCCAGAGAATGAGTTGAGGATGTAGAGGCATTGGCTACACTGATGGGAACAGTTCAGAAAAGATTGAGTTTGTCAAAGCTAAACAGCCGGTGAACAGAGAGATGAACAGGTACCCTCTGGCCAACATGATGAGTTCCAACGGAGAATGGAGAAGAGACTCAAGAACCTGTTGGTACTGTCACAAGAAGGGGCACATCAAGCCCAGGTGTCACGAGTTCATGGCTGTGCGTAGAAAGTTGCAGCAGAAAACTACTCCAAGAATGACACGAGAATGGAGAGTGAAGCAAAAAGAGAACCAGGGCCGAGAATCTCTGATGGAGGAAACCAGATCAACAAAAACCGGTTATTTGCTGACCCGCGGTCGAACAGATGCTGAGACACCATGGTCCGAAATTCTCTCAGTATGTGTCACTGACCCTGGCTATGTTCGAGGGGGAGTTGACAAGATTACAGATGCCGAGGAGACCAAGCTGGTCGATTTGAACCCTCCTTGCCTATTTTATGGCAAAAAGGGGGAGAGTGATCTCTGAAGTCTATATGGTTTTGCCAAAAATGCCAAGGGGGAGATTGTTGTTCCTATGTGGCATGGGTTTTGGCAAAACGTCTTTAGAGTGTTCAAGCAGGAGTTCAAGGGGACTTCAACCGACTACTGGAACTCACAAACAGCAGATCTGAAGATAAGACGTTTCCTAATCTGAACGATCGAAGATCCGATTAGTTGAAGTCGGCTAGCGATTAAATAGAAGATCAAATATTCAAATATATATTCTCTCATCAGTTAGAAGAAGATTCGAAATTACTTGGTGAGAAAGAAAGATCGAGATATTCCCAAAGATTGGTAAAAGATACACATCGAATATTTAGGAATATTTCCTAAATATTTGATGAGGTTATCTGGAGCAGATTTGGAGATCGCCCATGCATATAAATAAGAAGCCAGGGCGTCCACAATCTGTATCGATTCCTGAGAGAAAGAAAACACGAGAGCATTCGTGAGATTGGAGGAGGAGCGACGGCCGGCTGAGTATTCTACACCGGAATATCAACGACGAAGAAGCAGTCTGTTCAGGGTGCTGTTTAGACTGTTCTTGAAGAACAACCAAACACACACACACGGAAATCAAGACACGCCTTCGGAAGAAGGTTCTTGACTTTAGGAGAGGTCCAAGACTAGGTCGGGAGGGAGTCTCGTCCTACCCATAGGGGATCGAGGTGAACTGCGGTGAACCGAGATTGCAAATCCGAGAGACGGAGTGTTAGAGGCTAGGCTATTACAAACAAGGTGTTGTGTAAGCGTAAGTCCACTTGTAGCCCTAAACTCGTAATAAGATTTGTGTCCCTTTTAGGGTGTGGGAAGCCCCCCAGAGTAGGAAAGGCCGAACTGGGTATCATATCGTGTGTGCTACTATTTGTTCTGTTTACGGTTCTGTCTGCTAAGGTGTCCCAGTCTCTGGTTGAACACAACCTGGAACTGGTCTTGAACAGACAACAAAATTTCAGTTTGTATGCATAATTTGATAATTATTGACTCAGAATTGAATGGGAACATTCGCGTAATAGAAAAACTATAGAAAAACTAATCTGCAATGGAAAAGACTAATATTATAGAAACTGTAGTTTTACTAGAAAAACAAGTCACATAAATATGCTTGAATCCTTTAGACAAATTTGGGACTCCCAACACATAAACATCCAACCATAAACCTTAGAATAACATACCTCAAAAGAAAATTCAGCACAAACTTCAAACGGGTCCATTTAAAGACAACATGCAGACTTTCAACAACAACTCCAAATTAAGAAGTATTGGTAGTTAACCCTCAAAAAGACCTGCAAAATTTCAAACCAAAGTAATCATAGAAAATGACTTCTTCTGACAATTATAAGACTTGATTTGTATCAGATGTCAGGTATGACGGAAATAGAAATCAGGACAGAATTCTAGAGCAAAAGAAGCTTATAAATGAACTACGCAACAAGTTGGGAGAAGCAGAGAATAAAATCATTGAAGGGGAACAGATCAGAAAGAAGCTGCACAACACTATATTGGTGTGTAATTTGTAGCACTCTGTCAACAAAACCATCTGTTTGTATGCATAATTTGGTAAATATTGACTCAGGAATTGAAAGGGAACATTCGCGTATTGTGCGACCAGTACTACCTGAAGATAATGCTAGCATGGAGTCAAATGCAATATCCTTCCCTACTTCCACCGAATTTGCTGGTCGTGCCCTTGATGTGATGCAAAATGGTATACATGCATACATTACTTGCATAATTTATTATTATATGCTCGTTTGAATACTTACTTTTTTGGGTAATAACTATCAGGCCAAAAGCTGTCTTTTACATTTGTCAAAGTATTTACTCCTGATGTGTCCCAAGAAGATGTCTTTGTGGAGATTCACAGCTAGTTCAGAGTGCATTAGATGGACACAAGGTGCAAATACTTGGTTTTTTTCTTTCTAAATTTTGTAGTATGTTCTTTCATCTCGATTAAACTGCATCTGCAAGCATTTTCTACAGCAAGATGTATATTCTAATATCTGTAGAATGAAATAAAACATGAATAAAGAGGCACGGATTCTTGAGTTAACCTCGGCAGTATCACATTTAATCAAGTTATCCTTCATTCCTACGTTAAGGTTAAACTATATGAACCAAATTTCTAGGATCATACAATATCATGGATTGAACTCAGGACATACTTGTTTCTAGCCTATGAATATGCATGAAAGACTAACAAAATATTCAACTTCAGGTTTGCATATTTTTTTATGGTCAAACTGGTTCTGGTAAAACCTACACAATGATGGGTAGATTAGGAAACCCTGACCAGAAGGGGCTAATACCTCGCTCTTTGGAACAAATTTTCAAACCAAGCAATTGCTTCAACAACATGGCTGGAAGTATGAAATGCAGGTGGGCTCCAACTCTTGCCCTCCAAAAACGGGCTATTTTTATTTCACTTATGCTTATAGTGTTGTTTATTTGCATTGCTATTTTTGTAAGCTCTCAATGCTGGAGATATACAACGAAACCATCCGAGATTAGTTGTCTACGAACCGATCAGATGTGTCTAAAGCAGATAATAGTATTGGTGGAAAACAGTATGCCATCACGCATGATGCAAACGGCAATACACATGTGTCCGATCTTACAGTGATTGATGTGTGCAGTAGTAAAGAAGTGGCGTCTTTGCTGGATCAGGCTGCAAGGATGAGGTAACGCTGAAGGACAAGCTTTCTATTAATAATTAAGGCTCAAAGGTGTAAAATGAGACATGGAAATAAAGTTCTGAAAGATTATAAGATGATTCAATTTCACACAAAAAAAGACTTGCATCCTTGTCATAATTAGTGATTGACTATTTCTCTTGAAATTTTTGTGTTATTTCCTCCTGGCTTGTATATCATTTCATTGTCATTATGTTATGAACTGATCTTTGATGATCATTTTGTTTGTTTAAGGTCTGTTGGCAAGACACAAATGAACGAACAATCGTCAAGAAGCCATTTTGTTTTCACTTTGAAGATATATCATGCACCAATGAGGTGGGGAATTTTATTCTTTCACCTGTGTTATTTTTACCTCTTTAGCTTTCTTAGATTAGTTTCTCTAATTAAGCCCTAATAGTTTTGCCCTGTTGTGTACCAGATCACTCATCAACAAGTTCAAGGTGTCCTGAATCTCATTGATCTAGCAGGGAGTGAGCGTCTTTCGGAGAGTTGCTCGATTGGGGATCGTCTGAAAGAAACACAGGTATTGCAAAGTCCGTTGCCATATGGTTAATTGGGGCCATATAGTAAGTATATGTTTTTCTGACAAAAAGTTTCTGTCTTTATTTACCTTAGGCAATCAACAAAAGTTTATCATCACTTGGAGATGTTATATTTGCGTTATCCAAGAAAGAGGACCATGTTCCTTTTAGGAACTCCAAACTTACATACCTTCTAAAGGTATACATTCATATTCATCATTCATATGAGGTTCGAGTTTGGCCCAGTGGGCATGCTCACCCGGTGCCTCATTGGCCTCCCGGGTTCCAAACCTCATCATCTAACCTAACTGCTAACAATCTAACAACCACTGTAATCAAAAAAAAATATTCATCATTCATATATAGCCCATCTGAACATGCCAAAAAAATTGTTGCCTACTGCTTTTATATGATTTATGTGTTTTGAAATCAGAAACTAAAAATAAAAAATACTGAACTGGAAATCAGAAACTAACAAAAAAAATCGAAACTATAAATTCATATTCATCATAAACCATTTGGACAACCTATATTTTCCCTTAAACGTTAATGATCAGACTTAAAACAGTAATGATCAGACTTAAACAGTTAATGATCAGACTTAAACAGTTAATGATCAGACTGAAACGTTAATGATCAGACTTAAACCAGTAATGATCAGACTTAAACAGTTAATGATCAGACTTAAACAGTTAATGATCTGACTTAAAAGACAATGATTAGACTTAACCAGTTAATGATCAGACTTAAACGTTAATGATCAGACTTAAACCAGTAATGATCAGACTTAAAAAATAATGATCACACTTAAACAGTTAATGATCTGACTTAAACCAATAATGATCTGACTTAAATTTGATGTTTTTGCGTCTGTGTCAGAATTTGATGAACGCCTAGTGTTTTTTTTGGGTGGAAACGACATTCTGAGCAAAACTCATGGCTTTGCCATGAGCTCGGCATTTTAAAGGCAAACTCCTTCATCTGAAGGGTCAAATTCGCTGTTTTTATTCGACAGATGAACAGTACGCAAAATTTATTTTAAGTCTGATCATTTTGGTGCGGCTTTAATGTCAAGGCTGGGCGCGCGGATTTTAGGACAATTATACCCCTCGCGTCTTTTATGTATTTTTAAATAAGTCCGTGTTAATTTTTTTTATTTACAAAAAGAACCCCCGAACGGGACGAATTCTTATTGGTCGATATTTACACGTGTCAATATTTGGTTGTGTTTGTAGTTTTTATTTATAACTTTGGTTTGTATTTGATTCATATCCATCATTTATATATATAATATCAAGAGTGCGGTTCGGGTACAAACCGATTTATAAATAAAAACTACAAACCGAATTGTGAGCTGACACGTGTCCAATTTAGTCGAAATCCCGAACAGCACACGGAGGGGTATTATAGTCATTTCACACTAAAGGGTATAAAAAATAATAATGTTATTTTCAATTTAGTCCTCAAGTTAAGAATGACCAGACTTGAGGAAAGAATGACCAGACTTAAGAATTGGTAATAATCAGACTTAAAACTATGAATGACAAGACTTAAGGAGAGAATGACCAGACTTAAGAATTGGTAATAATAAGACTTAAAATTAAGAATGACCAGACTTAAGGAGAGAATGACCAGATTTAAGAATTGGTAATAATCAGACTTAAAATTAAGAATGACCAGACTTAAGGAGAGAATGACCAGACTTAAGAATTGGTAATAAATCAGACTTAAAATTAAGAATGACCAGACTTAAGGAGAGAATGACCAGACTTAAGAATTGGTAATAAATCAGACTTAAAATTAAGAATGACCAGACTTAAGAATTGGTAATAAATCAGACTTAAAATTAAGAATGACCAGACTTAAGGAGAGAATGATCAGACTTAAGAATTGGTAATAATCAGACTTAAAATTAAGAATGACCAGACTTAAGGAGAGAATGACCAGACTTAAGAATTGGTAATAAATCAGACTTAAAATTAAGAATGACCAGACTTAAGGAGAGAATGACCAGACTTAAGAATTGGCAATAAATCAGACTTAAAATTAAGAATGACCAGACTTAAGGAGAGAATGACCAGACTTAAGAATTGGTAATAAATCAGACTTAAAATTAAGAATGACCAGACTTAAAAATTGGTAATAATCAGACTTGAAATTAAGAATGACCAGACTTAAGGAGAGAATGACCAGACTTAAAAATTGGTAATAATCAGACTTAAAATTAAGAATGACCAGACTTACGGAGAGACTTAATGACCAGACTTAAGAATTGGTAATAAATCAGACTTAAAATTAAAAATGACCATACTTAAGGAGAGAATGACCAGACTTAAGAATTGTTAATAAATCAGACTTAAAATTAAGAATGACCAGACTTAAGGAGAGAATGACCAGACTTAAGAATTGGTAATAATCAGACTTAAAACTATGAATGACCAGACTTAAGGAGAGAATGACCAGACTTAAAAATTGGTAATAGTCAGACTTAAAATTAAGAATGACCAGACTTAAGGTAATAAATCAGACTTAAAATTAAGAATGACCAGACTTAAGAATTGGTAATAAATCAGACTTAAAATAAAGAATGACCAGACTTAAGGAGAGAATGACCAGACTTAAGAATTGGTAATAATCCGACTTAAAATTAAGAATGACCAGACTTAAGGAGAGAATGACCAGACTTAAGAATTGGTAATAAATCAGACTTAAAATTAAGAATGACCAGACTTAAGGAGAGAATGACCAGACTTAAGAATTGGTAATAAATCGGACTTAAAATTAAGAATGACCTGACTTAAGGAGAGAATGACCAGACTTAAAAATTGGTAATAATCAGAGTTAAAATTAAGAATGACCAGACTTAAGGAGAGAATTATGACCAGACTTAAGAATTGGTAATAAATCAGCTTAAAATTACGAATGACCAGACTTAAGGAGAGAATGACCAGACTTAAAAACGAACTGTAGCGAAAGTCGAATTTTACTGTAGCGAATTTTAGGACGATTATACCCCTCCTATCTTTTATATCTTTTTAAATAAGTCCGCGTGTGTTTTTTTTATTTACAAAAAGAACCCCGAACGGGATGAATTTTGATTGGTCGATTTTTACACGTGTCAATTTTTTATGAGTTTGTAGTTTTTATTTATAATTTTGGTTTGTATTTGATCCAAACTCTAATATCAAAGTTAAAATTATATATTAAAATTATAGATAAATTTGCTGTGTGTTACTCCCTCCGTCCCCATTTGTTTGTCCAAAAGGACAGTTTGCACGGGAATTAAGAAAAGTAAATAAAGGACAATGAGAGAGGGAGAAGAGGGAAAAAGTGAATGTAGTGGTGGGTCCCGCACACAAATTATTAGTTATTTATCATTGAAAGTACAATTTTTTAAATAAAATAAGTTTGTTTGGTAGGAAAGAGATGATTGATTTGATTATTGAGTTGTATATAAAAGAAAAGTGGATAAACATTAGGGGACACTCAAAAAGGAAAGTAGACAAACAAACAGGGACAGAGAGAATAAATGAGAGGAAAAAGCTGGGTTATTTGGAAAGACCAATAGCTTCATTTATATGGTTGACGTTGAACTGACGGATATCATTTACGGCTGTGAAACTGTTTCTTGTCAATTGTGGTGGCCTAATTTGATCCTTGACAGAAACCCACCCTACAAAAGAAGGGGTCATATTGACTGTGTAACGCATGCTTGACTTGCGTAAGTAAAACACATTGTGGATGTTTTAATTTGGTGCATGTACGTGAATTGACCAACACATACAAAGCGTTTAATTAATTATATTGGCTTATTAGGGTTTAATTAGAGATCAAATGATAAAGTTAAAGGTGTACAAATTGAGTTTGGAACTTGCAAGAGAGGGGAGAGACAATATTACACTCTGAAGTAGCTAGGTTGGAGAGATATAGAGGGTTTATATATTGTGATGCAAGCATGATGAGGTATTTAGGACGTCCCATGTCAATAAATAAAACTTCTGTAGGCCGGTTAGTTTCAATATATGTGTGGTCATTTTGGTGACCTACCAAAAGAGGAAATTTTGCCCTACGTACATATATAAGAATTCTACACACTGTATTTATTTCTCTTTTTTTTTTTTTTTTTTTGATGGAAACATGCATTCATTCAACGAAAAAAGTCAGAAAGGCTTACAGACAGATGCCCCAGAGGGACACGTTTATAAAGCAAAAGGGTACGAGAAACAAGCTGAACAGCCTGGCCGACCGACCTTGGTGGTCGACACTAAGGGACCCAGGTCCTATATATGTACACTCATACCCTTTTGAAAAGTAACAGGAGATAACCTCCTGAAACTGAAAGCTCAGAACGATAAACGTCTGAGGAAAAACTCAGACCGGAGACCCGGCTGAGACACCTAAACTAACCAAACTAACCTAAGAAAAACTAACCTAATCTAAGCTAACAACCCGGTACAACCCAGCAAAAGAGTCGAATACAACAACACAGCAAACAAACCGCCGGTGAAACCCCACCCTCCCAGGACGACAGCCTTCCATCCCCGAGATCCCACGCCTCCGCACCGCACCGCTCGTGACGACCAAGCACCCAACGCCATCACCGAACAAGCAACCAGCAAGCAGGAGACCAGCGGAGAGAAGCAGTCCACTGTCCACCGTCCACCACAGCTCCAGCCGGCCGTCTGAATTGCTGCCGCCATACCCGACTGCATGCAATCTATACATCCGACCCAAAACAAGCCCCGGCCATGATGCATTTGACTGTTCCCCATCAATAGGATCCGGATGCATTTGACTTGTGTTCCCTATTCCACACCGCCATGATGACACATATTCCTCCAAACGCCATCTCCATGTTTTGTACTTGTGAGAGGAAAGGCGATCTAGAGCATCAATACTCAACCTCCGTGTCAACCCTGAACACCTTATTTCTCCTGTTAATTACTCAATACTCATATTAGCGTTTTGTTACATCCGCATGATTTCGAGGGCGACATTTTGCTGAACATATTTATAGTTTTTTTGTTACACGACCCTTTACATATGTTAGCATCTAATCATGAATCTCAGACATTTTAAACCTATAATTTCAATATACAACGATGATTACCTTTTTCCGGTCAAATTACTGGCACCATGTTTTGGTATTTAAAGACTTCATTTGCCCCGGTCGTATATGATCATTGAATGCTGCAATGGAATCTGGTAGATATATCCAAGTTTTCTCTACCAGGTTTGAAATTTGCATTATTATTTTCATTATTTTGATTCTAAAAGGTTAAACCTCATAGACCTTGGCAGACTGACATCAATTTGTCAAATTTATAATCTACAAAGTAGAAACTTTAATAGACTATTCTCTTTGAGCAGCCACGGACAGAGTATATTAGATATTATATATACCTTTTTCCTCACTGAGTAACCCTCACATAATGACATATATATAGTCAAGCTTTCCTCTTTCATGTCTTCCGACACCATCTTCAGACTTCAAACATCATTATATATACACACATAACACTACAACATATAATCATTCATCGATCTCTTTCCCTAATATCACCCCCCTCTCTGATCTCCTCACGTCACTCTCTCTCTCTCTCTCTCTTCTGAAGTAGCGCTCTACAAAGTAGCTAGAGAAAGGAAGCGATATGGGGAGAGCTCCTTGCTGTGATAAGGCCAATGTCAAGAAAGGTCCCTGGTCACCTGAGGAAGATGCTAAGCTCAAGTCTTACATAGAGCAAAATGGCACTGGGGGTAACTGGATTGCTTTGCCTCAAAAGATTGGTATATATATATATACACTGCAACCTTTCAGTTATCTCTTTGTTGTGTATTTTTATGAGTATATGACGACCTTGTTTTGGGCATGGCTCAAGCGATGTGGAAAGAGTTGCCGGCTTAGATGGTTGAACTATCTCCGCCCTAATATCAAACATGGAGGGTTTTCAGACGAAGAAGATAACATAATTTGTAGTCTCTATATAAGTATAGGAAGCAGGTAACACAGATTACATTCTGTGAACATTTAAACCCTTAATTCTTCACATGATATTTCGGATCATGTTCAACCTTCTCCAGCTGTAACCTAAAAGTTGTACGTATATATTTCACTACAATGGTGCTATTTTTCTACGGACTTTAACTTATATATGAGACTTTTAAATGGATATTTATAGGTGGTCCATAATTGCAGCACAGTTACCAGGAAGAACGGATAACGACATCAAAAACTACTGGAACACGAAGTTGAAGAAGAAGCTTCTTGGCAAGCAACAACACCAAGCTCGAAGAATCATCAGTGGACTTAAGCAAGAGAGTCCGGTGATGAATATGACTAATGAGGCTTCGTACTGGCCTGAATCGCCAGTATTGGCTCCTATACCATATTCTAATCAAGACGCACGAAGTCTTCACGAACAAGCAACCATTAGAAGATTGCTCATAAAGTTAGGAGAGAGGTTTTCTAGCAATGATGAATCCATTCAGCAAAATGGAAGCATGGAGCAGCTTCTTCCATTCAATAATGTGATGTCTTCTCCTCCAAATGTGATCTATCCACTTGAAAGGAGTACTGGTTATTACTCGGTATCTACTTCAGTTGATGCACTTAACAGCCCTACGACGACCTATCAATTTGAGCAGTTCAGTATGGGAGGCAGGTCAGGAATGGATTTGTTACAAGGACTGGAGCATCATCAACCAAATGACATAGGACAACTAGCAGGGTTTAACATTTCAACTCATGGAATGGCCGAGGGGCTAGAGTTATTGTATGGAGATGAACTATACAGCATTAGGAATGGTGAGGAGAGTATGATCACCTATGGGGATATATATGATAATCATACTCAAATAGTTGAAGAATCAATCACTAATGTAGAGATCGAATATAGGAATGTGCTAGTCGAATCTTATTCTTTATTAATAATCGGGACCAAATGTTAGGTTTACAAACAAGGATTGACTCAATCCAAAACCAAAACAAATACAACAAGTAAATCCAGTCCAAACAACAAGCAATCAATAACCACGATCCAAGCAACAGGTTAGACGACTTTCCTGATCAAACAAGTCGCCAATCCTCGTCGGAATCTTTACAGCTCCGCCTGGGTGTCCAAGAGTGCTAATCCGTGCGTTCGCCTAGCAATCCTTGCAGTCGAGCCACGCCGGAGTTCGCCCACGCCAGTTGGTCGCCAGTCAGTCGTGAATGCTCGTCAATTTTGAGTTCTCACTTCGCAGTCGCTCGAATCGAATCGGAGAGAAGATAGAATGATTTCGTGCCCTAAGCCCCAATCTGATTTGAGCTTATATCCTCAGCTGGATACGCGTCGAAACGACGCCGCTCTGAGGAGTAACAGAAATAACAGAAACTCGCGCGCGTCCAAACGACTTCGTTCTATTTAAACCTGACTTGCGTTTCGATTGTAACGACAGCTTGTCACGGGAGCAAAGAAGCTGTAACGGCTGTAACGGGTCAGGCAAACATCAGAGATTTTGGCCTTCTCCGTTACACACCTGTAACGGGCTCTGTCACGGCATGGCAAGCCTGTAACGGCCTTAAAAACAAAAACCAGTTTTTTCCCTGCAAAGCTTATACATGCATATGTACTGGACAGAAAACAAACTCTAAACACTGGTCCCAATATCATTCAATATCACAACTTGGATTATAGACATATCTTAACAAATGCCCTCCTAAGACTAGTTGTGAAATGCAAGAGAATGAATTAATAAGAAAAGAATGAGACAGATACATCTGACCTCAATAAGATTCAACACAGCCTGTTAAGGCTCCAAACTTGCTCAGGCTAGACTTTCATCCAACCTCATCAATATGCAAGCTTTCTCTGCAGAAAACAAACTTGTTAGCAGGTACAATTTTAGTTCCAAAGTCAGCTGGGTTTTTCTCTCCAAGGATTTTGTCTACTCTTATGGTTTGGGTCTCCACTAGGTCTCTAATGAAATGCATTCTCACATCTATATGTTTTGACCTCTCATGGTAAACTGGATCCCTACACAAACATAAGGCACTTTGACTATCCATAAAGATCCTAGGAGGCTCACTAATCCCACTACTATCCCACTTAACCAAATGGCTTCTTTTGCTGCTTCTGTGGCAGCAATATACTCTGCTTCTGTGGAGGATAAGGCAACTATAGGCTGGAGCTGACTCTTCCAAGACACACAGTTTCCATTCCAAGTGAAATAGAAAGCTGTGGTGGACTTCCTATTATCCCTATTGCTGGCATAATCTGAATCTACATACCCTACAATTCCAGCTTTTGGTTCATGGTCTCTATAAACTAATCCTAACCCTTTAGTCTCTAACAGATATCTTAACAAATATTTCATGGCTTCCCAATGCTTTGTGCCTGGGTTAGACATGTATCTACTAAGAACACTAATAGAGAAAGCAAGATCAGGCCTTGTACATATCATACCATACATAATAGAACCAACAGCAACATCATATGGCACATTCAGCATGTTTTTCTTTTCTAGCTCAGTTTTAGGACAATCTTCCTTAGAGAAAACAAGATGCCCTCCTAAGGGTATAGCATTAGACTTTCCATTCACAATAGCAAATTTATCTAACACCTTAGCAAAGTATTCAGACTGAGATAAACAGATTTCTCCATTTTTCTTATTTCTGGTTATCTTTACCCCTAAGATCTTTTGAGCAATTCCTAAGTCTTTCATGTCAAAATGTTTTTGCAAACCAGACTTAGTCAGTTTTATGTCATGCAATGAGGAACTAATCAGCAACAAATCATCAACATATAGCAGCACAAACAATGGGGCATTATTCTTCACTCTCTTCAGATAAAGGCAAGTATCATACTTGCTTCTCAAAAAACCTAAGTCAAGCATGCAACTGTCAAATTTCTTATTCCACTGTCTAGGTGATTGTTTTAGTCCATAGATGGATTTTCTAAGAAAACAGACATGATCTGGTTTAGTTTTATCAACAAAACCTTCAGGTTGGCACATATGAATTGTTTCAAGCAAATCACCATGCAAAAAGGCAGTTTTCACATCCATTTGTTCAATATACCAATCATAAACAGCAGTCATTGCAATAAGTAATCTTAAAGTTTTATACTTGACAACAGGAGCAAATATCTCATTAAAGTCAATGCCCTCTCTTTGGTGAAACCCCTTAGCCACTAACCTAGCCTTAAACCTTGGTGGATCATTAGGTGAATTACCTTCTTTAATTCTATATATCTATTTACATGCCAAAGGTTTCACATTAGCAGGCCTAGGTACAAGTTTCCAAGTGTTGTTTTCATGCATAGATTGAATTTCTTCTATCATGGCAGTTTTCCATTTTTCAGCTTCATTACTAAACAAGGCTTGCTTATATGTATCAGGTATTACATATTTTATTTTCTCAGCAGCCATTAGAGCAAACTCAACAATATTATAGCACTTTCCATCATGGTTCTCATCATACTCAGCTATGTTGGCTTTATATTTTGGATTAGTCTTTGTAATCCTAGGTTCCCTGTCTCTAGTCAATTGATAATTAGCAAGACTAGGTTCAGTTTCATGCACAGGGGACTCAGAAATATCAGATATAGCACCAACATTTTCATGCACATTTTCAGGCACATTCACACTATGATCAACATACAAATCATCAGGAAGATTTGGCAAATCAGGTATAGCAGCAGAAGATATATTCATGCCTAAATCAGATGATTCTATAGCAGCATTTTGATCACTATTGTCCATAGGAATTGAGGCTGAGTTTGAGTGAGAAGGACTTATAGTGCTAGCTCCCCCACCTAATTGGTGAGGTAGATCATTACCTGAAACAGCAGGGGAATTTGAGCCCTCATCTGTTACCTCCTCCAGTCCAGCACTTATGTCCAGTGACTGTCCCATCTCAGCTGCTTGGTCTCCATTGTTTCCATCATCATTTCCCTGGTTCAAATTGAATCCTGATGGAATAAAACTGGTCACACCTTCAGGTGTGCCATGAGACTCAATAGCATGGTTTAGTTTAGACTTAAAGTGGAAATTCAGTTCATCAAAGGTAACAGAATGTGACACTATGACTTTGTACCCTCCTGGTTGTATCATTAATAGTTTATAACCTTTAACTCCTTCAGGATATCCAAGCATAACACATTTAACAGCCCTAGGCTAGAGTTTACCATCAGACACTTTGGCATATGCAGTACAGCCAAAGGGTCTGAGGTGGGAGAGGTTTGGAGGTTTCCCAGTCCAAAGCTCTTGGGGAGTTTTGAAGTTAATGGCTGAGGAAGGACATCTGTTAATCAGATAAGCAGATGTCATCACAGCCTCTCCCCAAAGAGTTGGTTTAACTCCAGAACTAATCATCATGCATCTAGCTTTCTCTAAAAGGGTCCTATTCATCCTCTCAGCAGTTCCATTCTGCTGAGGAGTACCAGGTACAGTCAAGTGTCTTTTTATCCCATTCTTAGTGCAAAATTCATTAAAGGCCTTGTTACAAAACTCCAACCCATTATCTGTTCTTAAGCATTTAACTTTAAGCTCAGTTTGACTCTCAACCATGATCTTCCAATTCTTAAAATTTTCAAAAGCCTCATCCTTGGTTTTTATAGGAAAGACCCCTACTTTTCTAGAGTATTGATCAATAATAGAAAGGAAATATGACCTCCCTCCAATTGTAGAGACCTGAGCAGGTCCCCACAAATCAGAGTGGACATACTCCAAGGGGTTTTTGACAGTAAAAGAAGATTTGCCAAAAGGATGACCTGATTTTTTACCAAAAACACATGTTTCACAAAATTTCAGATCAATAGGTTTACAATCAATCAAACCAGATTTAGACAGATAATGCAGTCCTTTATTCCCTATATGTCCAAGCCTTGAATGCCATATTTTAGTGTCTAACAGAATTTTATGTTCATCAGCAAGATTAACTTCAGTAGGAGAAGAAATAACATGGTATAGCCCTCCCTTTTCAATGCTTCTCATCACAATTCTGTTATCCCTTAATACTTCTCTAACTCCCTTAAAGGTTGTTATTTTGCATCCAAGTTTATCAAGGGCTGATTCTGACATCAAACTTCTCCTCAAATGGGGAACTGACAAGACCGCTCGTCGTTAAAGCGATTTGCACAAATAAATTTATAATATTCCGCTACTCGCGACTATACTACTGGGTAGTAAGTGGTAAGTAGGGGTCGAACCCAAGGGAACTAGGGGAATAAGTTATTCTTTGAGGGTGGTTGTACAGCGATCGAGTGTGTTTTAGGTTGATTGGTTTTAAAGCTACCAGCTAAGTGATTGATTGGTTGGTTGGATGATTTTAGTACTGGAAAGTAAATGACAGGAAAATAAATAATGAAATTACAAAGGAGACTTACAGCGGTTGATGCGTGATTTGCAAGTCCTCTGGCAAGTGAGCAGTTAATATGAGAAGCATTCGGTTTCCAGGGCTTTGTATTATATCCTGTTTATCATCGACTCTTAGTAAATCTACTAATTATTCAAAAGTGTATCAAGGCTATTTCCAGCGCTTGATTTGCGTACACTGTCTAGCCCATTTCAAGGTCGTAGATCACTTGTTCTATTTGAACTAGCACTCCATTTCCGGGTATACCAGTCCATGTACATCCATCTGATCAGTCATTTCCGAGCAACCAGATGGTGTTTAGGATGAGTCAAACTCCTCAGATAAGCTTTGCTATTTCCAGCATCCACTTACCCGAGTATGTTTACGAACTTCCACGGAAGAGCTTTGCCATTTCCGGCATCCACTCAACCTTGAAAGCTCTGACTTAGTATATGGCACATAAAACAAGTTTTGAATAAAAAGAAGACATACTAAACTATAGTCTAAAACATTTTATAATACAAGTACACCCCTTCAACCGAATGAAGAGTTTAGCTACGAATATCCATAGAGGTGGATACCATAGCTAAATACTCGGGGGTTTTTGAAAACAGTAAGAGGGAAAGGGGTGGAGTACTCAAGAACCAACAGGAGTACTTCTAATTTCCTACTGAATACTCAAGAACCAACAGGAGTATTCCCTAAAGTATAATACTCAAGAACCAACAGGAGTATTATTTCATAAACCGAACCAAACTTACAAAGTAACCAAACTTAGAGAGATAAGTGTTTTACAAATTTGTGGATGATAAAATGAGGAGGAGGAGCTCTCCTTTTATAGCCATGGGAGGAGGAGGAGATGGAGGCAAGTGTTGCATTGTGATTGGATGAGGAAATGGATGGAGGAGATGGCCACCACATGGAGGGAGGAGAGGAGGAGGAGCAAAGCCGCCGGTCCCACATGGAGGAGGAGGAGCCGCCGGTTGCCGGTGGAGGAGGGGGAGGAGCAGCCGGTCACATGGGGAGGAGCTCCTCCCTTGGTCACTTCTTGTCCAAGTAGCAAGTCACTTTGCCCATGTGTGAGTTTTGTGCAATTTTGTGCAGTCTTTTCACAAAACTGTCAATGTGTGTCGCCCCCGGACTGTCTTGATTCCTCTCCTGATTCTTCTGATTAATTTGTTACGAGTGCTTCAACGCCAGGATCCTTGATATTTCTTCAGTCGGCATATGATCTTGACCTTGGATTGACTCGTAACATCTTTTCTGCTTTAAAAACTTCTCCTTAGCGTGTATTCTCTCTAAGCTTCAAAATACCCTGTAGAAATATATCGGAACTAACAAGCAAAAGATAAGTAGACAAAGTGTCTAATTAAGGGGGTTTTACTGTGTTTATGATTCGTATAACTTTGGTCCATCAGATTACCCCACACTTTTAGTTGTTCGTCCCGAACAATGCTATTAAAGGGCAGTACTCTAAGTTGGTTTGGAATAGAATACGAAAATTAGACTGTGGTACTTGATCTATCCCAGTTCATATATTACTACTTATTACCAAATTAAACTGCGTAAATAAATAGAAGAAACTTGATACTTGTACCTTTGTGCTGAGATGCAAATTATTCTGGATGTTTCGGGAGATAGCCCTTTTCAGGCTCCTGGACTGCAACTGCGGGATCGTTTCGCACTATATGGTTCTCTAGTAGCTTTCTCTAGCACGTGATTCAGTTCGGGTTTCACTGAATTGAGCCCTTTTTGATTTCTTTCTTCTTTGGCGAGGGACTGCTTTTGTAATGAATCGGCCTTTGGCCTTTGATTTGACTTTTTTGAGTACTTCACTTTTTTGTTTGGTTAAAATCTTGACAATTTTGGGCCTTTGGCCTCTTGATTTGCTTCTTCGAGCTTTTCGCCTTTTTGTGGCTTTGCTAGTCCATTTTCTCAAGCCTTTTCTTTGGGAGGTCCAATCATCGCCCGCGAGCATATGGAAATACCTCTCCGCTCCTCTCATCATTGCTGTTTCGCGCGGGTCAAGAAGAGGGTCGCTCATCTATTTTCTCGGCTACTTTGACTAGAGATAGGACGGTCTGATTCCCGTCCTCTCCTTTTCTTTTCTTTTTGCATAAACACTGCATGGCGGAGATGACTTCAATTCTTCACTGAAACCCGAAGTGCAGCCTCCACTGACTTCGAAAACCATATAGCTAGATTCGATCCTTCGGTTGCTTGCCAAGCCTCTCTAGGGCAGTTTATGTCAACTCCACATCCCTAGTTTATCTCAGCACAAAGGACAAATGAAAAGTTACATTCTAAGTTTTTAAACGGTTGAATTTTCACAAGGTTAATGCATGAATTGTGATCTATCTTTTTCACATTCTCAAGTTCATATTTTCAAAAAGATACTATTACTAAAAAAGGAAAACAGCAAGCATGTTATTTATATACAAAGGTGGTTCTCACCCCACACTTTTGAACGCAGGCGTGCCTTAGTTCAAAAGTCATGCAAGCATATATATATGTGAGAATAACTAAATGACAGAAATTAAATGACAGAAATTTAAAGTGCGGAAAGTAAGATAGTGTCGGGTTACCTCCCGACCAGTGCACTTGTTTAACGTCGTTGGCTCGACAGTACCTCATTTGCGCATTACTGGTTTGGGTCCCATGGGTGGCTCAGGTCGAATTTTCATTTTATCAAGTTGACCTCGCCATGGTAATGTTTGACTCGCTGACCATTTACTGTGAATCTGCTTTCATCGTTAGGACTTTTTAACTCAATTGCCCCATGGTTGAGTACTTTAGTTATTGTGAAAGGGCCAGTCCATCGAGATTTAAGCTTTCCGGGCATTAATTTCAGTCGTGAGGAAAAGACCAGCACTTGTTGTCCCTCCTCAAATGAGCGTCGGAGGAAGAATTTGTCATGATATAATTTGGTCCGCGCCTTGTAGTCTGTTTGCCCTTCATATGCTTCAAGCCGTAATTCCTCAAGCTCACACAGATTAAGTTTCCTATCCAGTCCTGCAGCTTTCAAATCAAGATTGCAATGCTTGAGCGCCCAATAGGCTTTATGTTCTAATTCTACTGGAAGGTGGCAAGCTTTCCCATAAACAAGTCGAAAGGGGGAGGTTCCAATTGGTGTTTTATATGCTGTCCGATAAGCCCAAAGAGCCTCGTCTAGTCTCTGACTCCAATCTTTCCTTCCTGGCTTCACCATTTTTTCTAGAATACTTTTGATTTCGCGGTTGGAGATCTCTGCTTGACCATTGGTTTGAGGGTGATATGCCGTGGATGTTCGGTGGTGGACATGGAAGCGTTTTAAAGTGGCAGCCATCATGCGGTTGCAGAAATGAGTTCCTTGGTCGCTTATTATGGCCTTTGGTACCCCGTACCTGCAAAACAGGTTAGTGCGCAAAAATTCTATGACTGTCTTTGCGTCGTCGCACCTTGTGGCCTTGGCTTCTACCCATTTTGACACATAATCTACAGCAACCAATATGTAAGTATAACCGCATGAGACTGGAAATGGTCCCATAAAATCAAGACCCCAAATGTCAAAAACATCATTGACTAATATAGGTACTTGAGGCATTTCACTTCTAGCTGACACATTTCCTACTCTTTGACATTTATCGCATTTTTTACATTTTTTATAGGCATCTCTAAACATACTTGGCCAGAAAAAGCCGCTATCTAAGATTTTTCTAGCGGTTCTCCTAGGTCCAAAGTGTCCTCCACATGCAAACTCATGGCAAAGGCTAATAACAGAAGCTATTTCATTATCGGGGATGCATCTCCTAAGTATTTGATCTGCTCCTATTTTCCATAAATAAGGATCATCCCATAAGTACTGTTTAGCATTATGTCTAAGTTTCATGCATTGTGTTTTAGTGAAAGAAGGAGGAAATGTACCTCCTACAAGGTAGTTGACGATTGAGGCGTACCATGGCACCTTGGTTGAGATTGCGTAGAGATGCTCGTCTGGAAATGACTCAGTTATGTGCCCTTCTTCTTCCTCTCGGATAATCCTGCTTAGGTGGTCGGCCACAGGATTCTCGATTCCCTTCTTGTCCCTTATTTCCACATCGAATTCTTGCAGTAGTAATATCCATCGAATGAGCCTTGGCTTGGCCTCCTTTTTCTTCATCAAGTAACGGATGGCGGCGTGGTCGGAATAAACTATTACTTTTGCTCCGAGCAGATAGGATCTGAATTTTTCCAGAGCGAATACTACTGACAAGAGTTCCTTTTCGGTGGTGGAGTAATTTCGTTGGGCAGGATCTAGGGTTCGCGAGGCATAATAGATCACACCCACTTTTTTATCAATTTTTTGGCCGAGGACTGCTCCCACAGCAAAATCACTTGCGTCGCACATGATTTCGAATGGTTTTCCCCAATCCGGAGTTTGGATGATGGGTGTGCTAGTGAGGGCCTTTTTGAGCTCATCAAAGGCTTCCTTGCATGTATCGGTGAATTCAAAAGGGACTTCCTTTTGGAGGAGCGTGGATAGCGGTAATGCCTTTTTGGAGAAGTCCTTGATGAACCGTCGGTAAAATCCAGCATGCCCAAGGAAGGATTGGATGTCACGGACAGTGGAGGGGTATGGTAAAGTCATGATCAGGTCTATTTTAGATTTATCCACCTCTATGCCTTCTTGTGAGATGACGTGCCCTAAGACCAATCCATGAGTTACCATGAAATGGCATTTCTCATAGTTGAGCACAAGGTTCATCGATACACAGCGTGCCAGAACCGTGCTTAAGTTGTCTAGGCAAGCGTCAAAAGTATCGCCATAGATGGTGAAGTCGTCCATGAAGACTTCGATGAATATGCCGATCATGTCTGAGAAAATGCTGGTCACCACTCTTTGGAAAGTCCCCGGAGCATTGCATAGACCGAACGGCATTCTTCTGAAAGCAAATGTTCCGAATGGGCAGGTGAATGTGGTCTTCTCTTGGTCCTCAGGTGCTATAGGAATCTGGTTGTAGCCTGAGAATCCGTCCAGGAAACAAAAGTATGGTTTGCCTGCTAGTCGGTCTAGCATTTGATCGATGAATGGTAGAGGGAAATGGTCCTTTCTTGTGACAGCGTTCAATTTTCTGTAGTCGATGCACATTCTCCAGCCGTTCTTGACCCTCGTTGTCACCATTTTTCCTTCGGCATCTTCCTCGATTGTGATTCCAGTTTTCTTTGGAACTATGTGGACTGGACTCACCCACTGGCTATCTGATATTGGATAGATTACATCTGCATCCAGAAGTTTTTGTATTTCCTTCTGGACGATTTCCATCATGATTGGATTGAGTCGTCGCTGAGGTTCTCTTGATGGCTTAGCTCCATCCTCGAGTAGGATGCGATGCATGCAAACTGCTGGGTTGATTCCTCTCAAGTCGGCTAGGGTCCATCCAATAGCCAACTTGTGTTGTCTTAGCACTTTTATCAAACGACTCTCCTGGTCTGTTCCCAAGCCATTCTTTATGATTACCGGCAGTGTGTTATTTTCCCCAAGGAAAGCGTACTTCAGATGTCCGGGCAGGGGCTTTAATTCTATTTTGGGAGCTTGAATCACCGAGGGTAAAAAGGTATTTGATTTGAATAATTTTACCTCATTGACTTCATATTCTGGTGTGAGAGGCTTCGAGATTGTTAAGTGGGCCAGTGTTTCATACAGGCCTTCGGCCAAGTCATAAGAGCTCTCGGCTTCATTGAGTATCAGTTCTAAGGGATCTGTTCTTAGTTTTGTTTGAACATCTTGGACTAGGTCGTCCAAAGCGTCGAGAGTGTGTACTTCCTCGAACTTCATGGGATGCTTCATTGCTTTGAATATGTCGAAGCTGAAGACTTCTCCTTCTACTTCCATTGATAGCATCCCACTTCCGCAATCTATCTTCATTTTTGAGGTTTTAAGAAATGGACGGCCGAGAAGGATGGGTGCATGATCCGTAGGTCCGCCATTTTCCATTTTTAAGACGTAGAAGTCTGCTGGAAATACTAACCTGCCAACTTGAACCAGGACGTCTTCTATTTTGCCCTCGGGCTGTTTGCATGACCGATCTGCTAGTTGAATAGTGAGACCGGTGGGTTTTAGTGGCCCAATTTTTAAACATGAGTAGATGGAGAATGGAAGAACATTGATTGATGCTCCAAGGTCTAGCATGCAATTCTCGATCCTTATGTTGCCAATTGTGCATGGAATGGTGTAAGTTCCTGGATCTCCACATTTGGGGGGCACTTTTCGTTGTATGACGGCTGACACGTTTTTACTCATCAGTTCTTGATCATGTCTAGTATTTCTCCTCCGGTTGGTGCAAAGTTCTTTTAAGAACTTGGCATACCGAGGAATTTGCTTGATGGCTTCTAAAAGGGGAATGTTGATTTCGACCTTGCTGAACAACTCAAAGATTTCTTCATCCATGACATGTTGTTTTTGCACGCGGCCTGGTACTGGAAACGGAAGGGTTGTGCTGATTTTAGGGGTTTCGGTTTTAGGCACTGGGTTTGGCCTGAGTTCTTTGGACGTATTCTCTTCTTCCTCATATATGTCGCTGTCTTTATCGGTATCTTCTTCATCTAGAATTTCGAGAGGCTCGGGCCTTAATTGCTCTTCTCTGGACAACCTTGGATCTTTGTCTTGCTCTATAGGTTTGCTGACAAGTGTTTTTCCACTTCTAAGAGTCAAGGCATTCACATCTTCCATGATTTGGATGGTTTGTGAAAGGAGTCTGCCGGACTCATTAGCGTGTGTGGTTACTAAGGCAGTGAGTTGGGAAATTTCCTTCTTTAAGTCCGATAATTCCCCCTTTGTTTCGGCTTGGTTTTGATGCATAGTAGTGTTCAACTGCTGCAATAGTAGTCCCGGACAATTGTGTTATCATATCCTCAAGCGATTTATTTGGTTTTTGATGATTGCTCGAGTTTGCCTGGTACTGGCCTGCTGGTGAGGCGCCTTGGTTGCGTCGTTGGTGGATTGGTTGATAGAATGACTGAGCTGGTTCAGAGACAGTTGGTTGTGTTTCTTTTTGAGCATAGTTGTTATATTCTTGGTATCCACCCACTATATTTACTTCTGCCGGTTCCTCTTTTATCAGTGCCTGGCATGCGTTAGTCTTGTGGTCAGTAGTACCACAAAACTCGCAAGGTTTTACTTGATCTGTCTGCATTCGTAGGAATTGCATCATCATATCCTTCATTTGTCTCATCTCTTCTGGTATGGCGTTTACTGATGTCTCGGCTTGTGATACGTTTTTTGTTCGAAAGAATTCATCTTGACGAGCAGTCTCCTTTCTAAACCGAGCATTTTCAGCGACGTTGGTTATGAGATTCCTTATGGCACTTAACGATAGATTCATCATAGATCCTCCAGCTGAGGCATCCAGGAGCATTTTGTCTAACTCAGTTAGTCCATTAATTAGGTACTCGATGATGAGTTTCTCGGGCAGTCCAAGGGTACAACAACTTCTTTCTAGGCGGTTGAATTTTTCCAGGTAATCGTACATGGTTTCGTTGGGTCCTTGTTTGATTTCTTGCAGTTGCCTTCTTACTTGCATTGCTCTTCCTGCTGGGTAGTATTTGTCTAAGAACTTTTTCAGCATCTGAGCCCATGTTCTGATGCTCCCGGAAGGTAATGAAAGGAACCAATCGTTTGCCGAGTCTATGAGGGAAAAATAGAACGCCTTTAACTTAAAGTCGTCTATATTCACTCGAGTTGGTTTAAGATTTTGGCAAATTCCGTGCAGGCGTTGGAGGTGAGTTGTAGCAGATTCTCCTTGAGCTCCTGAGAATTTTGGTAAACTGTGGGCCACTGATGCGTTGATGGTTATGCCTTCTAGTTCAGGGCCCTCGTAAATGCACCACGGCTGTGTTTCGAAATTGGGAGTATTCAGTTCTCCCATAGTTGGTTCACGGTAGTTGTTATCCCCATAGTAGTCATCGAAAGCGGGTTCTTGTCTCGGCATATATCGAGGTTGAGGTTGTGGGGGATGTCTAGGAGGTTGTTGTACTGGACCAGCTGCGTTTCGGTCCTCGGGTGGTTCTTGGTTTCTTCTGATGGCTTCCCTATCACGAGCTCGTCTGCTCCGGATGAGTTGCTCCGGATCATCCATAAATGGAAGTGGCACCTCATTGTTTCGATCGTACAGGTTTATCTCGTCGTCATCCTGGTAGTCATGATGACTTTCTTCGCGAGACATGGTTGTTTTGAAGCGCGTATTGATTCAAAGAACTTATCCGATTAATTAACTAGTTCCCCGGCAACGGCGCCAATTTGACAAGACCGCTCGTCGTTAAAGCGATTTGCACAAATAAATTTATAATATTCCGCTACTCGCGACTATACTACTGGGTAGTAAGTGGTAAGTAGGGGTCGAACCCAAGGGAACTAGGGGAATAAGTTATTCTTTGAGGGTGGTTGTACAGCGATCGAGTGTGTTTTAGGTTGATTGGTTTTAAAGCTACCAGCTAAGTGATTGATTGGTTGGTTGGATGATTTTAGTACTGGAAAGTAAATGACAGGAAAATAAATAATGAAATTACAAAGGAGACTTACAGCGGTTGATGCGTGATTTGCAAGTCCTCTGGCAAGTGAGCAGTTAATATGAGAAGCATTCGGTTTCCAGGGCTTTGTATTATATCCTGTTTATCATCGACTCTTAGTAAATCTACTAATTATTCAAAAGTGTATCAAGGCTATTTCCAGCGCTTGATTTGCGTACACTGTCTAGCCCATTTCAAGGTCGTAGATCACTTGTTCTATTTGAACTAGCACTCCATTTCCGGGTATACCAGTCCATGTACATCCATCTGATCAGTCATTTCCGAGCAACTAGATGGTGTTTAGGATGAGTCAAACTCCTCAGATAAGCTTTGCTATTTCCAGCATCCACTTACCCGAGTATGTTTACGAACTTCCACGGAAGAGCTTTGCCATTTCCGGCATCCACTCAACCTTGAAAGCTCTGACTTAGTATATGGCACATAAAACAAGTTTTGAATAAAAAGAAGACATACTAAACTATAGTCTAAAACATTTTATAATACAAGTACGCCCCTTCAACCGAATGAAGAGTTTAGCTACGAATATCCATAGAGGTGGATACCATAGCTAAATACTCGGGGGTTTTTGAAAACAGTAAGAGGGAAAGGGGTGGAGTACTCAAGAACCAACAGGAGTACTCCTAATTTCCTACTGAATACTCAAGAACCAACAGGAGTATTCCCTAAAGTATAATACTCAAGAACCAACAGGAGTATTATTTCATAAACCGAACCAAACTTACAAAGTAACCAAACTTAGAGAGATAAGTGTTTTACAAATTTGTGGATGATAAAATGAGGAGGAGGAGCTCTCCTTTTATAGCCATGGGAGGAGGAGGAGATGGAGGCAAGTGTTGCATTGTGATTGGATGAGGAAATGGATGGAGGAGATGGCCACCACATGGAGGGAGGAGAGGAGGAGGAGCAAAGCCGCCGGTCCCATATGGAGGAGGAGGAGCCGCCGGTTGCCGGTGGAGGAGCGGGAGGAGCAGCCGGTCACATGGGGAGGAGCTCCTCCCTTGGTCACTTCTTGTCCAAGTAGCAAGTCACTTTGCCCATGTGTGAGTTTTGTGCAATTTTGTGCAGTCTTTTCACAAAACTGTCAATGTGTGTCGCCCCCGGACTGTCTTGATTCCTCTCCTGATTCTTCTGATTAATTTGTTAGGAGTGCTTCAACGCCAGGATCCTTGATAATTCTTCAGTCGGCATATGATCTTGACCTTGGATTGACTCGTAACATCTTTTCTGCTTTAAAAACTTCTCCTTAGCGTGTATTCTCTCTAAGCTTCAAAATACCCTGTAGAAATATATCGAAACTAACAAGCAAAAGATAAGTAGACAAAGTGTCTAATTAAGGGGGTTTTACTGTGTTTATGATTCGTATAACTTTGGTCCATCAGGAACTCATCTCACATTTTGGAGAGTTCTCACAACACCATCAAACATCCTTAAGGGGACTGAACCAATTCCCTTAATTTGTAATGAGGTGTGATCACCTAGCATGACCTCCCCACCTTCACAAACCTTCAGTGAACTGAAGAGATGTTTGTGTGGAGTGGCATGCATGGTGCAGCCAGAATCAAGGATCCATGAGTCACCCTCATGCCCATCAGACATGAGGAACATCTCATTAAGATACTGGGGATCATCTTCACATACATTGGACTGTCCAGATTTTTGGTTGTCTTTGTTTCCTTTATTTTTCTTATCTTCAATTCTTTTGTAACAAGAGCTAGCATAGTGGCCCAACTTGCCACAATAATTGCACTTGACAGGGGTATTTCTCTGGGAATTATTGTTGTTTTGAGTGGATTGAGAAGACTTGTCTAAGGAATTTTATCTGAAGAATCATTGTTATTCTGAAAACTATTGTGGTTCTTTTTCTTTGGTTTAAATTTGTTCTTCCCCTTAAACATCATTGCCTCAGATTTTACTTCAGATTTAACACCATTTTTTAGTCTTAAAAACTTTTAGACTGTCATTCTTGGAAGTAATAGCTTCAATAATCTTGGAGACTGTTACTTCATCATTCCCATACTGAATAACATCCTTAAGGGTGTCAAACTGTGGTGGGATTGAATTAAGGAGAATGACACAAAGGTGTTCTTCTTTAACTTCATCCTTACACTTTTTCAAATCATGAGTTACTTTTAGGAAAATGTCAAGGTTCTCCTGCAAACTCATAGACACATCCATCTTGAATGTGAATAATTTTGTTTGCAAGGAGATCCTATTGGGGAGAGATGTAACCAAATACATGTTATCTAATTCATCCCACAATTTTTTAGGTTCAGTGTGTTGCATTACTTTCCTAGCAACATCATCAGTTAGCCTCATCATGATTTCAGAATAAGCAAGTTCTTTCATGTCTATCTTCTGCTGATCTGAGGTTGGAGCAATCCATTCCTCAGTTACAGCCCTATAGCATTTTTCCTTAACTAATATAGCCTTCATCCTTGACGTTGTAGATTTTTAGCAATGCAATTAGTCAAAAACAATTTGTAATTCAACCGGTAAGACCGGTGTCGAACCCAAGGGAGCAAACGGATTACACGCTAGTTCTATCAAATTTTCTTACTCGGCTAATTCCTAAAATTCAAGTGTGATTGAGTTATCAATGATTCAAAACAAGAATGAAATGGTTTTTAGGGGATTAAATTCAATTAAAAGCGAGTTTCGAGGGATTAATCCCCTCCTTGGCAATTTCCCAATGATCATGCATACAAGAGTTTAATTAATTATGAGTTGATAGGTTTCAAACCTAGCTTGGACTAGAATCGAACAAACCATGCATGTTTAATCCTAGTCAAGCCATCTTAGCTAGGATCTCACTAATTAAAGAGTATTGATCCACTATATAGCATTTACTCTCATAAATGCCACATGCATAAAGTTCTAGTTCACCTCTCACCATGCATTTACTCTCATAAATGTTGGTTAAGTTCAATTTTACTACATCCAAACCATCACTAAGCTCTTTCAATACTTAGATCATAGTTCTAACATAAACATGTCACTTGGGCATTTCATCAAACACTTAGAGACATGTCTAACATGAAGAGCATAGTAAAATGAAATCAACTTCAATAGATCCATTCAAATGTGTATACAATGATCATTGAGTACCAAGGAGGTTCATAGAACCCTCAAAACACAAGGGGGACTACTCACACATCATGTAAGACAACATGATGTGTGGGTTTTTAGCAAAAATCTAAGAGAAAGGAAGAGGGAAAAGAGTAGGATTGATGATCCTAATAAACTCCCTTGATCTTCAATCCTCCTTGATTAGATGATGTTGAAACCCTTGATTTGGCTCACTTTCTTTTGTCCTTTCTCCCAAAAAGTCCAGATTCCTAGGTCAAAATTGCCTCTTTCTATTTATAGCCTCGGGTACAAAATGCACTGTAGCAGATCTCAGCCGGTCGGCTGATATGAAGTGGGAATCCAGCCGGTCGGCTGAACTGGGACGTGTCCATTGATTGTGCTGAGCAGAGTCCAGCCGGTCGGCTGAGATGAGGTGGGAATCCAGCCGGTCGGCTGAACTTGGACGTGTCCATTGATTGTGCTGAGCAGAGTCCAGCCGGTCGGCTGAGATGAAGTGGGGATCCAGCCGGTCGGCTGAACTTGGACGATTGTCTTCAGTTCATGATCATCAATCCAGCCGGTCGGCTGGTACAGGGGAATTTCCCAGCCGGTCGGCTGAACTTGGACGATTGTCTTCAGTTCATGATCATCAATCCAGCCGGTCGGCTGGTACAGGGGAATTTCCCAGCCGGTCGGCTGAACTGCTTTTTGCTCACTTCTTCGGTTTTTCCCCGAGTTTCCGTATCGTGGCTTTGACACTGGGAATATATTGATTTGTACCTGAAACGTACCACAAAGGATCAAATGACACCAAATTACCATTGGAAGCGAACAAAAGCTATAGTGAAAATGGCTATTAATAAGTCGAAATCTCGACTTATCAACACTCCACACTTAAGCTTTGTTCGTCCCGAACAAAGTATGAAAATATGTCAAGGTCGTGCAAATGCCGAAATGCTAGTGGTGCTATGTTTTTCGTCTATTTGCTTCACTAGATTTCACAAGGTCTCGATCATTATTCCTAAACATGTTATTGAAAAGTAAATACGTGTATATACAACCTAACTAGCTCCTTTTCGTAGGCGTTACGAATGCATTTAGCGTATGCATTAAGCCTTTAAACCCCTAGGCTACCCTAGTGGACGAGTTATAGTCTCGTGAGAGTTTTCAGAAAAGGGAATACTCACAAATCCCATATGCACCTATCCCATGAGAATGAATACAAGAGTGCTTAACCAAGGCGATGAATTCTCAAAACAAATCCCTCACCCCATGCTAGGACTACCATCACAATATCGTCAAAAGAACTTTTGAACCATTTAAGTATCCTATGAGGTTGTGCATTCAAGATCATCAATACTAGAGCTATCAATCGTCTCATCCAAAGCTTTACTCATTTTCAAGGCAATACAATAGAAGTAAAGTTTTTAGTTTGCACAAAATTGTCAATCGCTTACCTATGCTAGCTAGGGCTAGTCCATGGGTTTGCGACATGGAACTCATTCCCAAGTTTTAGGCGCTTAAGCCGTAATCCATAAGGGAAGCGGAGTTCGACAATAGATTCTCAATAAACATGCATAGACCAAATGATAACTCCCGTGCAAACACATGGATCTTCCAAGAGTCATTCTAACTAGCACACAATGCAAATGATGAGTCCCGCACAAATGAAGAATGGAGGAAAACATAGAGTCAAGCTTTAAGTGCTTTTTATTTTCTTTTTGAAACGGCCTTTGGCCTACAAATGCTTTCGAGGGGGGACTTACCTCCCTAACCCCCGGCATTTGTATCATTTTTGAAGCAAAACTTCTCTAGCGCTTTGAGAGAGTTTTTAGTCGGGGCTTTGCCCTCTTTGACCACAAAAACTTTTTTTGTTGGGGCCTATTTTTCGCCCTCTTTTGACTTCACACTTAAAACTTGACAATATGTTCAAATATTGTATGGAATGTGTGGGAATCAAACATGAGCAAGGCACCGAGTTAGAGAACTCAAGTCACCAAGGAGCATTCAAAGGGTCTAAGTTTTTCACGAACATTTTAAGTGCTTGCTATAACTTGATCCAAGGTATTTCAACGAAAATGCTTAGAAAATTATATAGACAAGAGATAGCAATGATATTGATTTTCAAGAATACACATTCAATGGACTAGGTCGGTTCTAAGATCAAGATCCAATAATTGTGATAAATAGGCTAGATGTGATTTATAGGAATTTAGGATCGATAGTCACAAACCTATGTGGTTAAAAACACTCTCATGTAGGGATAATGAGCAAAAGATGCAAGTGTCCATCTAAAAATGATATGCGTGGCATGCAAACACGTGAACTATGCGCATCAACCCACTCCACACTTAATTCAAGCTTAGTCCCTAAGCGCAAAGAATGGTAAAATAAAGGCAAAGGCGCATAGGAACTCCCCTCGTTTGTAGAGCCGATGACATAACGCTTGGGAATGAGATATATTCATTTGGTTGCATATGTAGGTAAAGAAGGTGATTTTGGCATGAGAAGAGCATGAGTATCAATATCCTGAAATTTCCACAATAAAAAATGGTAGAACACCTTCAATAACATAACAATATGGCATACAACCAAAGATAGGTCAAGAGTACATCATAAAGATGGCATACATCATCCAAAATTGCGCCAAAAGGCGACTTAACATCCAAGAACATGGTCAAAGCAAGAAAGCATCAAAACATCGATATAAGTATGATCAAAATGTACTAGAAGATGAAGATGTATCCTCGACGTCTCCCGGAGTGGTCTCCCTGGTGGCGGCTCTGTCGTCCTCCTCCATAGCATCGGTAAATGGTGTGGGAGATAAGGGAGAGGCGACACGAGGAGCAGAAGGCCCTGGATCAACTGAAGGAGGGGCGCCTCTGATCATGGACAAAAGTGTAGTACGGAGCCACTCCGACTCCTGGCGAGCTCTCATAGCCTCAGCTCTAGTAAAGGCCTCAAGACTGGCCAGCCCGCTCCTCAAATCAGCTATATCAGAGGAGACTCGCTCTCTCCACGCAGTCAAATCATCTGTGGCAGGAGGGGGTCTCTCGACAGCGGGCTCCTCGGGGGGTCTCTCAACAGCGGGATCCTCGGGGGGTAACTCCTCATCAATGTGTGCCGCGTGCTCATCAACCGGAGGAGGGGAATGGATAGGGGATGAAGGAGGGGATGGAGTGAGGTTGGCTTGGCAATAGAGGTAATTCCTTGTTTTGAAGGCTTCTCTCTTCTTCCTCGCTCCAATTAGGAGCTCGCCTTTGTGAGGCCTCTTATCCTCCGCCCAAGTAACTCCATCCGCCTTGAGTAGGCGCATAGATTTCATAGTCGGCAAATCAAGGATTCTCTTGGATGGCTCGGGGCATCCCTCATGGCCAAAGGTGAAGTTACACCCCATGGCGATCAAAGTAATGAAGGAGCCTCCTCCCAAGGAAAGGTTCCGAGAGGACTTGCTAACAAAGCTCTCAAACCGAGAGGCGAGGACGTCCATCCACTCAATAGTGTGTCCAAAGTCAATTTCCATCATCAAATTAAGGTCAGGATAGGACACCGAGCGAGCTAGCTCCTTACGGGTATTGAACCCGATGGCGATAATGTGGTGGATCACCTTCCAAACTGGGGCAGTAATCGCTGAAGAGTTGTAGGAAGGGGCAAACCACTCTTGCCGTCCCGAGATCTGCTTCCAAAACCTACTCTGCTGGTGCTCGATGAAGTGACTGAGCTTATGGAAAGCAACTGGGAAATGTAGCCAATCCCGAATCATATCCTCCCTGATTTGGAATTCCCAACCCCCCAATGTAAACCTCCAAACCTTGTGTTCTTCCTCATTTCTACCCTCCGCAAATGAGCACAAAAACTCTTCCACTACCCTTTGGTAGGTCCCCGGATCATCAAAGAACACATACTCAAGTCCAACATAATGCAATTTAGCTCGTACCTCATTCGCCACCGCATCTCCAAGTATAGTCATGTCGGGGTAGAGGGTTGGTACGGCTACTTTTCCCTTCTCCTTGATGCGTTCATAGTTCTCCACGTGCTTGGCATTTGAGAATGCTATAGGCTCGGAAAAGGGAAAAGGAGTGGGGAATGGTAGTGGTGCGATCAATGGCCCCTCTCTTGCCACGACGGGCACAATGGTGGTAGTGGGAGCAGCGGCTGGTGGTGGTGAGGGCTCTCGAGGCATGGGTGGTGGTGATGGCACTCGATGAGTAGGAGGATCCGCGACCTTCTTCTTTGATTTCTTGGTAGAGGAGGGAGTTCCCTTCGAAGTCGTGTTCTTCTTAGGGCGTGGAGGCGAAGACGGAGGAGAGTCCACTTCCTCGTCCGAGCTAGAATCTCTCAGTGAAGCCCTCAATTGCTTCCTTTTGCGAGTTACGAGAGGCATGTCATCCTCATCACCATCGTGCGGCTCTTCTATTCGAATGCCCCTAGACGGTTCTTTGGCAATTTCTTTGCCTTTGGCCTTGGACTTGGAGGTTGAACCACCTTGAGGCATTGTTGAAATGAGCTGAGCAATTGAGTATTTTGGGAGCACAGAACTGAGCCGGTCGGCTGGGAGGAGCTGTATCTCAGCCGGTCGGCTGAAATCGATTTCCAGGGCAGAAATGGGGTCGATTTTCGGAGGGCTTCTTCGATCCAAATTGGAGCTTGGGGTTTGTAGGCGGGAGGATTTCGAGTGGTTTGAGCAGTCGGCCGGTTGATTTGGATGGCAGACGGAGGAGATCTGCTTCGTGAGGTCTTTTCGATCGGAAATGGAAGTGCGGGAGGAGCTGGCGACGGGGCGGTGCTTGGGTGATGGCAAGGCGATGGCGGGGCGATGGCGAGGTGAGGGTGAGGCGGACGAGCGGTGACTGGAGTCGGGGTCAGGGTCGGCTGGGGTTTTGGTGCTCGGCTGAAATGAAATGAAATGGAAGGGTTGCTTGAATAAGCAGATACCAGCCGGTCGGCTGGGTTCTCAGCCGGTCGGCTGAACTCAGACGATTTGGGTTATTTGTAATGGAAAACGCCAGCCGGTCGGGTCAATTCTCAGCCGGTCGGCTGAAACCTGACGAGTCAATTGCTATTCAAAGGTTCTTTCAGCCGGTCGGCTGGATATGTGTGATTTCTCAGCCGGTCGGCTGGAAACTGGGTTCAATGATCTCCGAATTTTGATTTTAACGATCCTTCCACTCTAGCTTGAACCCCACTCCACACTTAAACCAAATCACCGATAAATCACAAGCATTCATACGATTTTTGACAAAAGGACAAGCTACGATTACACACCCCACACTTAAACCGTCACCCTCTATAGAGTTTTCATGCAAGCACAATTCCACACCAAGCACACCTAATCATGCATTGTAGGCCAACCTAGCACCAAGTTCACATCTAAAGTTCAATGCGCGCATGCCAAACATATGTGAGGTTAATTGTGTAGAGATGGACAACTCACAACCGGGTACCTCCCGTGAGGTGCCTAGTTTAACGTCTTGGCAAAGATCGAGCCGATCCTCTTCTTACTAAGAAACACACTTGAGGAGTCCATAGCTAGGATCCCTCCTCAAGCGGATAGAGGCTCTCTAAGGGTCGGTCAAATGGTGAGTCACATTTTTCTCATCCCGAACGCCTTCTCTATAATGCTTTAGCCTTTGACCATTTGCCGTGAAGGTAGTTCCATCATTGTTGAGCAATTCTACGTGTCCATCCTCGTGAGGCTTGTGGACAATAAATGGACCACTCCACCGGCTTCTCAATTTTCCCGGGAATAACTTGAGCCTAGAATTAAAGAGTAAGACCTTCTCTCCCTTCTTGAATTCACGACGAAATATTCTCTTGTCGTGCCATTTCTTGGTCTTTTCTTTATAGATCCTAGCACTTTCGTAGGCTTCATTCCTTATCTCTTCCAACTCATGGAGTTGGAGCGCCCTATGGTCTCCCGCCATTTGTAAGTCCATATTTAACATCTTAATTGCCCACATCGCCTTGTATTCCAATTCCACCGGTAAGTGGCATGGCTTCCCATAAATAAGGCGATAGGGAGACATTCCAATAGGGGTCTTGAATGCCGTACGATAGGCCCATAAAGCGTCATCTAGCTTCGATGACCAATCCTTCCTTGAGCTTCCCACGGTTTTCTCCAAGATTGCTTTGATTTCTCTATTTGAAATCTCCACTTGCCCACTAGTTTGTGGGTGATAAGGCGTAGCAACCTTGTGACTAACTCCATATTTGCGAAGCAAGGCCTCAAAATGTTTCTCCTTGAAATGTGAACCGCCATCACTAATGACGGTCCTTGGAACTCCAAATCTAGGGAAAATAATCTTCTTGAAGAGCTTTGTGACCACCTTGGCATCACAAGTAGGGGAAGCGACGGCCTCAACCCATTTGGAGACGTAATCAACCGCGACCAATATGTATTGGTTCCCATATGAGGATGGGAAGGGACCCATATAATCGATGCCCCATACATCAAACATCTCGACCGGGAGGATGCTTTGTTGGGGCATTTTGTGCCTCTTTGAGATGCTTCCCGTTCTTTGGCATTGATCGCAAGCTTTCACAAATTCGTAAGCGTCACCAAAGAGAGTTGGCCAATAAAAACCGCTTTGTAGAACTTTGGACGCCGTCTTTGCTCCACTACCATGTCCTCCATATTGGGAAGAGTGACAATGGTAAAGAATATCTCTCATTTCTTCTTCGGCGACGCAAGTTCTATATAAACCATCCGCGCAAAGCCTATATAGATAGGGTTCATCCCAATAATACCTCTTGGTCTCGGATAGGAACTTCCTCTTTTGATGGTGGTTCATATCGTGAGGAATAATCCCACAAACCACGAAATTTACGAAGTCCGCATACCATGGGAGGGCCTCCGCCTCAACTCTCATAAGTTGCTCTCCAATAAATGAGTCATCCACGGGCCTAGTATCCTCTTCTAGCTCTTCATTTCCCTCTAGCCTTGATAGGTGGTCGGCTACCACATTTTCTACTCCCTTTTCATCTTTTATCTCGATATCAAATTCTTGGAGCAATAGAATCCATCTTATCAATCTTGGCTTGGAATCTTTCTTTGCCAAGAGGTACTTGATCGCCGCGTGGTCGGTAAATACGATAGTCTTTGATCCCACTAGGTATGAACGAAACTTGTCAAAGGCATACACAATAGCAGGGAGCTCTTTTTCCGTTGTAGTGTAGTTCAATTGACGTTGTAGTGTAGTTCAATTGAGCTCCGTTTAGAACTTTGCTTGTGTAGTGAATGGCATGAAGTTTCTTGTCCACCCTTTGCCCAAGAACCGCCCCAACGGCATAATCACTAGCGTCGCACATGAGCTCAAAAGGCATGTCCCATCCAGGGGGTTGAATAATTAGAGCCGAAATCAATGCTTCTTTTAACTTCTCGAAGGCCACCAAGCACTCTTCATCAAACCGAAACTTGGTGTCATTGCATAATAGGTTTGTTAAAGGCTTTGGAATCTTTGAGAAATCCTTGATAAATCTCCTATAAAACCCCGCATGGCCTAGAAAACTCCTTATGCCCTTTACATCCTTTGGGGGTGGCAATTTTTCCATAACCTCTATTTTAGCTTTATCCACCTCAATTCCTCTTTTAGAGACCAAATGACCAAGAACTATCCCCTCCTGCACCATAAAATGACATTTTTCCCAATTAAGTACAAGGTTCGTCTCAATACATCTTTTCAACACTTTAGCCAAATTAGCTAAACAATCATCAAAAGACGAACCATACACAGAAAAGTCATCCATGAATACTTCCATAATCTTTTCAATAAACTCGGAAAAAATAGCCATCATGCAACGTTGAAAGGTACCCGGCGCATTACATAGTCCAAAGGGCATTCGCCGATAGGCAAATGTTCCATAGGGACATGTAAAGGTGGTTTTCTCTTGATCTTGTGGATGTATAGGGATTTGGAAGAATCCACTATATCCATCAAGATAGCAAAAATAGTCATGCTTAGCTAGTCTTTCCAACATTTGGTCAATGAAAGGGAGGGGAAAGTGATCTTTTCTAGTGGCTTGGTTTAGTTTCCTATAATCCACACACATACGCCACCCGGTTACCGTTCTTGTGGGGATTAGTTCATTCTTCTCATTTTTAACTACGGTCATCCCTCCCTTTTTGGGGACTACATGAATGGGGCTCACCCATTTAGAGTCCGCAACGGGGAAGATGATTCCCGCAGCAAGCAATTTTAGAACTTCCTTCTTGACTACTTCCCCAACAATAGGATTCAACCTCCTAGCTCTCTCCCTAGATGGCATGCTATCATTCTCTAAATTGATTTCATGCATGCATAAATTTGGGCTTATTCCCCTCAAATCATCAATAGAGTAGCCAATAGCATCCTTATGTTCTCTCACCACATCAAGCAATTTAGAAGTCTCATCATCATTCAAAGAAGCATTCACAATGATAGGCAAACTAGAATTTGGGCCTAAGAACTCATACCTTAGGCTTGTTGGTAGAGCTTTAAGCTCTACCGAACAAGACTCCTTACCTTTGTCGCTTAGAGTTCCTTCTTCGTTTTCTTCCTCCAAGATAGCCCAACAATTGGCAATGTCGGGAAGCTCATTATCAAGGTCAATAACACTCATGTAAAGGTTAGGCACATCATACAATTCATATGCATCAACTAGGTCAAGATAATTACAAGTCATTGTAGGACTAGGACCTTTTTGTGCCTTTTCAAGATTAAACTCAATTTCCTCATCTCCTACTCTCATGGTGATTGACCCCTTAGTAGTATCAAATATAGCCCCCGCGGTGTAGAGGAAAGGCCTTCCCAAAAGAATGGGAATTTCATTGTCCTCCTCCATCTCTAACACCACAAAATCCCCCGGAATATAGAAATTCCCTACTCTAACCGGGACATCCTTAAGAACCCCCCTAGGGAATCTTGAGGAGCGGTCCGCGAGCCTTAGAATCATGTTAGTTGGTTTAGGCTCACCCATATTCAACTTTTTGCATAAAGAATAAGGCATCAACGATATACTTGCACCCAAATCACACATAGCACGTTCAATCTTAATATCATTAAACGTGCTAACACCGTACTCAAGTTGTCTAGACATGCATCAAAAGTGTCACCATGCACAGTAAAGTCATCCATGAACACCTCTATAAACGAACCTATCATGTCAGAAAAAATACTAGTAACGACCCGCTGAAAAGTGTCGGGTGCGTTACACAAGCCAAAGGACATCCGGCGAAAAGCAAACGTACCAAATGGACATGTAAAGGTCATCTTCTCCTGGTCCTCGGGTGCTATGGGAATCTGATTATAGCCTGAAAATCCATCTAAAAAGCAGAAATATGGCTTGCCTGCCAATCGGTCGAGCATCTGATCAATGAATGGAAGAGGAAAGTGATCCTTGCGCGTTACGGCGTTCAGTTTCCTGTAATCTATGCACATGCGCCATCCATTCTTCACTCTGGTCATGACCATCTCGCCATCGGCATTCTGTTCCACTGTAATCCCAGTCTTCTTCGGCACAACATGTACCGGGCTCACCCACTGACTGTCTGAGATCGGGTAAATCACGTCTGCATCTAGTAGCTTCTGAATCTCCTTCTGAACGACCTCCATCATAATTGGGTTCAATCTGCGTTGAGGTTCCCTCGAAGGTTTCGCTCCATTCTCCAGTAAAATCCGATGCATACAAACTGCCGGGCTGATTCCCTTGATGTCGGCCAGTGTCCATCCGATGGCCAGGTTGTGCTCGGTCAGCACCTTGATCAACCGTCATTCCTGATCAGTTGTGAGCCCGCTCTTGATGATGACCGGTAATGTGTCATTCTCTCCTAGGAATGCATACTTCAAATGCTCGGGTAGAGGCTTCAATTATACTGTAGGTGCCTGCACAACAGAAGGCAAACACACATTAGATTTAAATAAACGAACTTCATTAACCTCATACCTCGGGGTGAGTGGTTGCGCAATTTCCAGGTGGGCTAGTGTATCTATGATAGTCTCCGTGAGCTCATAGGAGTCTCGGCCGAGTATACTGCTCTCTCTAGTGCGAGCTCGAGCGGGTCGGCTACTCTCTCCGGTTGCACCTCCTGAACTAGTTCGTCTAGTGTGTCTAGGGCATGGACCGCTTCGTACTCCATTGGATGCTTCATGGCCCGGAAGATGTCAAAGCTGAACACCTCTCCTTCAACTTCCATGGAGAGAGTCCCACTGTCACAATCGATCTTCATCTTTGATGTCTGAAGGAACGGTCGGCCGAGTAGGATGGGGGCATGGTCGATCGGGCCGCAGTTCTCTATCTTCAGCACATAGAAATCGGCTGGGAACACAAGCTCTCATACTTGCACGAGCACATCTTCGATCTTGCCCTCGGGCTGCTTGCATGATCTGTCCGCCAACTGTATAGTGAGTCCTGCAGGTTCTAGAGGACCAATGCGCAGGCAGGAATATATGGAATAGGGCAAGACATTAATAGATGCACCGAGATCAAGCATGCAATTCTCTATTCTAATGTTACCGATCGTGCAAGGTATGGTGTAGGTGCCTGGGTCACCGCATTTAGGAGGCACCTTGCGCTGAATGACAGCAGAAACATTCCGGCTCATGAGCTCCTCGTCGGGCCGAGTACCTCGTCTCCGGTTGGTGCAGAGTTCCTTCAAGAACTTTGAGTACCTCGGTATCTGTTTGATGGCCTCGAGGAGTGGGATGTTGATTTCCACTTTGCTGAATAGCTCCCATACTTCTCTGTCCATTACGTACTGCTTTGGAGCTCGAACCTGCACAGGGAAGGTTAAAGGAGCTTGTGCATTGGAATTTTCGGTTACAGGAACCGGGTCTGGCCGAGATGCGTCGGCTGCTGAAATCGGATCCTGTCCGAGAGTGCCCTGGCCGCTGGATTCGAGAGGCACGGCCCGGCTATTTCGTCATCGGCTGTTGGCGGGCTACTGTCTTCGGATGGCCTGGGTGCTGATGGTGCTCCTCTCCCACTCCTGAGTGTTACTGCATTGACGTTCCCCCTTGGATTCTGAATAGTTTGTGAGGGGAGTCGCCCTGGGTCGTTCTTGAGCTCGGAGACTGTCGTGGCGATCTGGGACATCTGTTTGGACAAGTCGGCAATGGCCCCGTCAGTTTTGGCCTGGAACTGGTGAACTGATGCGGCCAAGTCCTTCACAACATCTTCTAAGGACTTGCTCGAGCTGTGCTGGTGCGGACCTGGCTGATTGCGGTTCTGTTGATACTGACTCGGCCCATTCTGTCCCTGCTGATGGCGAAACGGAAGCTTATAGTACGGTTGGGCCTGGTGAGGTACGGGCTGTTGTGTTGGCTCCCTCTGGAAGTGGTTATTCTGATTGTTGTTCCTCCAGCGCGGCCCGTTCGCTCCTTGCTCGTTCCCGGTCGGTCCATACTGTCGAACTGGCCCAGTCTGGTTGCTATGGCCCTGGTAATCGCCTACTGCGTTGACTTCGGCCTGGTCATCCTCCACTATGGTTGGGCACTCGTCTGTTTTGTGGTCCGTGGCAGCACAGAAACCACACGGCTTGACCTGGACTGGTTGCCTTCTGATCACTTGCTGCATCATCTCCTTGAGTTGCCTGATCTCTTCGGCCATTGCATTGGATGGGGGCTCAACCTTCGACACGTTCTTGGTTCGACTGAATTCTTCTTCTTTATTGGACTCGTCCTGGAACCGTTCACTTTCTGCCACTGCCATGATCTTACGTCTCACACCTGCTGGGGACAAGTTCATAAGGTTGCCCCCAGCCGAGGCATCTAGTAGCTTCCTGTCCAGTCGTCTCAGTCCGTCTAGCATATACTCTACCAGCAGCTTCTCTGGGAGTCCAAGATTGCAGCAGCTCTTCTCCAGGGCGTTGAATTTCTCTACGTACTCGTACATGGTCTCGTTTGGTCCTTGCTTGAGCTCTTGCAACTGCCTTCGGACTTGCATCGCTCTGCCTGCTGGGTAGTACTTGTTGAGGAACTTCCTCTACATCTCGTCCCATGTGTAGATACTACCTGAAGGCAAAGATAGAAACCAGTCAGTTGCCGAGTCTGTAAGTGAAAAATAGAATGGTTTCAATTTGAAATCGTCCTCTCCGACTCCGTATGGTTTGAGGTTCTGGCAACTGCCATGGTAGCGTTGCAGATGTCCTGTGGCTGACTCTCCTTTCATTCCCGAGAACTTGGGCAGGTGATGGACGACCGAGGTGTTGATGGTGATGGCTTCGAGGTCTGGCCCTTCGTAGATGCACCAAGCTTGGTCTCTGAAGTTGGGGGCCGAGAGCTCTCCCATGGTTGGCTCTGGATCGTCGTCCTCCTCGTGATCATCCTCTCTGACGGCCGGCTGTTGTAGTGGCCGTGGGGGTGGTGGGTATTGCTGGTGTGGGATGTATGGAAGTTGTGGATATTGTTGATACGGTGGTTGCGGGTATGGCTGATATGGTGGTGGCGGGTACTGCTGATATGGTTGCGGTTGATATTGTGGATAGGGCTGGTACGGTTGAGGTTGGAATGGTGGTTGGAGCGGTTGGTGTTGCAGTTGTCCCGAGGCAGCCCCCCTGATCTCTCCATTCTGTCTTATCGGGCCTTGCTCGTCGTGTTGTGGGAGCGCCCCTTCCATGTTCCGGATGCCCTGCTCCACTTCTTCGTTGATGTTGTCGCCTACGCGGCTACCTGCATGAGACATGGTAACCGTGCAACCGTGCCTGCCGTCTTTTGGCAGAAACTTATATCGCAACGTGAGTTCGTCACAAAATGAAAGGATTATGTCAAAGAAATTAAGACAATGAAGGATTCCCAGGAAATTGGTGGAGTCACAAACGGTCTCACTTAAAAACCAATCTCCTTAGACTCGTAAGTCTTGGTGACAGAATCCTCGAAAGCTTATTTTTCTCGACACAATGTATTCAAGATGTGAAACTACCCCCGATGGATAGCAGTCCTACGCAAAATTCTCGAATGGACGAAGAACGCTACGTGTCACGAGCGACGCTGGTGATTTGTGATCTCCTCGTTGTTATGGGCTGAACTCGGTCACTAGTAGCTTGAATCCTGCAGTTTTGTTGTAATACCGAAAAACAAAAAAATAAAAACAAAACTGAAAAAGGAAAAGAACATTTTCACCGTGCGTAGCTCCCCGACAACGGCGCCAAAATTTGACAGGCCGTCGTCGGTACCTGTAAATTTCTATTTATAATGTCCACTTACTCTTGGCTTAGTATGGCTGTAAGTAAGGGGTCGAACCCTAGAGAGCTAGATGGTTACTACTTGTTCTGTAAGAAAGGGAAGTAAACGATTGGGTAAGAGTAAACAGTTTAGGAAACAAGTGCGAATAAGGAAATAAAGTGAGTGAATAATAATGATGAGAGTATTCAGACTAGGGTTTGATTGTGACTTGTTTTATCATTGACTTCTGATATTCCAATTCATAGTTTTTAAGTGTGGTTGACCCGACAAAGGTGCCTACCCAAGTAACCTGACAAAAGTGTTACTCCACCACTTAACCCGACAAAGGTGTTAAGCTTTTAATTCCCCTAGGTTTAATAACCCGACAAAGGTGTTATCTAACCTAGCCGTGCTACCTATCCAAACGACAAAGTATTAGATAGATGATAAATATAGAAATATTGCGCAACTAAGTGACTGAAGTCCGGGCCGTGAGGGCTGAGGTGTGGCTGAGCAAGGGCGGAGCAAGGGCTGATGTGCCGAGAGCAATGAGGACGGATGAGCCGAGAGAGCAGGGACGTATGCCGAGAGAGCTAGGCGTGCGCCGAGCCAATGAGCCGAGATGAGTGAATTGAGAGATGAGCTCTCGATTCTGTGATGATGGATGATTTGAATGGCTGAGTTGCTCCTCTATTTATAGGATTGAGTGAGGCACGAAATCCCTCTTGGACTAGGTCAAATCGGTGGCCCAAAAGACAAATTAGGAAAAGTTTCCTAAATTGACTTTGCTTGATCTCTAAGTTAACTTCTTGTGCAAGTCTTCCAGAGTCTTGTAGGGACTTCCAGAACCTTCCAGGAGCTTCTAAACCGCCAAGGACGAAATTGGGAAATTTCCCGAAAATCACTGTTCACCACCTGAAATACTGTTCACCCCGGACACTGTTCATGCTGGAATCATTGTTCACGAGTACTGTTCATGCCGGAATTACTATTCACGAGCCGAAAAATACTGTTCACGACGCTCCTCTGGCTTCGTTCTTCAACTGCGATGCTTCTGGCATGAAAATGCCGTCTTTTAAGCGCGTTTCCTCCTGGAGCTTCCGAAACACCTGAAATGCAAAACAACACTAAGAAGTAACTGTTTGCATGATAAAGTGCCGAAATTGGTGGGATTTGATGACTCGATGAGTCGTATAAATACGGCTCATCAATGGGTCTCCTATTTCTTTGGGCGTGAGGATCAAGAGTGAAAGATTGAGGATTGGAGCTCATCTTCTTCCAAATTTCGAAGGCTTTCCCAGCCTTGAAGGGTACTGAGTCTCTGTCATAGAGATGGCTTTCGTTTGGAGATGTACCTGTTCTTTCCGACTGTCTGGCGACGGCCGGATTTGTCGCCTGGTTCGAGCTCTCGCCAACTTCAGTTATCACTTCCTTTCCTTTGGCAATCTCCTCCATATACCCTAGTCCAAGTCTGCCAAACTTCCTTTTGTAATCCTGTCTTACTTCTTCAACCTTCTTGGCTTCTAGTTCTCGTAGCCAGATCTTCTTTCTTTCCGTCTCCTTTTGTCTGAGATCTGCGACTGTCAGACGGAGTTCCTCGTTATCTAGCTGGATCCTGACAGATTCTTCAATTGATCCTGACATCTTGGTTCTGACTTCTGTCGGCCTGGTGTCATCAATTTTCATGCACCTCAGATCATTACTCAACCAGTTCATTTCCGTGTCTCTATCGTCGCAAGTGTGACATTTGCAGACGTGTTCCTTTATTTCTCTCTCTAGTCGCATAGCTTTAGTTGACCAGAGGCGGTTGTTTTCCATGTCATCTTCATGTTCATCTTTCATGATCTCAAGCTGTTCCTTAAGGCTTGTGATCTTCTTTAGCAGTTCGGCAATAGTTTCTGCAAAATCAGATTCACTGAAGACTTCATCGATAAAGGAATCAGATTCATTTACCTCATCGTTCGTGGATCTTGCCATCAGACATGGCTCCTTGGCTCGCTTCCTGTCACTGTGTTCCTCGTCCGAGTCACCCCAGGCAGCGAACATGGCTTGAGCTTCCTTCGGGGTAGGTGGTTCACCTTTCTTCTTGCTGTAGCAATCTTTAGCAAGATGTCCCTTTTTCTGGCAGCGATAACAAGTTCTTTCTTCCTTTGTTCCTGTCTTTGCCTTGCTTTCCTCTGAGGCAGTTCCTTTGTTCCCTCTTTGGTTGTTTCGCCCCCCGCCAGAGGCACCTCTGTTTTGTGTTCTTCCCGTGGTTGCCATTTTGAAGGCTCTTGAGAGAAGAGCTATCTCCTCGTCCTCACCTTTGGATGGCAGGCTTACTTGAGCTATATCTAAGGCCTTCTCCACTTTCAGTGCTATGGCATGAGATTTTCCAGCTTGTCTCCTGACCATCTTTCTCTCTGATATCCCATCTTGGCTTTGCAGGTTCGCCACAAGCTCTTCCAGGGTGATGTCTTTGATTCCCTTTTGAGCCTGATGGGCTGTAGTCACTGTATCCCACCTGGGGCTGAGAGCTTGCATGAACTGATGGGTTATCTTCCAATGTGGGAGTTTCTCATCCAAGGAGTTTAGCTGTGCGATGATTACTTGGAATCTGGTGTAGAAATCCTCCAGGGATTCGTCCTTGCGTTGCTCGACTGTTTCGTAGTCCTTTGTGGCTGCTAGAATTCGGTTCCTCTTTATGTCCTCATTTCCCTCGTAAAGTCTAGCAAGGCCATCCCACTGTTCTTTGGCAGTCTTTTAAACAGCCATCTTTACTTGATCTCCCGGTGAGAGGGCCATGTTTAAAACTTTCTTGGCCCTGGCATTCTGTTGGAGAGCTTTGTAATCAGCTTCGGTGTAATCGTCTTTCTCCTTTTCTTTCGGATTGGCGGGATCTGTCACATCCAGAAGAGGGAAGTTACCCTTTTCAAACACACGACACCGCTTCCCATCCAGGGAACAGACATGAGCTTTGAATTGATCCTTCCACCAGTCGTACTCTCCCGAGCTGAGCAGTGGCGGCTTCCAGAACGAATCGTTTCCGCCAGACATGATTTCCTGCAAAGGCTAACACACAATCTAGAGTCGGGCTCTGATACCAATTATTGGATCGTTAGGTTAGCCAACTATGTGAGGGAGATCCCAGAGTGGTATCCCTCAGACAGATGTCAGCGGAATTTTACTTTAACACAGGAAATTATACGGAAAGTAAAGACTCACAGATTTATAGTGGAAACCTTACTGCAACCTTTGCAGCAGGCTGAAAACCACTTGCCTTCTGGACGGTTCCAGAAGGGCTTCAAGATCAATGTTATTGATGAAAGAGTATGCTTGTAGATTGTTACACTTTGTCTCACTCAGTGACAGCTAACAACTCTACTCAACTTAAAGTACCAACTAACACGATCTGTCTCGTCCGCACACATCAGCACTTTGTCAGCTCCGGAATTGATTACTCTTCAATCTCCGATCGCTATCTCCAAAAAGCCGAACCTTACCTTGAAGACTTATCCTCCTTTTATAGCAGTCTTTAAGTCGGCTGAGACTGATCTCCATCAGATATCTGATTCCATCCAGCAAATATGATATGGTTAAGATATTTCCATATCTTAACCACATCGCATATTTCCCTTCCAATTATGGCGTGTATCTTCTCCTCGCATATTCTTGATATGTATCCGTGTATATACTTCCATCAATGTTTCTCGTCAATTATCCAGTATATATACTCGAACATCTCCTGATTTGTATCGAGTATATTCTCGCCGATCTGATCTCGTCATAAGTCGGTTTGTCTCTCGGACAGATTGCATCTCTTTCGCAGCGCTGGTCTCTCTCAGAGATGTCCAGTAAGCTTACCTGTCAGACAGTGATTTCTGCACACTCAAGTGGATTATTAGTTAAGTGTTTGTTATCGTCAAAACACAAAGGGTCCAACAAAGGCTGTTACCTTTTGTAGCTCAGAAAATTTACTAGCAGCTCAAGAGTTATGACATGTTTTTGGCAACAACAGCCACCAAGGCTACAATAAGATACTCGAGAACGCCAAGCCTTTGAATGATCCAGATGGAAGGCATTTATCCGCTTCTACCGCTACTAAGGCTCACCTTACAGTTAATGGAGGAACAAAACTTCACCGAGTTTGAAAGATTTGTCAGAAGATTTGAAATTATCTCTTTCGGTTTCAACTCGTAAAAAGAAGGGATCGATAGGGAAAAAAAAGTTATCATTTGAAGTTCGAAAATGTGTCATTCGCCAAGTTGGAAAACAACAGATGACAAACACGAAGAAAAAAGTGAAGCTCTTACGACAAGTTCGACATTCACAAAACTCTCAAGTCAACCGTCAAATTGGAGAACAACATGGTGGCTCAAAAAAAAATTATGTGGAAGCTCTTACGACAAGTTCGACGTTCACAAAACCCTCAAGTCAATCACTCACGATCACGTCGCGCTAAGACACTCAAATTGTGTCGCACAACATGAGAGGGCAATTTGTAGGCACTAAAAGTTTAAGGACCAAATCAAGATTATTAAAGTATAAATGGACTGGCCCACAAGGGATATTTGGGTACCCAAAGCACGAGCCCAATCTCAAGCCCACTAGTGAACTCTATAAATAGAGCACTTCACTTCACAAAAAAAGGCATTCTGAAGTTGGAGAAGAAAACAGAGAGAAGAGTGCTCTCAAAGGAAGCGTCAGCCGCCAGCAGCTGACAAATACGTGCTGCCTGCCCAAGCATCCCACCGTCGTCTACTAGAGCATCCAACCGCAACGCAAGCACGTGAGACCAAGTCCCCGCGACCCTTACTTCGCTGCGCATGTGAGATCAAGTCATCAAGACCCTCGCTACGCAAGACACGTTGCGCTACGCCTTCATCCGCACACATCAAGCTGAGTAGACCGAAGCAAGCAATACAATAGAATCAGAGGAGCATTTGAGATTACGAACACAACTTCTGCTTCAAGCATAAATCATTTGTAAAACATTATTTTGTATTTGATACGAAATATTGTGACCTACAAGCTTCCCCGGATGAAACTATCCTCAGCAACCACTTGAACACCAGAGTGTTGCTAATCGAACCGCTGCTGGCCTTAGGCTATCACACACCACGAATGGGAACAACAGAGCACAAGTGAGGGATAGTTGATTTTCGTTTGATGTGATTTTAAGTGAAGAAGGAGCCTGTATTTATAGAGAGAGGTCTGCCCTCCCTCATAACTCCATGGCTGCCGATGGTTCATAAACCAAAGGCATTGGGTGACCAAAAACTGAGCTTGGAATTGCCAAGGCTGCTGGCAGTTCATAAACCAAGCGCATGGGAAACTGATATGCCGCTGGTTCATAATCCCAGAGCATTGGAACAAGAAAGGGAACTCGAAATTGTCATAGCTGTTGCTGGTTCATACACCAAGCGCATTGGGTAATGTAATCGAGGTTTATGTTTCCAAAAATCAAAACAGATTTTTGCAAAACCAAACCGCACTACCCGCGGAGAAATCGATGATGCATTCGTGCCCGTAACATGCGGGCAGGCGCACACATTATGAGAGAGTGTAGCTTAATAATCTTACCATGTAAGAAACTAGGATTATATATAAACATATAATTTCCCTCATAATGTTCCAATGTGGGACAATTGGTTTTCACTAGTGTGAAATCCATCTACCCATCCATTTCTACCATCATCACATACACATGTATTTTGGTCCTACTTTGGGCATCGATTTATCATTCGATATCAATCCGATTTTGACAATTCTTCGTTCGATTTCATACCTCTCATTGCAAGGTATTTTAATCCAATTTTTATCAATACATTTAAGGTGTTCTCCACTCTTAAATTAGGTCTCAAAATGTGGCGCACCACCATTTTCTTCACACTTCTTTTACACAAAGTTCAACAGTATGTAGCTCCGTTTGTCTCCTAAATTTATCTTTTGTAATATGAGCTCCACAACGATTTATCGAACATGTATATAAACATATGTGATGCATCATACATAAAGTACGAATAATTAATTGGCACTTCAAATTTTCCTATGTTTGCCTAAGAAATTAGTCTCTTGCTTGGACCTGATGCTGAGAAAACTTTCTGTTTCAACTGCACAGGTGAGGGATGCTGGTAACCTGTTGACGAGAGCTGGCTTCACTCTTACAAGTGTGGACGTAGATCAATACACTGTTAGATACAAAAGCGGTAAGCATTGATATCTTATGACATGGATACTTGTATGTATGGTACTCAAGAAACTTCTCACATTAAGTGAAAATCTTATTGAATAAACTTAAGTTTAATGAGTAATTTCATGGCTTTGAAATCTCTGGCTATTCATGCGGTTTTTAAATCACAGCTTTGGAGCTCATAGACCATCTACGTGCCATGGGTGAGACAAACTCTCTGATGCAAAGAAATCATGTAAGTTAGTCATCTTCTAGAGTAAAATGATATAAGGTTATTGTGAAGTTTATAAATATGTATTTATAAATTTGTTCATCTTTTGGCCATCTCTCAGATATTGAAGAGAGAAACAGCTCTAGCAACAGCTGCTATATATTTTTTTTGGGATCAAATTCATCTTATTAAAAGAAACGTCATACAGGCTACAAAGGGAGTCAGGTCGCCCAAAAGGCACAACATAAGCTGGCCGACTAAAGAGCCGACACTAAAGACACGGGTAGGAGACCAGTGTACCCTTCTGAACGACCTACACTACAACCCGGCATAAGCCGGCAGACTGTTAAAACCGGAGTTATCCGGAAATCTGTAGAACCCGGGAGGACCCGGCAAACAGTATGACCTAAGCTACCTACAGCTTAGCAAACGCCCTAAAACCTACTGCACACAAAAAAACCCCGGTCAAAAACCGGCCCACCGTCCATCCGCCGCCGACGCCATCCCAAGAGCCACCAGCAGATGTACTCGTCGGAATAGAAGCAGCCGCCCGCTCCATCTCATCCCGCCGACACGAAATCCGGCCAAACCCCAGTCGAACCCAATCACGGCTAGCGCGCCAACATCCCCGTGACTACTCCGACCGGCCCCGATCTACAAGCCACAGCCAAAATCACCGACCCCTACCGCCTCTAATCCACCCACCCCGCGCGAACTCGACCGAAATCGCCACATCGAGCCAACCGAAGCCGACCAAGTGACGACACAGCCGAACCCAGCCGAGAAGAAGGAGAGAAACGGTGGCAAGGCCCCACAATTAACCCGGAAATCGCCGCCTTACGCCTGGCACCGCCTTACGCCTAAACCGCCTGAAGCCTCTCGCCCCTTCTAGAGAGGGACGAGAGAAAAATATCAGATTTTTGTAATTTTAGAAGTTGCAACAGCTGCTATATATGATTCAATGTTTGCTGCAGAAGATGGAACGATTCCTGCAACTTTTCAGGTAAATTCCTTAGTTGCTCAATATTAGACATGGCATGAACAAGTTCTGATGCCTCTGAAAGGGAAACTGCTTTGGCATTCCATATTTTGCTAACAATTTTTCAAAACAACAAGAAAGCTGTAGTTCCGGAGAACCCTTTGCTTGCAGGATTAATTTTCTCTCTTTTCTGATCTCCTTTAGGTTATTTACATGACGGGTTGGAAAGAGCACCACTCTCAACAGAAAGCAAAAAGACGGGGATCTGCGACTGTATCCTTCTTCGAAGACATCCAAAAACAGTTTGGAAAGAATGAATGAGCATTGTGATGTGAGCAAATGAGAGACAATACACGGTCTTGCCACTGAAGGAAGCTTATAACAATCAGGAACCAGAGCTTTCCACATTTCCGTACGGCTTTGAGGCATTGCTATGCTAGTAAAAGTAACTCGAGAAATAGAGTTGAATTTTCTGAATTGTGATAAATCTGTGTTGTAACTGAATAAATTATATACAGATTCAAACTCGAGTAATTTTACTTCATCAAAGAAAACTCGAGTAATTTTAAGTTGTGTAAATTCTTTTGACTTGTATGACTAAATTTATTGTTTCAGATTTTTTTTTGATTATGAGCTCATGCTCTTAAGGTAGTATCTGCTCAATTTTTGAGCTTGTGAGGACTTGAACCCTGGATCATTTTGATACAACAGGAGAGGTGCTCCACTGAGCCACCTCTTTGCTTCATTTATTGTTTCAGATTTTTTTTTTGATGGGGTTAGTGGGTCAGAGTTAGTATCTGCTCTTTTTTGGCAGGGTGAGGGCTTGAATCTGTGCTACTTGGGATGCAGGTGGATTGCCCACAACTGGGCTAATCACTTTGCCTCGTTTAAAATTTCTCGAGTTCGAGTTCGAGCCGAGTATTATCGAGTTTTGAAAACATGTGTTCGAGCTCGGCTCGTTTAATTTTCACGAATTTCGAGTTTTATACGAGTATTTAAAATAATTTAAATCAATGTGATTATTTAATATTAAAGAGATTTAATTGAGTATTTCACGAGTGGGAACAAGCTTTAGTTGAGCTTTTCACGTGTTTTAACCAGCTTTAGTCCAACTTTTCACGAGTCGAAATGAGCTTTCACTGAAAAAAATATTTTAAAGTGTGAAAAATTACTTTAATCGAGCTCGTTAACGAGTTTCAGACAATATAAATGAGTTTTTATCGAGTATATAAACTAGTTTTAGTCGAGTATGTTAACGAGCACATAAACAAACTGTTCGCGAACATAAACGATCGAACACGAGTCGAATTTTGACCGAGCTTTGATCGAGTTCGATCACGAATAGCTGGCCATCGTATCGTCTCATTTGCACCCCTCTCAACCGCAAAGCAACCTATCATCATTATCAAGATCGTCATCTTCACTCATTCTCTCGTCAAAGCATCACAGCTCAGTTCAACTCAGTCATCAATCGAAAATGGGAGTAAGCAACAAGTTCATCTCTTTCCTCAACTTCACCGCAATCCTCTGCTCCATCCTCATAATCGGATCCGGAATCTGGCTCGCCAACAAGCCTGACAGCCACTGCATCCGCGCCTTCCGCTGGCCAATCCTCGTCCTCGGCGCCCTAATCCTCCTCGTCGCACTCGCCGGCTTCGTCGGCGCCTACTGGAACAAGGCCGGCCTCCTCGCTTTCCACCTCTTTATTATGTCAGTCCTCATCGTCCTGCTGCTGATCATCCTCGTTTTCGCCTTCGTCGTTACCAGACCTAGCGGCGCGTACCGAGTTGATGGCAGAGCGTACGAGGAGTATCGACTTGAAGGATTCTCTAAGTTCCTGCGGGATCGTGTTGCCAGTTCGGCGAATTGGAGGAAGATTAGGACTTGTCTTTCGGAGTCGAGTGTGTGCTCTGGGTTGACTCAGGATTATTTTGCTGCTCAGGATTTTTTTTCAGCTCACCTTTCTCCACTTCAGGTATACATTTTACTACACTGCACAATCATACCAATTTTTTTTTTTGATAGGGGGTTAGTTAAGTTAGTATCTGTTCTCAGATTGTTAGATTGTTAGGGTGAGGATTTCGAACCCTGGATGTTGGACATACACAGGGGGCGCTCCACTGGAGCAACCCACTTGACCTCCACAATCATACCAATTTAGGGTTACATAGTTGAAATCTTTGACAATGCTGTTTCATTTCCCACTTGAAATTTCAAGTGAGTTTTTTTTTTCTTTTCTTTTTCTTCAAATTTGCTTGTTTTAGTTTAGGGCTCACTTAGGAATTCATCCCAAGTGCTTGCACGCCACATGCTATCAATTATGCGATTAGCTGGCTCATGGGGCCCTTTCCGCATTATTTGACTAAGATAACATGTTCTCATTGTATGTATATGCATTGTGTTTAAAATCAATCGTCATGAGTGGGATGCATTTGTCGGTTTTAGTAACTTAATGTATTAATGTCATTGTGAAGGTTGAAAAGTTGTTTTTGTTGATTAGTGACGATTTTATTTAGGAGGTTACTGGGTCAGATAAACAGGGGTAGTTCGATTAAGCAGGGACTTTGGTCCATGTTTCTTTAAGAGATTCAATTGTACTGTTTCTTATCCTCCCATTTTTGTTAAGAAATCGTAAGCAATGCTTTTTTTTATTATTACAGTCAGGGTGTTGTAAGCCACCTACAGTTTGCGGGTACACGTACAACTACGTTAGCCCAACAGTGTGGATAAATCGGATGAATGTAGGGGCTGATCCAGATTGTCCTACTTGGAGCAATGGCCAGTCTCAACTCTGCTATAACTGCAATGCATGCAAGGCTGGCTTGCTTGGAAACCTGAGGCAGGAGTGGTCAGTGGAGGAGGGTGAATGTGTTTCTCATGATAGCTGTTGTGGTCTTGATCTTCATATATGTTATAGGATGCAGCGCATTCAAGAATGCTCAGACTGAGGATCTGTTTCGTCGAAATAAACAAGGCTGGGTTTGATGAGAAGATCCTAGTTCATTCTAGGCTACTCATTTTCGAGATGGTTAAGTTTGCCATGACAGAGGCTGCCATGTATATAGGTACTGTACATCTGCAATGATTTACTGAGTGCACATCTGCCAGTAGTGTAGCAACTACATTTCATCTTGTGTATACACAATCAGGAAAATATACTTTTAACATAAATGCATATAGCATGTTTTTATCAGACTTCATACATAGTCTCAATTTCAATGATCTTGTATCTAAGCTTGACAAGCAACAATGAGTGCCCGACGAAATATAAATGTACGGACAAACAAACGTAGTTGACATTATATTTTAACTTTATATGGCATTGCCCCGCTCCTGACAAACAGCACAGTTTGCTGCACTTTTGATATGAACATTGTCATTTTATGTTGTATGGAGCGAACAATTAGCAGCGCAGCTAGTAGGAACGACTCTGGTATGTGTGAGGCACACTGCTGGTTGACTAACAACAAATGCAAACCAGTGATGACTGGCAAAGTAAGGTACTACAGCAGATGAGAGAGCTGTTATCAATCATTTCCCTGATCAGGGGGTAAGGCTTCTCCTCTTATCACTCTCCAAGGTCCTATGTAAAATTTAGGCCTCATGAGAGGCACGATTTCTCCAGGGTGTTTTTCCCAATATCTCTCCTGCTCGGGCAAACAACACCAATGTGAAGTGTAATGTTAGAGCAACACCAATGTAAAGTGTAATGTTAGAGCGCAGATTGCGAAGATTCACAAATAAGAAACTCCAGATTATAAACTAATATTGAACAAGAGCATTTATACAAAAATGTTAATATACCTTGTAGCGTTGCTCTATGATGGCTGCACTAACGACTCCAGTATAGAAAGCAGCAACATAAATAATAACAACTGGGGTAAACTTCTTAGGCCGCCGATATGGCTCAATCAAATCCCACAATATCGTCTTCTCCCATCTTGCTCTCAAATACACTCCATATCTCTTAAACATATACCCGATCACCATTTTCACCTGATGCGAGTAACCTGTACCAGCTTCTCCACAAAACAGTCTAAAGCATCAATTTCTTACCAGCAGACTAGAAGAAGAAAAAAACCCATACACAAACAAACCCACTATCCAATTACTATACAGAGACTTCATCACAACAACGAACAAATGAACGAATCAATGAGAAGTCACCCTCCACTTGATGCACAAGAGAAATCCAAAAGTAGCATAGTTAAAGAGGTAATGAAAGTAAAATCATAAATAACTGCAACAGACCTCTTTGAGGCATTTCATCAAACAGATAATCTACAACAGACATTACAAGTTTACTACTAATGAAAACAAATTTGCACTAATCCAACACTCTGTAATAAGAATCATGAGATCAAGTTTACATTTGGATTCCAGAACCAAATCTAAATTCTCAGCCACAAGACAAAGTAATTGAAGAATGACGTTGTCTGCTCCACATGCGACTCAATCAAGAACTACGGACAACAGTGTTCGATTTTTTATATATAAAAATCGTTCTAGTGAAATTTCGACATCCTTGTTGCGAGATTGAGTGTACCTGGCTGTGCACAAACAGCAGAGATCTCCAAACCGATGCGCCGGGAGAACGGGCAGCAGTACAATGCGTTTGAGCTCCGAAATCAAAATTGCTGCAGATGAGAAAATGGCTACTGGGCCGAGGCCCATTTAGGATTCAGTAAGCACCGATCATCAGTCAATCTAACACATAATTACATTAACAAACTAACCACTAATCCCATCAATCAAAAAAAAAAACAAAAAAAAACAACAACGGCTGAAGTGATTTCACTTGGGCCTTCTATCTTGGGACTTTTAGGTTGGCCGTTGGGTTCAAATTCCTTGACTGAAAAACCCTAATAATAATATTTCCGCAAAACGAAGATCGACACTTCAGATTCAATCCAGCCATGGCGGCGGTGAGATCCGAGCCGGGCGTATGTTCTGATTGCTCCAAGTGGTCCAAAAAGTACTGCAAGGTTGAGGCTGGGACAACTGCCCTTCGAGACGCTGTCAAGATACTTCAGAAGCGAGTTGAAGAGATTACTCAAGAAAATGACACTCTCAAAGAAGGTACTTCTCGATTCTTCTTAGGGTTTTATTATTCAAGGTACTTCTCAGCCATGTTTTACGGTTTTATTCATTGCAATTTTTATACAATGCCTTGTTTGGTTTGAATTGTCTGACGTGAAGTATTTTTAAGTAATTTGTTAGCCTGCCCGAATATTTAAGGTTTTGATAATTTCCTGACTCTTTTGGTTAATGCTCTTACTGCTATGATTGCAGAGGTGAAATATGCAAAATCCCTAGCTGATCATGAAAAAGAAGCACGAGTGAAAGAAAATGATGCTTCAGCTGCTTTGAAGAAAGAGATAATTTCGTTGAAGTCTGAGCTTCATTCTTTGCAAGAAAATATGCGGACAGAGAGATCTGAAACTGCACAAGAAGTATCTCGCCGCGGTGTTTGTGTGTCTGATTCTGAAAAGGAAATAAAAAGGCTGAAGGAGTTAATCAAAAAAGAAAAATCGACGGCGGAAGCAGCATTGAAAAATGCTGAAGTAGAAAAGGCTAAAGCGGGTGAAGCACTGAAAGCAGAAAAATCAGAAAAGAGTAGAGCTGAAAAAGAGAAAAAGCGAGCGTATACAGAAAGTAAAAGGGCTCAAGAGTACAAGATTCAGTTAGATGCATTGAAAAGTGAAGCTTTTGAAGTCAGGGCTCAACTAACTTTGGTGACTTCTAAGTGTGAAGAAGCAAATACCAGGTTTGAAGCGGAGAGGGAAAATGCACTCGCGGAAATAATACGAGCTGACTTGGACCTCACCTTATGTAAACACCTTGCCAGTAGTTTATGCTGTGAATTAGAAGAGGAGAGAAAAATGAATGACGAGATGAATCGTGCCAATGATTTATCATCTCAACTAGACGAAGAGAAGAGACGAAATAATGAGTTGCAGAAGGAAGTCGACATGTTAGTAAGATCCAAGGACTTGGCGATGGGAAATAAACCCCTAAATGACAAAGATGCTAGTGTTGAAGAGTTGACCACGCATGGTAAAACAAAAAAGAAGAAAGCAGATAGGGATAAAAAGTGTGGCAATTCCAAGGCAGATAAAGTAGTAGAGCAACGAAGGCTAATACCACCTGACGGGATAAAAGATTTGGGGGAAAAAAAGCATGCAGATAAATTGACCCTGTCCACGGCTACAACATCATCAAATCCGTCTGATGGTATTAATATGCAGCTGACTGATTCCAGATTATATGGGGAAGTCACCGAGTCAATGCACAGAGTCAATCCTGCAATGGCGACTAATAATGTTGTTGGAAGTCATAACAATGCTGATTTTGGTGGAGAACCTGTCCAAGATAAGAAAAGAAAAAGAGTCCTTAGTCTTCTTGACTCTGTTCGGTATGAAATCTCCGAGAGTAAGAAGTTACATATGCAGATTGAAGAAAATGTCTCAACTTTGCACAATGTGTTACGAAGTTCAGTAGACATAAGCATGTATCACGATAATTCGTATGATAGATTTGATGAGCCCTATAAAAAGAGAAAAGTTTTCCATGAACAGAAACTAAGTTCACAACGTTCGCCAAATGGAAAATGCTTTGTGGAACCCGAGAATGCTGAGTTAAATGGTGACACTGTTGACCTAGGCATGGGGAGTCTCGCAACTGTACCATCAAACGGTGCTCTGGCATGCAAGGCTAGCAATGATGTTCTATCGACTGAAAATTGCCGCCACCCAAGTGAATGCATTGACCATGAAGACGAGAAACGTTACAGGGTAGCAAGAGATAATTTGCTGCCCCCTTCACTTCCTGAGATAGATTTTGGAACTGGCAATGCCTTTTCTGTGGATGAGGTTGATCTTACAGTCAAGGATGCATCTAATGAGAGACACTCTTGGACTGCTCAAAGACCTCTAGTGCAAGAAGATGATAAAAGAGTTGATTGCTTCAAAGTCAATGAATGTACCAAGCATGGTTTGCCTAATATGGCGGCGGATGGATCAAACTTGGAAGCTCATGGTGCAATATCCCCTTCTAAAACATTGCTTAATGAAGATTTGGCCAACCTCTATGTGGTGCATTCGGAAATTGTTGATCGTGAGAAACTGTCAAGGATATTTGATGCTACAAGAAAGGGTGTGTCTGAGTGCCATTCAAGTTCATCACCTGGTGTGTTGTTGAAAAGGGTTTTGAATTATATTAATCACGGAGATCTACTACTAAAGTGAGTAAATGGATTCAATTCTGATGAATCTTCTGTTTTGTTGTTATCCTGTCGTATATATATGATTTGAAGAACTATTATGTGTTACTTATTACTTAATTGATTGTTGTCTGTCTCAGGGACAAGGCATGTGTATTTTTTTCCATGTTACTGACAGGATGTCATGTGGCTGCTAAGAATGAGTTGAGTGATCCGGTTAGAGAGTCTACCGTCATCTTAAACTCATATATGGCTGGTCTCAATTCAGGTTTTTTTAACCATCACTTTGTATAGATTTCCTCAGAACTATCAACCTCTAAATCTTCACATTCGTTATGGTCATTGATTTTCTGTCTAATACACAGCTGTTGGTGTACTTTCCATTTGTTGCAGCTATCCGTGACATTGAGACATTAAACATTCTGAAACAGACACTAAGTCTGCATGAACTGATAAATCTCATGGAGGAATTCTTAATGAATGGAATAATTTGGGTCTGCCGCATTCGTGATGGGATTCTCTCAGGGGCAGTTGATTCAAGTGTACCGATTGGCGATAAGAAATTAACCGTAGAGGCTGCTTCAACTGATCAACTGGTAGTTACTGGTGCTATATTAGCTTCGCTGTGTGTGGCTTTTGATGATATTGATTTTATCCGCCTCCTTACGTACAATCTTTTCCGGCTGCATAAATACAACTATACAGAGGTTTTGTCGGTTGTCCATGTTTTTGTTCAATTTGCGGGAAGGAAATTCTTGACATCAACTAGTAACAGCATGTTGACTAATGTTGTGAAGTCATTGGTTTTGTTTCTTGAGAGATCACATTCACCTTGTTCAAAGTGCCCCTTCTCGGAAGAAGCTGTTTCTCTGGACGATGTCCTATTTTTGCTCATTGAGAGGTTGCAGTTTTTGATGAAGAAAGCTAAAACACAGATTCACAGTAATGACAGTCTGGAAGAAAAACTTAATCCTGAAATTGCTGATACCCGATCAGGCTCATCTCTTGAGGAAACATTTTCACAGTTTAGTGACGTTCTTTCCTTGATGGAGCTGATTGCGAATAATGTGGTACGGATCTTTCTTTATGCACTTCCATTTATTATGACCGTATCCTGAACTGTACAGGGCCAAAAACCTTACAACTTTGGGTGAACTTTGTGTAGAGTTGGGATATTTTATCCTGCAAGGTTGTTCCCCAACTGTTACTGATGTTGGAATCTTCTACTATGGATATTTTTTCAATGGCCATTATAGTTTTTCTTGGTCAATTAGGAAGGTATGTCCACCTCAATTAATAGTTGTATTTTTTAGGATTCAAGTATACGATTACATTTTTTTTTCCTATCAAAAAAATAAAAATATTGCTGAACTTTTTACTTGCAGACTAGGAGTAAGTGCCAATGGTCCTGAAGATACAGGGGTAGACCGGCTGAGATGTCAATTAACTGCCATGCTAGGTTGTGATAAACTCAGGAAGGTGACCCTTCCCATCCAGATGGCCGTTGTTTGCTCTCTGCTGAGGATTCTTTATCTGGATCTGAACAGTCTTCATCATGGTGTTGACCTTAATCCATGTGTCGCTGAAACTTCTGCATGTCAAATAAGAGAGTGGTTACTTCTCTGAGTGAAGGGCAGCAGTCTTTTTTCATGGACGTAGATGTAAATACTGTTTGAGGCACGTAGAGGGATGTTTGTGTCAGTCCAGTAAGTACTGGCATTTTTCGGCCTTAAATGCTTCGTATATTGTTAACAAGTCTGAGACAGCTGAAGCTCTGTTGTAGACTTGCAAAATTTTGAAGCAACCCACTGTGGTGGATTTATAGCAACAATGAGTTTTAGGATAGAGTCAAACAAATCTATTACTCACAGTATGAGCTGCAGATAAAAAAGTGATTGAGATATGCTTTAATAGAAATCCCTTGAGAATCAGAGATGAAGGATGGGATTTTGGTGGTTCTTGTAATAAATTGAAATCCATTTACTCTGGTTTAAACTTCACATTGCACCGGGGTGGAAGTGAAAATAATAAGTTGTAGTTGTAGAACTGCAAGGATCAGCAGAGATCGGAGATGGACGGCGCCGGAAGAGGTCGGAAATCGGAGAGGAAGGGGAGGGAAAAATCAGCTTGTATTGAATTGACAATTGAGAATCAAAACAGTTACAAAGTCTGTTATATGTAACAGACAAGTTACTGGAAAATACACAAGCCTCCCCTACACTATACATAAATACAACACAGCCCTGAACTAAGCACAAAGTACACAGGACCCCTGAACCGGTCGGCTGTCGGCTGAGTCTTGCTTAACTCCTCAACATTAGTCGATGACAACAGACGCATGCTTTATATAGTCAGGCAACCTCACCTACTGTTAATTTGCTATCACAGACAAAAGATACTAAACATGCAAATTGGGCGCACATCACTCTGAGTCAGAGGTGAAGAACACATCTTAACCAACACCTCTGAAGTTTAAGAATAATCTAACAAGAATAAGCATGATTTACTAGATGATGCCTGGTCGATTGGTCTGCCGCTTGGATTGTTTGTTCTTGGTGCGTTGTGGCTCATCTGTTGTCAGAGCATACATTTTCACTGCAAATAGTTCATCTGGAAGTCCCTTCTGGTCCTAATTTCTTTTCATCTGGAAGTCTTGTTAGGTTGGCAGCACTTGGACGTATTATTTCTCTCTATCTCTGGATCGGTCGGTTGCAACTGGTCTCTCATCTCCGGCTAGCCTTGTTGTTAGTGTATATATAGTAGCTTTGCCATATGACATTGTAATTGGCTTGCATGATGAAAACTAACCAACCTGATGGTCTATAGTCTATGGTCCGCGTGTTAGAATTCGATTTAATTTAATATTTTCAGTTTTTTTTTTTATGAATGGGCCCAATATAACGATTCATAATATTTAAATGCATAGTACATATATATCTTGATCTTTTTTGAAGTTCTATCATTCGGCAGGATCCTGAAGACATTTGGCATATATATTCGCATCTTGAAGCACATGTCAGGTCCGACATCTTCACCATGGATCCGCTCATATGTACCCCTGAATCAGACGAAGTTGAGTTGGCCTGGTGGAGAGGCGCTCACTACCTGGTTCTGTTGATCCCGGGTTCGAGTCACCCCAGGGGTAGGATTGAAAATCCAATAATCCTCTTTAAAAAAGAAAAAAAATATACCCCTGAATCATTGGTACATTCTTCAGCATTTGGAGAGGAAAAGACAGAAGAAAGGAAAATAGTGTGGTCACCAAGAATTGAACCCAGGACGCAAGCAACACCTCAACTAACAGGCCACTACCCTGTTGGCTCAGTTATTTTTGACTTGAATATGTAAATTCTTTTTTTTTTGACCGCATTGCACCAGATTCGAATCCACAAGTGACTAAGGGGCCGTCCACTTTGACTTATATTTAACTAACTTAACTGATCTTAACTGATCTTAACTTATCTTAACTGATATTAACTTATCTTAACTGATCTTAACTTATATTAACTTAATTGAAACTTATATTGACTGATGAATAGTATTATTTTATGATGGGTATGATTGTGATGATGATGAATAGTAATATTATGATGATGAATAGTAATTTTATGATGATGATGGTTGTGATGATGATGATGATGATGATGATGATGAATAGTAATTTTATGATGATGATGAATAGTAATTTTATGATGATGAATAGTAATTTTATAATGATGATGATGGGGGTGATGATGGTGATGAATAGTAATTTTATGATGATGATGAATAGTAATATTATGATGATGATGAATAGTATGATGGTATGATGATGATGGTATGATGATGATGATGAATAGTATGATGATATGATGATGATGAATAGTATGATGGTATGATGATGATGAATAGTATGATGGTATGATGATGTTGATGATGGTATGATGAATAGTATGATGGTGTGATGAATAGTATGATGGTGATGGTATGATGATGAATAGTATGATGGTATGATGATGAATATTATGATGATGATGAATAGTATGATGGTATGATGATGATGAATAGTATGATGGTATGATGAATAGTATGATGATGATGATGATGGTATGATGATGAATAGTGTGATGGTATGATGATGATGATGATGGTATGATGAATAGTATGATGATGATGGTATGATGATGATGAATAGTATGTTAAAAGTAACTTATCTTAACTGAAACTTAACTTATAGTGACTGAAAGTAACTTATCTTAACTGATCTTAACTTATCTTAACTGATATTAACTTATCTTAACTTAGAAGTCAAAAAATAGAATCAAAGTGGACAGGGCCTAAGTGAACATATGGACACAAGGTTATAATCTATGGACCGGGCCGATCTTATTGACCCTAATCCAGCCCAATTTAAAGATGGGCCATGAACTCCATAAAAAAAGAAGAAGATGGGCCATGAACAATGCAACGAATCAAATTTGCTGTCTATTGAAGTCAGTGTTATTAAAACCGGACCGGTCATCGAACCGATCAAGTCACTGGGTCGATGGGTCAGTGGTTCAACCGGGTCGAACCGGTTTGACCCGCACGAATTAAAAATAATAAAATAATATACTTATATATGATATTATAATTTAACATATTTATGACTTGAATAAATATTACATGTTTATGATCTGATTACAATAACATACCATAACAAATTTAGAATTTACTAAAGTACAAATCAATAATACAACAATAACAATTTTAGTCTTAATTTGTAAGTCACAACAATAAGGGATTTCTAAGACTAATTGAATTTCTAGCTAAATTGATAGTAAGTAATAAATTTTATAGATTTGATAAATGAATATACATTATTGAAACAAATAATAAAACAAGAATCATGTTTAGCTTGGTGGAAGGAGAGGGGATAATTATAGAGGAAGACTAGGTTCGAGTCTTGTCCAAGTCAAATTAAATATATATTTTTTCAAACCAAATCGAACCGATTGAACCGATCAAATTGCGTTTTAATCAAAATTGGGTCAACCGGGTCAACCCACCGGGTCAACCGGTTCAACCGACCGGGTCTTGACCGGTTTGACCAGGTTTGACCGGTTTATTGCATATCCGATCTGATTCGAGAACCGGACCGGTCACCAGACCGGTTCCCGGTCCAACCGGTCGAACCGGCCGGTCCGGTTTTCACAACACTGATTGAAGTTCATATAATAATATATATATATTATAATTCATATAATAATAAAAAAAGAAGCGATTCACATACACACCCGACCCAATTTTTTTTTGATTGATTGGCTGGTTAGTTGTCGTTAGTATCTGTTAGATTGTGTTAATGAGGTTTCGAACCGGGGATGCCTCCAGGGTCCACCGGGGAGCCGCTCCACTGAGCTAAGACTCAAACCTCAAACCCGACCCAATTTTAATTTACGGTTGGGATACTAAAAAAAAGAGAGCAGTGGACTGGATAGTGGTGCGTGGATTTGTAGGTGAGGAGGATCGTTCCTAACCCTACCCATCATATGTTATACAAAATAAACATCTATTTATGTAGTCAAAATTTGAATTGTGATATAACATATACGAGGCCAGATCTGGTGCAAAGCCCAGATCCTATGCAAAATACAAAATTATTTGATCCATTCGTTTTGACAATCCAAAGGCTGAAAACAAATTGATTAAAATAAGTAAACAACTGAATTTATACGCGTATATCATAATAGAAAGGGTATAATTGACCAAAAAATTTGAAAAACAAACCGTATCTCTCCTCACACAACGAAAACCCGACGATTAAGGAAACCTAATCCCGAAGACCGAGTCGCGCTTCATCCACAAATCTCTCCGCACATCGTCGAAGTTAGGGTTTGGCGTTCAGGCGATTCGTGAGAGAACGATTTTAGGGTTTTGCTGACAATGTCGACGAACGATGGTGAGTTGAATTCAGTTCGTTTAATTACTGTCCGTAGATATTGTACTGGATTTTGGGATAGGGGCAATGACGAACGATAGTTTGTTTGAATTGTCTCGTGACGAAGAACTATGTTTTCGAACTGTTGTCCTCGAACTATAGTTTTTTTGAACTAGCCAACTGTATAATTCGTCAACACCACAGTATAATTCGTTATACTATGTGGTTAGGAAATTCAGTATGAGTAGATATCAGGGGCCAAGTGCATAATTCGTCAAAGTAATACATAATTCGTCATCTTGAATTTGACCTTTAAACTAGTTTCCAAAGGGTTTTTTTCGAACTATGATTTTTTGAACTAGCCAGCTGTATAATTCGTCATAGCATGTGGTTAGGAAATTCAGTATAAGTGGATATCAGGGGCCCAAGTGCATAATTCGTCAAAGTAGTATATAATTCGTCATCTTATATTTGACCTTTAAACTCGTTTTCGTTTGTTTGACAGCGTGCAAAAGGAAGTCATCCAAATCTAAGGGCACTTTAGATGATGCAGAGGCTGCGGTAGGAAAAATGACAAGAAAAAATTTGAAATTAGTTAGGCCTCAACCGAATGTCGCATCCAAAGGTACCACAACAACCAGTAATAGTGACAGCGATTTTGAAGACAATAGTGTTCATCAACCAGTTGAACGTTATTCTAAGAAACAAGGTACTGAATTTTTTGGTGTTTATTCGTATTTTTGTATGAATCTTATCACCCGAATAATATTTTCGTGTAGTTGTGGCGGTTCAAAAATAGCCTTCTTCATCAAAGAGCACAACAATAGCCACTGCCAGTGCATCAGCTAGAAAACTGGATGCCCGAGGAAATTGAAAATCAAGCCCTGCATCAAAAGGAAAAGGTGGGAGAAAAAAGGGTTGATGTGGCAGTTAAGAAAAACAAAATTGTGTTTAAAACAAGATCAACGCCGAAGCCTTTGTCAAATGCAATTAAATTTCTGAACGAGGATAAAAAAAAGCTGTAAGGTCAATGGGGTTAGGAGGCATATTGGGACTGAAACTGACCGAAGTACCAGGGAATCTAGCATATTGGCTGCTAGATTCATTTGATGCCAACACATACACTGTGAAACTCTCAGCAGGGAGTTTCGACTTTCTACCAAGAGACGTACACCATGTACTAGGGCTCCCATCAACCGGGCGTAAAATAGTTGTGATGAAGCGGTGTGTTCCAACAAAAATGGTGGTCAGTTGGAGAATGACTTACGGATCTACATCCCCAGAAATCAAACGCACTGATATAGTTGCGAAGTTGAAAAATATGCAAACCAGTGATGACATGTTCAAGCTGAATTTTATTGTGTTGTTTTTCTCAACCATGGTACAAAGTACGAAGAACCAACACTGTGATCAGCGCATTCTGAATGCAATTGAAAAACCAGATGATGTTAGTACTAGCAAACAGATCTGGGAATCAGGCCGAAATGGACAGTTCACCGGGCCCATAACATTTTTGATGGTAAAAGTTATATTCTGTTATGTTATTTTGATTTCATCTGTTCATTTAATTCACACCAACGCTCCCTTACAAGCATTGATAATTCACAGGCACTTTACATGGATAGAGTCGAAAATCGACTCTTTAATAATGGGAGACAAATACCGGTTATAAAGACTTTAACTGATGAAATAGTGGCTAGAAGGATACAATCAGAGCAGAAACAAGGAGGTTTCGGACATGGAACAATTTTGCCACGAAACGAACCAACGTGTTTACTGACATTCTATGATGAACCGGAAGAAGAAACAGTAAGCTTCAACTGCTGGAGAATTACATTACATCTTTTATTGTCAAATATACTAACATACAAAATGTTGTATAGGCCCCAAGCAAAACAACAGAGAACGAACCACAAGAAGACAATGCTCAAAAGAATCCAAGAGTACATTATTTAACTTCACACCGGGGGTTGAAACAAAATAAAGCATCAATATTACCTGCATTTGAGTCTAATAATGCATAATTTGTCAATTACTATTTATAATTCGTCATCTGTCATTTATAGTTCGTTGATTACTATGCACAAGAGTTCGTTAATGTTTACTACCCACTAAACTGATAAATATTGTTGCGATTTCAATCTGGTAGTGCATAGATCATCAATTACTATCTATAATTTGTCATCTGTCATTTATAGTTCGTTAATGTTTACCACCAACTAAACTGATCAATATTGCTACCATTTGAGTCTGGTAGTGCATAGTTCGTCAAATACTATTTATAATTCGTCATCTGTTACTTATAGTTCGTTCACTAATAGCATACAGTTCGTTAATGTTTACTACCCACTAAACTGATCAATATTGCTGCCAAGTCTGGTAGTGCATAGTTCGTTCATTACTATTTATAATTCGTCATCTGACATTTATAGTTCGTCAATTACAATTTTATACTTTGTTAATGTTTACTACCTACTAAACATATCACTATTGTCATTCGTACAGGGGGTTCTAAATGCACTACGAAAGGCATCAAAGAATATGATAAAATCAAAGGAAGAATACGACTCAGCATTAAACAAGGCCTTACAACTACACATATTCCATATGGAGATAAGAGTAACACATAATACTGTCAAGGAGGTTATGGTTTTCGATGATGTGAACATCACAAAAGCTGCTTCAAAATCAAACAGCATGAAAGGCAAAAATGTAGTTTCTGAATCTCCATCATTCAATCTGGGTATACCAGGAGTAGATCCAGACCCAATTCAGTCCGAAGGTGATATACACCAACAGCTGAAAAGATAATCCGCCCCTCACCAATACTAAAAAGTGTGACATCACTCACAAATCAGCTTCCACAAGAGACGCCTTAAGGGTCAAGTAGACATAAGCACGTCAACTTTGAAATTCCAGATGTTCCAATATTGAATCCCGCTGCGAGTAACACACACATATCAGCTCGATTCGAGGATAGCTGGTGTGCTGAATCTACGGGAAAAGAGCTAGCAGTGGTCGAATAAATAGCTCAACCACTGCAATGTATAACTAATGAGCAAGAGTTGGATGATGATGTTCCACCAAAAATTATGGAACCCTTACGCAGAACCAAAAGATCTCACAAACCTGGACCTCAAACGTACAAGGACCGGGTAGTGAACATAAAAGAGGAAGTGTCAGAAAGTTACAAATTCTTTTGTGAGCGGGTATTCAATTCAAATGAGAAAAAAGGTATGCACTCTGTTAAATTCTCTGAGTGTATAATATAATATTGCTTATTTTACTGATTGAGATGTTTATATTATATTGAAAGTCTGTTCTAGTGGGATACAGTGGAGGCACGACTGGAGGATTTTGTTACTATGAAGCCAGAAACTGACATTTCAAATGTCATCATAGACGTTTGGAGTGTGATACTAAACGACAAAGAGAAATACAAATCATTTGAATCACCCTTTTGTTTTTTCAGTACAACAGAAACAACAGTAAGTGCAATTTGGTGTAAGTTCAATGATATATGATCTCACATCCATTAACTAATATGATTTTTGTGTTAATTTACAGATCTGGTCTACCTTTGAAAAAATGACGAATGAGGAACGTGCCGATATTTTCATTCGTCGCTTCAACTCCGATCTAGCCAGATTTCCACTCGTGAACGTCCACGATGTACAATTGGTTAGTCTGCAATTAATATGAATTTATAATTCGTCATGGTGTAACTATAATTCGTCATTATAATGCTGAAAATTCTTAACACATGTTCCTTGTAGTTCTTCTTCCCAATGTACCACATGGCCCATTATTTCGTGCTATGCTTTGACATGAGGAACAGTTTCCTTGAGGTCTTGGATAACATGGCAACCAACGTTGACTTTGCTGCAAAATATGGGGATTCAGTGAAAATGCTGGTGAGTAAGAAAACAAAATATATAATTCGTCATTACCAATATAAAATTCGTTTGTGTATTACCATATCTAACTCATGTTCTTTTGCGGCATTCCAATTTCCACACATATCTGAACGGAATCAAACACAAAAATGCCGAACTAATTGAAGATTACTTTCCAATCTGTCTAGAGATGCGACGGAGAACAATGAATAATTACAAAGATTGTGCCATATTCACTATGAGGCACATGGAAACGTACAAAAATGGAGGCGTAAAACAGTGGAAGTGTGACTTTGTAAAAGAATGCAAAAAGGTTAGTAAAAATGTGAGCATGTTAATCGTTCAAAAGATGAACAATTTTAGATTATTTCTGATAAGTTTTATATATGTTGCAGCAAAAGAAGCAACTATTGGCTCTACGAGAGTGCTACTTGAACATTATGGTAAGATCAAATTTGAACACACTGAGATCAGATGTGTTACGCAAAGCAGAGCAGTGGAGACTACTAAAAGTCGCAGCTCATGCCTTAGATGTAGCAGCAGCCTTGGAAGAAAATGAGATCATACAAAACGTTGACTGAAAACATTGTTTTACTGCAAAATTTGTGTCCAACAGTAGTGCAAATTTTTTGCCTAGAACGTACAATAGTTCTAACTTTTAGGGTCTTACTAGGTCGGATACGAATTAATATAGTCGACCTGAAACAGAACCATTTGTCAACAACTGTGCTGAATGTGACGAATTATATCCCAAGTTAGATAATGAGCCACAAGTGTTGCCATGTATCAACTTTCAGGGTACACTATATTTACAATTCAATTTCTCAGGCTACACTCAGGCAACAAAATCCCGACGAACTATATCTATTAGCATAACCTAACGAACTTTCTTGCTACAATCAGGAAACAAATCCCAAAACACAGGGGGGAAACATCTATTATTATCATGACGAACTATAAATTATTCAAACGAACTATAAAATAGTCACGACGAACTATAAAATAAACGCGACGAATTATATAATATTGAAGCCGAACCTGAATATAGAAACATTGAATTTTTTTAAAGAGAAGTGCATGTGTCTGTGTTGATGAAAACAGATACCAAAACAAGTTTAATAGACAAACATAAACTAAATCATGAAGGGTTGTGAGGATCATCCTCATTTGAAACATGCTCTTGTGCATTCACATCCAAATTCTCAACGCATGTTTTTTTTGGACAGCTTCGCTTGTTGTGATGCCCAAGTTCTTGGCAGTTTCCACACAATCTTTTTGGTCTGTTAGCTTTCTCAATCACCACTTCACGAGTGGTCCGATGTCTTTTCCCACATCCTTTGTTTCGAGCCACCTTTGGTGGCTTGATATTCACCTGAGAGGGTTGTTCCATGCCTATTGTTGTTTTAAAATAATCTGCCTTAGATAAGACATTGGTCATACCTTCAGGAACTTGAACAATATTCCTCATTTGTTTAACATTCTCAAGAATACTTCTCAGATTAGTCAAATCACTTCCTGACTGTGATATAGCTGATCGAACTAGAGTCCATATCTCAGTTGTAACTGATGCAACTTCTTGATTTGGGTGTGAACATTCAGGTACTAAATCTTGTACGCTGCTTGCACTTTTCAGCCATCTATTCAAAATGTACGCACTAGGAATCTGGGAAACATCCATGGAGCAAAAAACATGGAACACATGCCTGCATAAAATTCTAGTAGTTTCAAACTTACTGCAGCTGCACCTTGCATCTTTTGTTGAGCTAATACACGAAACCTATATTTCAGAAGTAAAAAAAAGTCAGCATATACAGAGAAATACAATGACGAACTTTAAAACAGTAATGGCGAACTATAAAATGGACTACCAAATCTTTAAATAAAAGTGCGCTACCTGAAACTTAGCTGTGTTGTAATCTTTATCTATGATAGTGTATGAAATGTGATCACCATCACACCTCATCATCTCATTGTAACATCTAAATACCCCTGCAAAGATTTCATTCTGAAATTCCTTAAAGATATTATGCGTGAAAATGTTAGCCGCATGTCTTTCAATATCAAGTTCAGTCTTCAAAATAGGGGAATAGTTGGTGGATTCGGTGTCTAACGTCCATCTATGGTTTCTTTGCGTGTCCAGTGCCGTATCAAATGCCATATAAAACTCCACCAGTGTCATTTGATTGTGCACAACCCTCCCAAAAAATGAGTTCTCACTTTCAGATCTAGATGTCGTCTTTAATAACTTCCCCATATGGACATTTTTCAAATACACAGGAATCCATGAAGTCCTAATCTTGTATATGTTTGACAGCCAAATATGCCCTTCAAGTCCATATTTTTCGATGACACATTTCCATTGTTTTTCAAAATCAGCAGCATCAATATGATCGGACCAAATTGCTGTACTGATATTTTTCATAAAATCTATTTGACTACATAACGGAACACCAACCTACACACACAGTAATGTAAAATCACATACACACATTGTATTAAATATTTATATAAAAAGACTAACAATACCTTTGCTTTCATCTTCTCAGCAATGTGCCACATACAAAAGCGATGAGTGCTTTCGGGGAATATTTTAGCAATAGCAGCCTTCATAGCTGGGTCTTGATCAGTGACTAAGACACTGGGTAAATGAAATATTGACTTCCTAAAGCATTCAAGAAGCCAAGTATACGAATCCTCATCCTCCTTAGATATCAAACCAATTGCAAGGGTAACAGAACGCTTGTGGTTATCAACACCGGTGAATGGTACAAAAACCAGATTGTACCTGCATATTATCAACCCTGTTAATACCAGTGAATTATAAATTGAATATGACGAACTATGTACACAGTGGTTATGTAATGACAGATAACGAACTTTATATTAAAAATGACGAACTATAAAATACAGCTATGAACTATAAAATAGAAATGACAAACTATGTACACAGTGCTTATGTAATGAATATAACGAACTTTATATTAATAATGACAAACTATAAATAAAACTATGAAATAACTAATACTGATGGGCAACTTACTTGTTGGTACTGTATGTTGCATCAAAGGACACACCATCAACAAACATTTCCCTATCATTGGCCGACTTTGAGTCTGCCCAAAATAGACGGGTAAGAGTACCTTCTTCATCCGCAACATATTCAAAAACATATCCCTTGCAATAATCCCTTTTGTTCTTTAAATGGGTGACGACCATTTCAGCATCACGTCCACCAATAAATGCCTTCATATCTCTTTTGAAAATTTTAAAGTCTGTCAAAGTAGCACCAATATTAGAGTAACCGACAACCATTTCTTTCAACAAGTGAAACGCTCGAGTTGCTCCAATCCTCGTGTGGCCCAAATCCATAATAAAATTTTGTTTGTCAATACTCAAATGCCTGTTTTGCATCAAAAACTGTTTCCCAAAGGTTGAAGCAAGCTGATGGTTATGATTCTCATCAAATACATGCCTCCGTCGACTAGCTTGAAATACAATTTCGCTTCACATCCACATCTAGTCTCTTTCCTTTTCCTCTGTTTCGAGTTTGGATTTTTCAGCGTGTCTACCTTCGTCTTTTGGCGCTTGAAACATTGACGGTGGCGCACAATAGATGTTTCAGCTTTACTACACCATCACTGCTGATTGTTGTATTAGCACGAACATCGAATCCAGCTATTTGAGCATAATTCTCGTAGAATTTAACAACATCATGCGGAGATAAAAACTTTTGACCAATAAACGGCTTGTGCTGGTTAGGGCATTTGGGCATCCAGAATGCAACGCCACTTTCAGAAAAGTAAGACGGTTCCATTGAACCTAAGTTCTCAGTCGAATCGATTGTTCCTGCGCGCAATATAAAACACCGTGAGAAATTCATCACCACTACTTTCGCCGATATTTATAAATGAAAGCAAAGTACGTCGATTCATAATGCCACAACATTCAAGGATCAGGATCGCACAGTTCGTCAGATTCATATAGCCACAACATTCAAAAGACGAAAAACTACAATTAAAACAGATTCTAACCTCCGATGTTGCTGTCGGTCAAGACCTCCGATGTTGATGTCGAACAACGTTATCCCGCAGTACGATGAATCGAGTGAAAATGTTGTTTCGAGAACGGCTGGAAATCAACCCGATTTGATTTGAAAGAACGCGACAGTTTAGGAAATAGGGATCAATCAGTTACGTGAAAACTGAATTTTATTAATGTATGCCAAATTTGCCCGCAACACATTAAAAATTAAAATTAAACATATTTATTTTCAATTACCATCCAAAAGATTAAATGAAGGGTTGACTTTGTATTTTTTACAATAATTATCACTTTGCACCTGATCCTAAACCTAACATATACAACCTAATTTTTTCCTTTGTTAGGCCTTTGACTTGACCCTAGTCTCACTTTTCCATCGGTAGGGGATGGGATAAGTTGAGAGGAGCTCGTCAAATCGAATCGGCCTGAATATGGTTTAGCTGCACAACAATCATAGCCAGTCCTCAGTTAAGAAGGCCACAAAGAAATGCCCGCCAGATATTGTTCTTTATGTGGATAGGTTGGATTCTCAGACTAGAGATCTTAATGATCTCTACCAATGCTGAGGACTATCACAGTAACAGTGGCATCTGCTTTCAGAAGTAGCAATGAAACTCGCAACCCAACTATGTTACTTCGGCCCACCATGACTGCTCTTTTTCCCTTAATAGCTACACCGCTCAAGGATATGGGTGTTCACGTGCCTTCTGAGATTCCTTTGTATTGCGACAACAAGGCAGCGATTCATATTGCGCATAATCCAGTGTTCCATGAGCGGACAAAACACGTCGAACTGGATTGTCATCTTGTTCGGGCTCATGTATTGTCCAAGTTCATCTTACCTCTTCATATCCTCACACAAGACCAACCGGCTGATATTTTCACTAAGCCATTGCAGCGGGAGCAACTTCAGCATCTATGTTCCAAGCTTGGAGTGAGCAACTTCCTCCACTCCGTCGCTTGAGGAGGGGTATTGGAGGTGAAAGTAGGGGTTTTAATGCTGGGTTTTGTATTTAGGGTATTGTTGTCTTGCTGTTATGGAGGGAACGGTGGTTAGGATTTGTATGTTAGTTGCAGCTTAGTGAAACGTCGTCGTTGGTGCTAGCGTGTAAGATCTGCATTTAGCACCAAACGCCGTCGTTCTCACTGAGCTACAAATCCTTCCCCTTCGTTCCATTTCTCTGCAATTTGAATTTTACCAGAAATCCAAAACCTAAAGCTTTCCCCTATCTCCGTTCTGCAATCTCTTCGTGTCGTCCGATCAATTCGGTCACGGTGGGTGCTCCGACGAGACCAATTCTCATCACCGGCTCTCTTGGTCCCTCAATTTGGCGAAGTGCCATTGTCACGCTCACTCATGCGGCTTCTGCTCCCCCAGATGGGCCATCTGGTGCTCCTTTGAGTTATGAGGTAGTCTTTTTTTCCAGGAATAAGCCATTTTTTTGCCCTTTGTCAACTTCAGCTATTTTAAGCAACTTTATTTTTGTTGTGTTTCTGCATCCTTGCGTCAAAAAAAAAAGGTGACATATCTTCCTCAGGGGACAGATCCCATACATATGGGAAATATTTTGAAAACACTTCATCACTTTTTCTCATACATACACCATGTAGCTGAAATACAATAGACCATGCTTCAAGAGTAGCAGCTCTTGGGTACATAAGTGAACATTTTGTTGCAACAACTAAGGTATCGTTATGAGTTGAGGGAAGACTTTATTGCCCAATGACACGCTTGGCCCCCCGTCTACGGTATTCTTGAGAAGCATAGCGACAGTCATTGGACCAACACCACCAGGGACCGGTGTGATCCATCGAGCAACTTTAGATGCCTCCTTGTAATCGACATCTCCAACCAGTCTATAGCCTGCTTTCCTACTTGGGTCATCCACTGCGTTGGTGCCCACGTCAGTAACTGCAGCTCCAGGTTTTATCCAATTGCCTTTAATCTGAATTGCGCAGAATTATCAGGTGAATATGACTTTAATACCGCTCGGATTAAGGTGTTTAACAAAAATAAATTTGTCACAAAGTTTAATATATGAACTAACCATCATTGCTTGTCCAGCGGCTGCGATGATGATATCTGCTTCGCGGATAATATTTTCTGAGTCTGGAGTGCATGAATGTACAACAGTAACAGTGGCATCTGCTTTCAGAAGTAGCAATGAAACTGGCAACCGAACTATGTTACTTCGGCCCACCATTTTTTTTTTGATACTTAAGTGCACTAAGCCACTAAGAGATTACAGGGCCCTAGAAGGGCACAAGAACCACTCAAAACAAACCGCTATAGAAACACACTACCAGCAACCAGCCGCTACTAGAAACACTCCATAGAAAGACAACTCTAAAAGCCACTCACAACAACACAACTAGATACTCTCAAAACAACACTATCAGTAACAACCACTAAAAAAACACTCCAGAAATAGACAACTACAAAACCACAAACCACTAAGCAACGCCTGCTGGCTGCAAACTCCCTGACACGCTGAAGACACTACCAACCACCCTGACCAACCAACCGAGCCCTCCCTACTCAAACAGCCAGATCACTACGCCAACCCTCTAGCCAAAGGACTCTCCAAACACCTCCACACAAACTCAACAATCCCGATGGAGACCTCCAAAGGATCGGGAGCCTTACTGATGGTCTTTTCTCCTTTCCTCATATTCTCTTCTTTTCCTCCGGACCTCATCTAAGTTGATGAAGATCTTAGACTACTTCCTCATCCGGCAGACTGGCTTTGATCCCTAAAGCCTTGGCAAACTTGACGGTCTCCTCTGCTTCGTTCCTTTGAATCAGTTTCCTCTCTTCTTCATCCACTCCTCCTCTTTCCATTTCTAATTGTCTTTCTACTTCAGACATCTGGATGGGCTTGTTACTCTTTTCCAATACCTCTAAGTAAAATTTTTTGAGACGATCAAAATTAGCCCTTTTCTTCCTTCTTTGACTCTTAGAAGCTCCCTTCTTCTTTGCTACTTTTCTTTTCACAGCCTTTAAGGATAAATGAGCTGAAGCATTGAAATCCGAAACCGAACTCATTTTCCGATTGACCATCCTCCTCGACGTGCCCTCTACACTTTCGAGGCGCCTGACAAACTCGTCTTCCTGAGATATGACGTCAACTGCCGCGTCCACGGCCTGAAAGCTATGAACCGAATCATCACATTCGCCAGGAGCTTGCTCAAAGCCCATTCCCTCTTCCCCAAGTCAAGGCAAGCTCAAGCCTGACCCCCGCTGCTCATATGGCTCCATCCCCGCGCTCCCGAGAACCTTTCGCTGCAGATAAGAACTCAGCGTAGCATCCCAACTACACTCTACCACTTCCCTGTTTGAAAACGACTTCTCAGATTCCTTATCTTCACCTGCTCCCCGAATAAAAGGAGCCTCCACCCCAATAGTAGGTTCTGGCACTAATTGGCGAGCCTCCAACGAGTCCTGCCTCTCAAGCCCATGGGAGATAGACTTGGCCACACCAGAGTCCCGACAACTCAAGTCTCCATCCGACGCCCGTTGTTGAACTCTGCCCTGCACTGAGGCCCTATCACGATCCCCACCTTGCTCCGCCATACATTGCTGTTGGCCCTTACAAGACTGATCTTCGTTAAGGGAGCAGTTTAGAAAATCTTCCTCCCCTTCAGCTGACGACTCCACCACCTTCCACTCCGTTTCCCTACCATTAAAATAGCACTCTTCGCAAATCACAGTTTCAGTAACCTTACTTCTTACCACTGCTTCAATTACCTCGAAAATTCTGTCCAGCCTTTTCGTTTCTATCAGCACTCTCGCCCTCTCCAAGCCGGATTCCTGGAAATCCTTTAATTCCATCTTCAAAAAATAACTAAAGGGTTCAACTATCTTCTGTAAGTTCGCCTCACTCCAAGCTTTGAAGGGAAGCCCTATGATGCTCAACCACACTGACCTAAGCCTAGAAGGGACCTCTTCTTTCCATCTGTGAATGCTTGAGAACCTTCTACTCAAAGCCGAGAAGCTCCCTGAGAGGCAGACCTCCAGATCATCCATTGAAAAAAAATGGATTAACACCTTCTTGCCCCCATAAGGAAATATCTTATGAAGCTTTAATCCATTGAGCTTCAACTCTTCCTCTAGCTGGCTGGGAGGAATGAAGACCTTCAACACTGCCACAACACTTCTTAGAAGCCACTCCTCGTTTTCAGGAATTACCTCCAAAGAAACTATTCTTTTCTTTGCTGAATACTGAAAGCTAGCATCTTTCAAAGCAACTAAACCAGACTCCAAGAACTGATATGGCCTCCCAAAAGCCACCGGCGATCTCCCCTACATGCCTTCCCCCATCACTTTCGAAATAGACCTGGGTTTACCTCCACAGTCCGCAAGCTTGACTAATAATCTGCACCTCCCGAACACCGAACCATTCCATCTTCTGATGGCCTCTTGAGCCTCCACCATTTCATTGAATCTGACGAAACCAAATCTAGATTTAGTCGCTCTTCTTTCCTTGAACCGAATGAACACGTCCCTTGTTTTCCCAACAGTATCGAACAGCTTCCGTAGCCAGAAGGCATCTTTATCACCGGGGATGTTGTCGATGAAGACACTGAAAAGGGATTCCCTCAACAATTGGAAATGCCCAACCCTATCCTCACCCATCTTCCTTCCTTCAGAAAAACCCCTCTCCCTGCGCCATCATCTACACAACAAGAAAACAGAAGGATCACCTTACAGATGTCGACCCGAATAGATCAAAGATGCCAGAGCACCCCGACTGGATCTGAACGGAACTGAAGAATCCCTCGGCTGTATCTCTCGCTGGATCTGAAACAACCGGACGAATCCCTCTTCGCGAATCTGAAACACCCCGATCGGAGCTGAATCTGAAACACCCGCGAATCTGAAAACCCCGACTGGATCTGAATCTGCAACAACCGGAGGAATCAGAAACACCCCGACTGGAACTGAATCTCTCACTGGATCTGAAACAACCAGAGCACCCCGACTAGATCTGAACGAAGCAACGGGACCGGTGAAAATCGCAAAAGAAGAGGAAAATCTAGATCCACGCGCGAGCGCGTGTCCTTCTCTCTATCATTTGGTGTCGGTACTGCTCTCTTTCCCTTAATAGCTACACCGCTTCTAGACAAAAGTTCTATACAACCCTGCGAACGGAATGGCCAGTGAAATGACAAGGTGGAGAGACATCACATGGTAGGCTGGCTTCATTCTGTAACATACAATTCAATATAAGTATAACTCACCTTCGGTGTGCAAGGGAGAAACAGAGGTTCTCATCCTTTCATAGCAAGCTTGCCAATGTTAAGAGGATGAAATCCATCAGCATCCTTCTCTATACTGATTTCGCTCAGAACTGTCTCTTCATTTATGTGTTTTGGCAATGGAAGCTTAACCAATATCCCTAGCAATGCAAGTACCAAAACTTCGACCCAGCCCGTGGGTCGACCCGTTACTATTTCAACCCAGTCCGAACCCACACGAATTGAACCAAGGACGCAAGCAACACCTCAACCAACAGGCCACTACCCTATTGGCTCAATTATTTTTGACTTCAATATGTAAATTCTTTTTTTCTTTTTTTTTTGATTGCATTGCACCAGATTCGAATCCACAGGTGACTAAGTGAGCATATTGTCACGAGCTTATTTCTTTGGGCAATAACACTCGTGCGGCTTTAACACTCTTGTGCTAAGTCAGCCTCCAAAGGAACAACTTCTCGGTCGGAACAAAATGCAAGGACTCGACTTTTGGAACAAACTCTTGTATTGAATGCTTAGAGAGAGATACAAGATTGTTTGATGATTTGGATGGGGAGAGTCATCCCCTATTTATACAAAAGTACCAACCAAATGGACGGCTAGGATCTATTCTACTCTACTTGATCCTACGGCTAAGATTTACTCTTCTAGAGTTATCTACACACTTCTAGGAGATCTCACAAGTTCTCCAAGGTTCCATGGGCATTCTCCAAGTTTCTCGGGTATTCTGGAACCTTCTAGGCCTTGGCTAAACCTCCATACTATTTTGTCCATTTGTGGTCAAAGTCGGTCAAAAATGTTGGACTATGTCGGTTTAAGGGAGCCGGGCGAGACATTCTCCCCCACTCAAGCTCGCGACGCCCTCATCGCGTCCTCCTGGTAGCTCCGAATCTTGTCCCTGAATTGCCATAGCAGGTCTTCGGACTCCCAGCTGGCTTCACTATCGGGCAAGCCTCTCCATTTGACGAGGTACTCTTTATAGCTCGACACTCCACGTCGTCGAATGGTCCGGTCGGCCAGTATTTCGTCAACTTCTTTGTCGTATGACGTGACCACGGCAGTTGGCGCCCGATGTGAGATCCCTATTGATGGTTCTCCCTGGTCTTCATGATAAGGCCTTAGCATACTCACATGGAAGACTGGGTGGATCTTCAGCTTGGGTGGCAGGTTGAGCTTGTATGAGACGTTGCCTACGCGCTTGATCACTTCAAAAGGGCATTCGTATTTCCGAATGAGTCCCTTGTGAACTTTCCTGAAGGCTTTGAATTGTTGCAGTAATAGCTTTATGAGCACGAGGTCTCCCGCCTTGAACTCTACGTCCCGCCTCTTTTTGTCCGCCCACTTCTTCATCCTTGACGCAGCCTTGTGTAGAGATGCCCGAGCTAGCTCTGCTTGCTCGTGCCATGCCTTGGCAAACTTGAAGGCGGCCGGGCTCGCTTCTTTGTAGGGTGCTGCTAAGGAAAGTGGTGTATTCGGCTGCTGGCCCAGGACAATCTCGAAAGGACTCTTGTTTGTGGCCTCGCTTTGCCGCAGGTTGAAGGAAAATTGTGTCACATCCAAGAGCTTGGCCCAATCCTTTTGGTTAGCACTCACATAGTGCCTCAAGTATTGCTCCAAAAGAGCGTTGAACCTCTCGGTCTGTCCGTCGCTTTGTGGGTGGAAGCTTGTCGAGAAGTTCAAATCTTGAACAACTGCGTCCAAAATCTCCTTGTGAACCGCGGGTCTCGGTCACTAATAATGCTCTTCGGGACGCCCCACAGTTTGACCACATTGGCCAAGAAGAGTCGTGCCGTTTCTCCAGCGGTGCATTCGGCTGATGTGGGCATGAAGGTTGCGTACTTGCTGAACCGATCCACTACGACAATTATGCTCCCAAATCCCTCGAACTTAGGCAGGCAAGTGATGAAGTCCATTGAGACGCTCTCGAATGGTTTCTCCGGAATGGGCAAAGGGTTCAGCAAACCTCCTGGTTGATGTTGGATCGTCTTGTCTTCCCTTCGTTGATCAAGGCCATGATGGTTTGAGCCTGTCCATCGGTCTTAAGTCCCTCCTTGATCTTCTCCAGTAATGGACTAGTGACTTGAGAAATGCTTGCTAACTCGGCCTTGCGGCTCAGGGTGTCTGCGACCACATTCGTTTTCCCAGGCTTGTACTCCGTGATGTAGTCAAACTCGGCTAGAAAGTTTTGCCATCGGGCCTGCTTGGGACTTAACTTTTTATGGGTCTGAAAATAGCTTGTCGCCACATTGTCGGTTAAGATTACGCATTTGGTCCCAAGCAAGTAGTGTCGCCAGACCCTTAGGCAATGAACGATTGCAGTCATTTCCTTCTCTTGTACCGTATAGCGCCGCTCTGTGTCGTTGAGCTTCCGACTCTCGTAAGCTATCGGATGTCCCTCTTGCATCAGCACTCCTCCAATGGCAAAGTCTGAGGCATCCGTGTGTAATTCGAATGGCTTGATATGGTCGGGCAGCTTCAAGACTGGCTCCTCACAGACGGCCTTCTTCAGATCATCAAAGGCATCTTGGCATTCTTTCGTCCACTCCCATGCCTTATTCTTCTTGAGAAGGTCTGTAAGTGGCGCGGCTCTTGCCGAGTAGCTCTTGATGAATCTGCAGTAGTAGTTCACTAGCCCAAGGAAAGACCGTAATTCTGTTACCTTGGTGGGCGGCTCCCAGTTTTGGATGGCATGGACCTTACAATCTTCCATCATAAGCTTGCCATTACGGATCTTGTGCCCCAAGAATAGCACTTCTGGCTTGGCAAAGGAGCACTTTCCCTTTTTCACGTATAGCTCATTGTCCCTTAGAACTTTGAACACTTCCCTCAAGTGTTGGACGTGCTCTTCCAAGGTTTGGCTAGACACTACTATGTCGTCAAGGTAGACGACCACAAACCGATCCAAGTAAGGATGGAACACCTTGTTCATCAGGGTGCAGAACGTGGCTGGTGCGTTGGTTAGGCCAAAGGGCATGACAAGAAATTCATAGGACCCATACCTTGTTACGCATGCGATCTTTGGCTCGTCCCCTTCGGCTATGCGCACTTGGTAGTATCCCGAGCGCAAGTCCAGCTTGGTGAAGAAACGTGCATGCCCTAGCTGGTCGAACAAGTCGGCGATGAGTGGGATGGGGTACTTGTTCTTTACGGTGACCTTGTTGAGTGCCCGATAGTCGATGCACATCCTGAGTGAACCATCCTTCTTCTTTTGAAAGAGAACTGGGGCACCAAATGGGGCCTTGGAAGGCCGAATGAAACCTGCATCTAGGAGCTCCTTGAGCTGCCTCCTTAGCTCCGCTAACTCCGGAGGCGCCATGCGGTAAGGGGCCATGGCAGGTGGTTTGGCTCCGTGCTCCAACTCAATAGCATGGTCCACTCCTCTCCTTGGCGGCAGCTTCTTGGGAAGTTCATTCGGCAACACGTCCTGAAACTCTTCGACAACTGCAGCTACCGGCTTGGGCACATCAACTTGGCCAACGATTGTTTCATCATCGTACTCTTTAAGGATAGCCAAGTAGCTTTCCTCGTCCCTCCGAATGCCCTTTTTGAATTGCATGGCCGAGAACATTTTGGTATGGCTCACGTTGCTCCTAGTCATCGGCACTACGCATGCCTTCTTTCCGTCCAAGATGCACATAGTGTTGTTGAATGACACCGTGAACGCTTCTTCTATCGACATGAAATTATGTGTGGCCCCTGTGTCGAGCATGGCTGAAGTGGACTGTCCTTTGAGAGCAATGTCGACGAAGAGTAATCCTCGGGCTTGGATCTTGGGCGTCGAGTGAATAGCGCTGAGTAGCCGCATTGACCCCATATGTGCTCCTCTTCCTTCTTTTTCTGAGGACTCCGAGTGGCTGGCAAAGACTGCATTAAGGGCTTTCTTATGTGGACTGTCCTTGGCCCAATGAGGCCCGTCGCACAAGAAACATCGATTATGATTAGGCTTGCTCGAGCCGCGTGGGACCTCCTTAGCCTTTCCCTTATCCCTGGGTCGGGGTAAGGTAGAGCTGTACGATGTTTCCGGGCGTTGGATCCTCTCTCCCCCACTCTTACTCGGGTACACCTTCTTCGGGGTTGGCTTGGCCACAGCCTGGGCAGCGCCCATGTAGTCCACCAGACTCTCGGCCGTAGCAATAGCGGATGCGAGGTCCTGGACTCCACGGCGCTTCAGCTCGGTCTTGGCCCAAGACTGCAGGCCATCTTTAAAGTAGCGCAATGACTCCTTGTCGGACAAGTCCGGGATCTCAAGGATTAGAGTCGTGAAATCTCGGACATAGTCGCGAATTGACCCCTTCTGCTTGAGATTCCGGAGTCGTGACCAAGCCTCCTCCTCGGCATCCTCCGGATAGAATTGACGCTTAAGGTCTTTCTTAAAATCTACAAAGGTATCAATGAAGCACGTACCTTTGTCGATGTCACCTCGCCTACGTCGCAACCAAAGCATGGCGGTGTCCGTAAGATACAGGGCATCAGTCCTTATCTTAACGGACTCGTCCACTACTCCAGTTGCCTCGAAATATTGTTCCAGTCCCCAAAGAAAGTTGTCAATGTCTCGAGCATTGCGCGTTCCACCAAAGCTCTTGGGCTTGGGCGCATCAATGGGTCGGACCTCCGATGCCTGGGTCACCGTGCCTGAGGGTGTTCCATGCCTCTGCTCCTTGTGGATTTCCTCCAGGCGATTGATGATAATATCGGTCTCATGCTCATGGTCTTTCGGCATTGAGGCCATCTAGGCTACAAGCCCTTCGATACGCTCGTGGGCAATTCTCAACTCCTTCTCATAAGCCTCGCGCTGCTGGGTGAGTTCACCCTTAAACTCCTCCCGCATCTCGGCCTTGATGGACGATAGTGCCAGTTTCAGCGACTCGTGGATGGCTGGGATCTCCCCCTCTAGATGGTCGCCCCGATCACCTAAAGTGTCCACCTTGGACTCCAGCTCCTCGAACTGGTCGCTCAACTCCACGGCCTTCTCCTCCAAATGAGTAAGACGTGAGTCGAGAATGGGGATCCAATCCCTCGACCTCTCCCTACGGGTTGGCCCACGCAAGGTCTCTCGAGTCTCCTGGCCCACTATCTCCTGCGATGGCCCGACTGGGACATCTTCTCGGCCAGAACCTTGTGCGGCCTCTGGGCCAGTTCTTTGCGCGGCTTTAGCGTGTCCTCGCACCATTTCGTCGGGCAGAGTCTTGGCTTAGAACCTTGCTCGGATACCAACTGTCACGAGCTTATTTCTTTGGGCAATAACACTCGTGCGGCTTTAACACTCTTGTGCTAAGTCAGCCTCCAAATGAACAACTTCTCGGTCGGAAGAAAATGCAAGGACTCGGCTTTTGGAACAAACTCTTGTATTGAATGCTTAGAGAGAGATACAAGATTGTTTGATGATTTGGATGGGGAGGGTCATCCCCTATTTATACAAAAGTACCAACCAAATGGACGGCTAGGATCTATTCTACTCTACTTGATCCTACGGCTAAGATTTACTCTTCTAGAGTTATCTACACACTTCTAGGAGATCTCACAAGTTCTCCAAGGTTCCATGGGCATTCTCCAAGTTTCTCGGGTATTCTGGAACCTTCTAGGCCTTGGCTAAACCTCCATACTATTTTGTCCATTTGGGGTCAAAGTCGGTCAAAAATGTTGGACTATGTCGGTTTAAGGGAGCCGGGCGTGACAATATGGACACAAGGTTATAATCTATGGACCGGGCCGATTTTATTGACCCTAATCCAGCCCAATTTAATGATGGGCCATGAACTCTATAAACAAAAAAATATGGGCCATGAACAATGCAACGAATCAAATTTGCTGTCTATTGAAATTCATATAATAATAAAAAAAAGAAGCGATTAACATATACAAACCCGACCCAATTTTAATTTACGATTGGGATACTAAAAAAAACAGAGCAGTGGACTGGATAGTGGTGCGTGGATTTGTAGGTGAGGAGGATCGTTCCTAACCCTATCCATCAACCATCATATGTGGGGAGCACTCGGTTGAGGCAGAGTTGTAAGAATGAGGCAGTGAGGCATGATCTTGGCCATTAATCATATTGATCTAATGGTTGAGATTTAAAGATGTGGTAGTGGGATTTACTGTTTGCTTTTTACTGTTGATGAATTTTGGTAGTGGGACACGTGTCGCACCCACAAAGCACGGGGGATTAGATGTGTGGTTGAGATCGTGCCTCACTACCTCATTCTTATTTTGGCTGCCTCATTTGAACACTCCTCCATCATATGTTATACAAAATAAACATCTATTTATGTAATCAAATTTGAATTGTGATTTAACACATACAACCTAATTTTTTCCTTTGTTAGGCCTTTGACTTGACCCTAATCTCACTTTTCCATCGGTAGGGGATGGGATAAGTTGAGAGGAGCTTGTCAAATCGAATCGGCCTGAATATGGTAGCTACACAATCATAGCCATTCCAAGATTAGACTTCGGATGGTTAAACTTCTGGCAAGTTATCCGACGAATCAAGCCTAAAGTCTTCATTTTATGGTGTCAATAGGCACATTAAGGTGTGGTTTGCCGTCAATAAGAAAGTTCAAAAGTACCAAACTTTGGATATCATCCAGTTTCGAACAATATGATTTTTTTTTTCTTTCTTTTTTAATGGATTGATACATATTATTTGATATATATAGCCGAAGCTTAATCAAGACATCTCCTTTAAATTTCAAAGTTGTTGATAGTTGATACGTATATCTATAACTATAACGCATGTCACGTTAGGCGCCTCTATCATGAATCAACACATGAAAGCTTCGAACGAACGCGACTAATCACAAGTCCCCACATTAAGTGTTCCTAATAAAACTCCACAAATGTGAGGACTGAGGAGCAAAAACAATTACTTAAAGATTTTTTTATAGGGATTACAAGTTGTACAAGATCATTATATCTTCTTTCAATGGAACTATTTAGTACATTATATCTAACTGAAGCACGAGTCAATGCGGCGTCTCATCTCATCCCATCCCATTTGATGCAAATCTTCAAAGGTCGCAGTGCTTGACCTGCTTTGCCGACTCCACATTCATCTTCAACGCCTCCTGTGAAAGGGAGGAAAACCGTCCTCGAGTCCTTGCTTGCTCGGGACAAGTGTGAATGGTGTATTGTGGGGTTGAACTCCTCATCTATCCATTACAAAGCCAAGAGTTGAGTTGAGTCAAGTCAAGTCAACTACTACCCCATATGCAATTACTTTAAGATGTTGCACTCATGGTCTTTAATGATCTAAAAATTGGGAGTTTGGTGGACAAATAGATATAATTTTTTTTTTGATCAAGACAAATAGATATAATTAGAAAAAACAAAACAAAGTATCAAGTCATAATTAATTATCATTTTATAATCTTAATTTTAATGAGAGGCAAATCATTCAATGTGTGCCGGATAAGAACGCTCATCATCCATCCTCCTACCCCCATTTTTCTTTAAACTCATTATTACTATTATTCCCAAAATTCAACAACAAAGGCGATTGATTGACTCTCCGATTGAAGCTCGTACGTAAAGCTCTAATCTTTTTCCACCCAAGTTCCCAGTTTTCGTCCGATGGAGTTTTCTGGATGACAATTCTATAGTTTCTTAAGTCTGATCACTTCAATTCCACAACTGGGTTTGTGTAATTCAGGTCCGCTGTGTTGTGTTTGAACTTGTGTAGAAGATGGGGTTTTTTTTCAGTTGACTCTCGATTCATTGATTGATTTGGTTTATGGAGCTCTTGAAATTCAGTCTCTTACTTTCGTGCTGTAGTAGAATTACACAAATTGAACACAGATCGTTGACGAGCAATGATCGAGATTGAGATCGGCAACGATCGGAGCTCAAGAACACAAGAGATTAGCTAACCCTACTTTTTCGAATTAATTTCAAAAATGAAGAACGAAAGTCTGTTATAACAGACTTTCGGAAGTTTACAAAATTGCATAAAGAACCCTGAACTAATAACAAAAGACAACGAATACATAGACCAGTCGTCCGGCTGAATTACAGGTACAAACTTCAACCGACCGGCTGACATTGGCTTATCACATCAATTTTGCCAGAAATAGCTGAGCTGAGCGGCAGACTGGTCTGAGCTTGCTGGCTAGTCTGAGAAGCTTCAACACCCCTTTAAAGCTCAACATATGGAGCTTGTTGACAATGTTGAGCTTGCTTGCTAATCTGAGAAGCTGATCAGCAGGTAAGGACTTCATCAGAAAATCTGCTGGCTGAGCAAGAGTGGATACAAAACAGGGAGAGATAAATCCGGAGGAGCAATGTTGCCTGACAACATGACAGTCTAACTCTACATGTTTTGTCCTCTCATGAAAAACAGGATTCTTAGCTATATGCATTGCTGCATTGTTGTCACAGTACAATGATATAGGAGTGGGGATATGAACCTGCAGATCAACTAGAAGTCTGTGAAGCCAAGTTAGTTCACAGTAGACATGTGCCATGGCCCTATACTCTGCCTCAGCAGAGGACCTGGAAACCACACCCTGTTTCTTGGTTTTCTAAGAGATCCTCCAAGCAAAACAGCATAGCCTGAAGTGGATTTCCGTGTTATAGGACAAGAAGCCCAGTCAGCATCACAATAAGCCTTCAACTGTAGGGACTGGCCAGAGGGAGAAAAGATGCCTTGAGCTGGAGCACCCTTCAAGTACCTGAGAACCTTATGAGCAGCTGTAAGGTGATCTTGAGTAGGTGAACTCATAAACTGACTCAAAATGAGAATGGAATAAGCAAGATCAGGCCTTGTATTTGTCAAATAAATGGGCTGACCAATGAGCCTTCTGTAAGAGCTAGGATCAGGCAAAGCAGGTGCTGTTGACAGACCAAGTTTGTGTTTGCAGTCCATGGGAACAATTGATGGCTTACAAGCCAATAAGCTTGCTTCTGAAATGATCTCAAGAGCATATTTCCTTTGATTCAAAAACAGACCATCTGAGAATCTAGCAACTTCAAAGCCAAGAAAGTACCTTAACTGGCCAAGATCTTTGATTTTAAACAAATCATGTATGTAAGCTTTCACTTGCTGAATAAGAGTAGTAGAGGTTCAAGTGAGAATCACATCATCAACATACACAAGAAGTGCCAAGAAAACACCATTCTTGTTGTATGTGAATAAAGAGTAATCATTAAGACTTTGAGTGAAGCCAAAAGTGAGTAATGAATCACTGAACCTGGAAAACCATTGTCTTGGTGCTTGTTTTAAGCCATATAGACTTTTAAGAAGTTTGAACACTTTGCCTTGAACCTTCTCAGTCTGAAAGAAACCAGGAGGAGGAGTCATGTAAACTTCCTCATTCAATTGACCATGCAAGAAAGCATTATCAACATCAAGTTGAAACAAAGGCCAATTCTTTGAAACTGCCACAACAAGTAAGGTTCTAACTGTATTCATTTTCACCACAGGAGCAAAGGTTTCATGATAATCAGGGCCTTCCTGTTGAGAAAAACCTCTAGCAGCCAATCTGGCTTTGTATCTTTCAATGGAGCCATCTGATTTTCTTTTAATTCTGTACACCCATTTTGAGCTGACAGGATTTTTCCCTGGTGGAAGATCAGTTACTTCCCAAGTATTGGTAGTTTGAAGAGCATCAAGTTCCTTATGCATAGCATCCATCCATTTTTTATCCTTGCAAGCTTTGGTATAACAAGTAGGCTCAACATCAATCAAAACTTGAAGAGCATACTTTTGATGACCAGGAGAACAGTGAGAATAATCCATAAACTTAAGAATAGGATAGTCAGTCTTGGTACTCACAATGGTGTTGCACACATAGTCACTTAGAGAGTGAGGGGGCCTTGTAGCTCTGTTGGTTCTTCTAAGTGGCTGTTGAGATTGAGGCTGCTCAAAATGAGGAGAGTCTGGAGGAACTTCATCATAAACATCAGTTACAGGAACTGAGGGAATCAGCAGATCAGGACTAGTAGATGTGGAACAATAGGGTAGAGGAACAGTAGATTGTTCTTTAATAACCGCATCTGATATTTGATTGTCATTTTCAACACAAGGAAAATGATCCTCAACAAACGTAACATCTCTGGAAACATAGGTGATTTGATTCTGAATATCAAAGACCTTGTAACCCTTTTGACCAAAGACATACCCCAAGAAAATACCTTGTAACCCTTTTGACCAAAGGCATACCCCAAGAAAATACAAGGAATGGCTCTAGTGTCAAATTTTGATTTTCCAGGAGCAATGTTAGTAATGTAACACAAGCAACCAAAGACTTTCATATGAGAATAATCAGGTTTTCTCTGAAATAAAACTGCAAAAGGTGTTTGACCCTTTAAGACTGAGGAAGGTAGTCTATTAATGATATTGGTGGAGGTAAGAATGCAATCTCCCCACAGGTAGTCAGGCACCTTAAATTGAAACTTGATGGCTCTTGCCACCTCAAGCAAATGTCTATGCTTTCTTTCAACAAGTCCATTTTGTTGAGGAGTATAAGTACAAGATGTTTGTTGAACACAGCCTTTAGACTTGAGAAAAGAAGAGAGTTCGATGCTCAGAAACTCATCTCCATTGTCAGTCCTCACAGTCTTAATAGAACAGCCAAACTGAGTTTGAATCATTAAGTAAAAACTGATCAAGTGATCAACAGCTTCACTTTTTGATTTCATCAAATAGGTCCAAGTGACCCTAGACATGTCTTCAACAATAGTCAAAAAAAATAATACTTGGCACCAGAAATATGAGAAACTTTATAGGGGTCCCAAATATCAGCATGAATCAGCTCAAAAAGAGAATGACTGATACTTGTACTAATTGGAAAAGGAAGTCTTGTTTGTCTAGCTTGAGGACAAATAGAACAATGTAGAAGAGTCTATACAACTGATAGTAGGAACTGAATGTTTCAAGGTACTAATCAGTTTATTTAATGGAACATGCCCCAGTCTATGATGCCAAAGAGTGGACAACTTGATTTCCTTGTCAACTGCTAGACATGTGGAAGAATCAGCGGACTTGAAGTGGTATAGGCCCTCTATAAGATCACCAGTCCCTTGCAAAATCTGATTTGTTTGGTCCTGTATGGAGCAACCCTTTTTAGTAAAAACAACTGTCAACTTGGCATCCTCAACAGGCTTGGCAACAGATAGCAAATTATATCTGATATGAGGAACTAAAAGAACTCCAGTCAGCTTGATAAACTTATTCAACTGACAATTACCAGTGTGTGTAACAAGTGCCTTCTTTCCATTAGGTAACCAAACACTAACAGAAACTTGAAGACTAGTAATGTTTGACGAAAGATGAGCATGAGGAGTAATATGGTCGGTGGCACCACTTTCAATTACCCAAGTACCTTGACTTACAGTTATAGATGAGAGGCAAGTAATACCTGCAATGTGATCAGTGGTGTGAGCTCCACTTTCTCCTAGAAAAACCATCAGTTTGTTCAGCTGATCCTGAGTAATTTGTAAAGAGCTGAGAGAGACAGATGATGCTTCTTTGCAATTACCCTGATCCTTAGATTCAGTACCTGCAGAGGAAACTTCAGCAACAACATTGTTAGCTCTACTGGTTCCATTACCAGAGTTAGTTCCTTTGTTATTGGTGAACTTGTATCCAGGGGGATCCCCATGAAGCTTGTAGCAGGTCTCCTTCACATGTCCTTGTTGCTGACAATGAGAGCAGAAAAGAGATTTTCTGTCCCTGTTCTGTGAAGCTTGCCTCCCTCCTTGATTGTACAAAGCATTAGAGGACTGAGAGGAATTGTGTGACTGTGTGAAGGACTGACCTCCACCAGAGGAAGAACCAGAAGACTGACTAGTATACAGAGCTGCCATTTCTGATATAGCCATTGTTTTAGATTTTCTTTGATTTTCATCTTGAATCAATTGTTTGTAACATTCCTTTAGAGAAGGAGAAGGTTTCATCTGAAGAATATTGGACCTAGATGTAACATAGACCTCATTGAGCCCCATGAGAAACTTCATCCTCCTGTCCCTCATCTTCCTATCATTTGAACATCTTCTTGCCTTACATCTTGAACCAAGTTCACAGGCAATCTCCTCAGTAAGAGCATCTTCATCTCCCCACAATTGAATCAACTTATTGTAGTATTGAGCAATACTTTTATCATCTTGCATTAGCATTGAAATCTCATGTTGAATAGAGAACACAGTGAAATCATTTGAACCAGAAAATCGCTCCTCTAAGTCTTCCCAAGCATGAATACAATCAGCATCATGAATTAAAGAAGAACCAATTTCTAGTGACACAGAATTTATGATCCAAGAATGCACAACATTGTTGCATTTATCCCATCTAGCACCTTGATAAACATCAGTGGGTCTAGGAAACTCACCTCGAACAAAGCCAAGCTTCATCTTTATCCACAGCGCCATCTCCATGGACTTCCGCCAGTTCAAATAGTTTTTCTCACCAACTAAGGGCTGAGTCACCAAGGAAGCGGCCACATTTTCAATTCTATTTACAAACAACGGATCATCGGCCAAATTGACAACCGGTACTGTGGACGACGAAGCCGCCTCCGTAGTGGACGAAGTAGCAGGAAGAGTCGACGCCATAAACGCGAACGAAACAACACAAACAAGAAACGAGCGAAGCGATCACACACGCGGAACAAATCGATCAACCTTCATCTGATACCATGTAGAATTACACAAATTGAATACAGATCGTTGACGAGCAATGAACGAGATTGAGATCGGCAACGATCGGAGCTCAAGAACACAAGAGATTAGCTAACCCTACTTTTTCGAATTAATTTCAAAAATGAAGAACGAAAGTCTGTTATAACAGACTTTCGGAAGTTTACAAAATTGCATAAAGAACCCTGAACTAATAACAAAAGACAACGAATACATAGACCAGCCGACCTGCTGAATTACAGGTACAGACTTCAACCGACCGGCTGACCTTGGCTTATCACATCAATTTTGCCCGAAATAGCTGAGCTGGGCGGCAGACTGGTCTGAGCTTGCTGGCTAGTCTGAGACGCTTCAACAGTTAGCCACTGGTTCATCTGTCGCTGGTTTAGGGTCGTCTCTCAGGGCTAGGCCTGCACCTCGACAAGTGCAGCCAAATTTGTTTTCTTCGTCTAGTATAGGTTAACTTGAGTGAAGAAGAGAGAAAGAAGTTGGAGAGCATACAGCAGTTGCGGGTCAAGTTTTTGAGGCTTGTTCACCGACTTGGTCAATCCTCTGAAGATTCAATCGCTTCTCAAGTTTTATATCGTTTGGTTCTCGTGGCTGGCAGACCTTCTAGTCCAGCATTTAGCCTTGATGCTTCAAAAAGAACTGCCTATGAGCTTGAAAGTCAAGGTAAGGACGACCTCAACTTCTCTCTAAACATACTCGTTATCGGAAAAAGTGGTGTGGGCAGGGACGGAGGACCAGGATTGATATTTAACTTGGGTAAAGCTTTTTTTGTTGTTGTTAAGGTTTGGAGCAAATGGGAGGCTCATCCTCACTTCTTTAATTACACCCTATCAAAGTTCACTTTTGACTCACCAAGATTCATATTTTAAATAGTTGAAGTAATCAAATCTTTTTATTATTAGTTAATTGGGTGGTGACCTGTTGGTTAAGGAGTCATATATAATTTCTTATTTCCCGAGTTTGAGTCCGGTTGACACAATGTTTTTCACAATTTTGTCAGATGTTTCCTATTCCTTTCACTTTTCCTCGTGCCGTCTCTCGGGTAAAGGTGTACAAGCTGGTCTGACCTCCAAGTGTCGAGAATGTATCGATGGTGATTTGGGTCCGACCTGCGCTTCAGATGTGGAGAAATGTACCCTATAATTTCGGATCCGATCAAGATGCCTTACTAGAGCTTCAGATATCAATATATATGTACTAGATTATAAGGTGTCATATATTATTCCTACTTGTTGTACCCCATTATAAAAAAACCTTTTATTAATGGTTGCGCCCTTATAGATTCTTAGACATTTTAGGTGAAATTAAATAACCGAAAATCCTACTTATCAGTACACCTACTGTACTAATAAAAGATATTTTTTAAATGAAATTTTTTTTATTTGTTTGGCTTATGTTTCATAAAAAATGAAAAATATCAGCAAATAATAAGTAAAAAGTGAAAAAAACCACTCACTAATTTTTTTTCCGATCAAAGTTCAGCTTTTAGGTTGCAATGTTCCGCTATGATCGTCACGATTCGCCACGCTTCGTCAAGGTTTCATGTTCTCCATATATGTATTCTTCATCGTGGTCAGTGCACGGTCAAATTATTGACCTATAATTCATTTCATTCGATGATGGATTATGTTTGTTTTCCCAACATTTTATTGTCATTTAATCTATTTTCTAGTGTTTCAGGTCAAATGTCACGTACCTAAAACTTTTGGATTGATCCGAAGTAAAGGATAGCATTTGGTGAAGATTTGGGCAAAAACAGGACAAACAGGGCAGACTGACCTTTCCAACTTGATTTGCATGCTCAGATGCCTTATGGTGTCCAAATTAGTCATTCTATAGCTTGTTCGAAAGCTCATTCAAAGAGTTACAACTTTGTAGTTTACACCAAGACCAAATTCGGACGTTAAAATTGCGAAAAAGCCATGCGAAGTCTCTTCCATATATGTATTCTTCATCGCGGTCGCCACGCTTCGCCACACTTTTTCACGCTTTGCTACGATCACCACGGTTGGCATGTTCCGCTATGATCGCCACGATTCGTCAAGGTTTCATGTTCTCCATGAATGTATTCTTCATCGTGATCACTGAACGGTCGAATTATTGACCTATTATTCACTTCATTCGATGATGGATTATGTTTTTTTTCCCGACATTTTATTGTCATTTAATCTCTTTTCTAGTGTTTCTGGTCAAATGTCACGTACCTAAAACTTAAGGATTGATCCGAAGTAAAACAAAGGATTTGGTGAAGATTTGGGCAAAAACTGGACAAACAGGGCAGACTGACCTTTCCAACTTAATTTGCATGCTTAGATCCCATATGGTGTCCAAATTAGTCATTCTATAGCTTGTTCAAAAGCTCATTCAAAGGGCTACAACTTTGTAGTTTACACCAAGGCCAAATTTGGACGTTAAAATTGCGAAAAAGCCATGAGAAGTCTGTTCCATATATGTATTCTTCATCGCGGTCGCCACGCTTCGCCACACTTCTTCATGCTACGTCACACCTTGCCACGGTCTTCACGCTTCGCTACGATCACCACGGTTGGCATGTTCTGCTCTGATCGCCACGATTCGTTCAGGTTTCATGTTCTCCATATATGTATTCTTCATCGTGGTCGCTGAACGGTCGAATTATTGACCTATTATTCAATTTATTCGATGATGTATTATGTTTTTTTCTCGACATTTTACTGTCATTTAATCTCTTTTCTAGTGTTTCTGGTCAAATGTGACGTACCTAAAACTTATGGATTGATCCGAAGTAAAACAAAGCATATGGTGAAGATTTGGGCAAAAACAGGACAAACATGGCAGACTAACCATTCCAACTTAATTTGCATGCTCAGATCCCATATGGTGTCCAAATTAGTCATTCTATAGCTTGTTCGAAAGCTAATTCAAAGAAATACAACTTTTTAGTTTACACCAAGGCCAAAATCGAACGTTAAAACCGCGAAAAAGCCATGAGAAGTCTCTTCCATATATGTATTCTTCATCGCGGTCGCCACGCTTCTTCACGTTTCGTCATTCCTTGCCACGGTCTTCACTCTTTGCTACGATCACCACGTTTGGCATGCTCAGCCATGATTCGCCACGCTTCGTCAACGTTTCATGTTCTCCATATATGTATTCTTCATCGTGGTTGGTGAACGGTCAAATTATTGACCTATAATTCACTTCATTCGATGATGGATTATGTTTGTTTTCCCGACATGTTATAGTCATTTAATATCTATTCTAGTGTTTCAAGTCAAATGTCACGTACCTAAAACTTTTTGATTGATCCGACGTAAAACAAAGCATTTGGTGAAGATTTGGGCAAAAGTAGGACAAACATGGCATACTGACCTTTCCAACTTAATTTGCATGCTCGGATCCCATATAGTGTCTAAATGAGTCATTCTCTAGCTTGATCGAAAGCTTATTCAAAGAGCTACAACTTTGTAGTTTACACCAAGGCCAAATTCGGACGTTAAAACCGCGAAAAAGCCATTAGAAGTCTCTCTCATACATGTATTCATCGCGGTCGCCACGCTTCTCCACGCTTCGCCACACTTCTTCACGGTTCTTCACGGTTCTTCACGCCTTGCCAAGGTCTTCACGCTTCGCTACGATCACCACGGTTGGCTTGTTCCGCCATGATCGCCACGATTCGTCAAAGTTTCATGTTCTCCATATATGTATTCTTCATCGTGGTCTCTGAACGTTTGAATTATTGACCTATTATTCACTTCATTCGATGATGGATGTTTGTTTTCCCGACATTTTATTGTCATTTAATCTCTTTTCTAGTGTTTCTGGTCAACTGTGACGTACCTAAAACTTATGGATTGATCCGAAGTAAAACAAAGCATTTGGTGAAGATTTGGGCAAAAACAGGACAAACAGGGCAGGCTGACCTTTCCAACTTAATTTGCATGCTCGGGTCCCATATGGTGTCCAAATGAGTCATTCTCTAAGTTGATCGAAAGCTAACTCAAAGAGCTACAACTTTGTAGTTTACACCAAGACCAAATTCGGACGTTAAAATTGTGAAAAAGCGATGAGAAGTCTCTTCCATATATGTATTCTTCATCAGTGTCGCCACGCTTCCCTACGCTTCGCCACCCGTCTTCGCACTTCGTCGCCCCTTGCCACGGTCTTCACTATTCTCTACGATCACCACGGTTGGCATGCTCTGCAATGATCACCACGCTTCTTAAAGGTTTCATGTTCTCCATATATGTATTATTCATCGTGGTCGCTGAATGGTCGAATTATTTACCTATTATTCACTTCATTCGATGACGGATTATGTTTGTTTTCCCGACATTTTATTGTCATTTAATATCTTTTCTAGTGTTTCAAGTCAAATGTCACGTACCTAAAACTTTTGGATTGATCCGAAGTAAAACAAAGCATTTGGTGAAGATTTGGGCAAAAGTAGGACAAACATGGCAGACTGACCTTTCCAACTTAATTTGCATGCTCGGATCCCATATGGTGTCCAAATGAGTCATTCTCTAGCTTGATCAAAAGCTAATTCAAAGAGCTACAATTTTGTAGTTTACACCAAGGCCAAATTCGGACGTTAAAACCGTGAAAAAGCCATTAGAAGTCTCTCTCATACATGTATTCTTCATCGCGGTCGCCACGCTTCTCCACGCTTCGCCACACTTCTTCACGGTTCTTCACGCCTTGCCAAGGTCTTCACGCTTCGCTACGATCACCACGGTTGGCTTGTTCCGCCATGATCGCCACGATTCGTCAAGGTTTCATGTTCTCCATATATGTATTCTTCATCGTGGTCTCTGAACGTTTGAATTATTGACCTATTATTCACTTCATTCGATGATGGATGTTTGTTTTCCCGACATTTTATTGTCTTTTAATCTCTTTTCTAGTGTTTCTGGTCAACTGTGACGTACCTAAAACTTATGGATTGATCCGAAGTAAAACAAAGCATTTGGTGAAGATTTGGGCAAAAACAGGACAAACAGGGCAGGCTGACCTTTCCAACTTAATTTGCATGCTCGGATCCCATATGGTGTCCAAATGAGTCATTCTTTAAGTTGATCGAAAGCTAACTCAAAGAGCTACAACTTTGTAGTTTACACCAAGACCAAATTCGGACGTTAAAATTGTGAAAAAGCGATGAGAAGTCTCTTCCATATATGTATTCTTCATCAGTGTCGCCACGCTTCCCTACGCTTCGCCACCCGTCTTCGCACTTCGTCGCCCCTTGCCACGGTCTTCACTATTCTCTACGATCACCACGGTTGGCATGCTCTGCAATGATCACCACGCTTCTTAAAGGTTTCATGTTCTCCATATATGTATTATTCATCGTGGTCGCTGAATGGTCGAATTATTTACCTATTATTCACTTCATTCGATGACGGATTATGTTTGTTTTCCCGACATTTTATTGTCATTTAATATCTTTTCTAGTGTTTCAAGTCAAATGTCACGTACCTAAAACTTTTGGATTGATCCGAAGTAAAACAAAGCATTTGGTGAAGATTTGGGCAAAAGTAAGACAAACATGGCAGACTGACCTTTCCAACTTAATTTGCATGCTCGGATCCCATATGGTGTCCAAATGAGTCATTCTCTAGCTTGATCAAAAGCTAATTCAAAGAGCTACAATTTTGTAGTTTACACCAAGGCCAAATTCGGACGTTAAAACCGCGAAAAAGCCATTAGAAGTCTCTCTCATACATGTATTCTTCATCGCGGTCGCCACGCTTCGCCACACTTCTTCACGCCTTGCCAAGGTCTTCACGCTTCGCTACGATCACCACGGTTGGCTTGTTCCGCCATGATCGCCACGATTCGTCAAGGTTTCATGTTCTCCATATATGTATTCTTCATCGTGGTCTCTGAACGTTTGAATTATTGACCTATTATTCACTTCATTCGATGATGGATGTTTGTTTTCCCGACATTTTATTGTCATTTAATCTCTTTTCTAGTGTTTCTGGTCAAATGTGACGTACCTAAAACTTATGGATTGATCCGAAGTAAAACAAAGCATTTGGTGAAGATTTGGGCAAAAACAGGACAAACAGGGCAGGCTGACCTTTCCAACTTAATTTGCATGCTCGGATCCCATATGGTGTCCAAATGAGTCATTCTCTAAGTTGATCGAAAGCTAACTCAAAGAGCTACAACTTTGTAGTTTACACCAAGACCAAATTCGGACGTTAAAATTGTGAAAAAGCGATGAGAAGTCTCTTCCATATATGTATTCTTCATCAGTGTCGCCACGCTTCCCTACGCTTCGCCACCCGTCTTCGCACTTCGTCGCCCCTTGCCACGGTCTTCACTATTCTCTACGATCACCACGGTTGGCATGCTCTGCAATGATCACCACGCTTCTTAAAGGTTTCATGTTCTCCATATATGTATTATTCATCGTGGTCGCTGAATGGTCGAATTATTTACCTATTATTCACTTCATTCGATGACGGATTATGTTTGTTTTCCCGACATTTTATTGTCATTTAATATCTTTTCTAGTGTTTCAAGTCAAATGTCACGTACCTAAAACTTTTGGATTGATCCGAAGTAAAACAAAGCATTTGGTGAAGATTTGGGCAAAAGTAGGACAAACATGGCAGACTGACCTTTCCAACTTAATTTGCATGCTCGGATCCCATATGGTGTCCAAATGAGTCATTCTCTAGCTTGATCAAAAGCTAATTCAAAGAGCTACAATTTTGTAGTTTACACCAAGGCCAAATTCGGACGTTAAAACCGCGAAAAAGCCATTAGAAGTCTCTCTCATACATGTATTCTTCATCGCGGTCGCCACGCTACTCCACGCTTCGCCACACTTCTTCACGGTTCTTCACGCCTTGCCAAGGTCTTCACGCTTCGCTACGATCACCACGGTTGGCTTGTTCCGCCATGATCGCCACGATTCGTCAAGGTTTCATGTTCTCCATATATGTATTCTTCATCGTGGTCTCTGAACGTTTGAATTATTGACCTATTATTCACTTCATTCGATGATGGATGTTTGTTTTCCCGACATTTTATTGTCATTTAATCTCTTTTCTAGTGTTTCTGGTCAAATGTGACGTACCTAAAACTTATGGATTGATCCGAAGTAAAACAAAGCATTTGGTGAAGATTTGGGCAAAAACAGGACAAACAGGGCAGGCTGACCTTTCCAACTTAATTTGCATGCTCGGATCCCATATGGTGTCCAAATGAGTCATTCTCTAAGTTGATCGAAAGCTAACTCAAAGAGCTACAACTTTGTAGTTTACACCAAGACCAAATTCGGACGTTAAAATTGTGAAAAAGCGTGAGAAGTCTCTTCCATATATGTATTCTTATTCAGTGTCGCCACGCTTCGCCACCCGTCTTCGCACTTCGTCGCCCCTTGCCACGGTCTTCACTATTCTCTACGATCACCACGGTTGGCATGCTCTGCAATGATCACCACGCTTCTTAAAGGTTTCATGTTCTCCATATATGTATTATTCATCGTGGTCGCTGAATGGTCGAATTATTGACCTATTATTCACTTCATTCGATGATGGATTATGTTTTTTTCCCGACATTTTATTGTCATTTAATATCTTTTCTAGTGTTTCAAGTCAAATGTCACGTACCTAAAACTTTTGGATTGATCCGAAGTAAAACAAAGCATTTGGTGAAGATTTGGGCAAAAGTAGGACAAACATGGCTGACTGACCTTTCCAACTTAATTTGCATGCTTGGATCCCATATGGTGTCCAAATGAGTCATTCTCTAGCTTGATCGAAAGCTAATTCAAAGAGCTACAACTTTGTAGTTTACACCAAGGCCAAATTCGGACGTTAAAACCGCGAAAAAGCCATTAGAAGTCTCTCCCACATATGTATTCCTCATCGCGGTGGCCACGCTTCCCCACGCTTCGCCACACTTCTTCACGGTTCGTCACGCCTTGCCAAGGTCTTCACGCTTCGCTAGGATCACCACGGTTGGCTTGTTCCGCTATGAACGCCACGATTCGTCAAGGTTTCATGTTTTCCATATATGTATTCTTCATCGTGGTCTCTGAACGGTCGAATTATTGACCTATTATTCACTTCATTCGATGATGGATCTTTGTTTTCCCGACAGTTTATTGTCATTTAATCTATTTTCTAGTGTTTCTGGTCAAATGTGACGTACCTAAAACTTATGGATTGATCCGAAGTAAAACAAAGCATTTGGTGAAGATTTGGGCAAAAACAGGACAAACAGGGTTGACTGACCTTTCTAACTTAATTTGCATGCTCGGATCCCATATGGTGTCCAAATGAATCATTCTCTAGCTTGATCGAAAGCTAATTCAAAGAGCTACAATTTTGTAGTTTACACCAAGGCCAAATTCGGACGTTAAAACCGCGAAAAAGCCATTAGAAGTCTCTCCCACATATGTATTCCTCATCGCGGTTGCCACGCTTCCCAACGCTTCGCCACACTTCTTCACAGTTCGTCACGCCTTGCCAAGGTCTTCACGCTTCGCTACAATCACCACGGTTGTCTTGTTCCGCCATGATCGCCACGATTCGTCAAGGTTTCATGTTCTCCATATATGTATTCTTCATCGTGGTCTCTGAACGGTTGAATTATTGACCTATTATTCACTTCATTCGATGATGGATGTTTGTTTTCCCGACATTTTATTGTCATTTAATCTCTTTTCTAGTGTTTCTGGTCAAATGTGACGTACCTAAAACTTATGGATTGATCCGAAGTAAAACAAAGCATTTGGTGAAGATTTGGGCAAAAACAGGACAAACAGAGCAGGCTGACCTTTCCAACTTAATTTGCATGCTCGGATCCCATATGGTGTCCAAATGAGTCATTCTCTAGGTTGATCGAAAGCTAATTCAAAGAGCTACAACTTTGTAGTTTACACCAAGACCAAATTCGGACATTAAAATTGTGAAAAAGCGATGAGAAGTCTCTTTCATATATGTATCGCTATGATCGCCACGATTCGCCACGCTTCGTCAAGGTTTCATGTTCTCCATATATGTGTTCTTCATCGTGGTCGGTGAACGGTCGAATTATTGACCTATAATTCACTTCATTCGATGATGGATTATGTTTGTTTTCCTGACATTTTATTGTCATTTAATCTCTTTTCTAGTGTTTCCGGTCAATTGTTACGTACTTAAAACTTTTGGATTGATGCGAAGTAAAACACAGCATTTGGTGAAGATTTTGCCAAAAACAGGACAAACAGGGCAGACCGACCTTTCCAACATAATTAGCATGCTCAGATCCCATATGGTGTCCAAACGAGTCACTCTATAGCTTGTTCAAAAGCTAATTCAAAGAGCTACAACTTTGTAGTTTACACCAAGACCAAATTCGGTCGTTAAAACCGGGAAAAAGCCATGAGAAGTCTCTTCCATATATGTATTCTTCATCGCGGTCGCCACGCTTCGCCACACAGCTTCACGCTTCGTCATGCCCTGCAATAGTCTTCACGCTTCACTACGATCACCACGGTTGGCATGCTCCGCTATGATCTCCACGATTCGCCACTCTTCGTCAAGGTTTCATGTTCTCCATATATGTATTCTTCATCGTGGTCAGTGAACGGTCAAATTATTGACCTATAATTCACTTCATTCGATGATGGCTTATGTTTGTTTTCCTGACATTTTATTGTCATATTGTCTAGTGTTTCAGGTCAAATGTCACGTACTTAAAACTTTTGGATTGATCCAAAGTAAAACAAAGCATTTGGAGAAGATTTAGGCGAAAACAGGACAAACAGGGCAGACGACCTTTCCTATTTAATTTGCATGCTCAGATCCCATATGGTGACTAAATGAGTCATTCTATAGCTTGATCGAAAGCTAATTCAAAGAGCTACAACTTTGTAGTTTACACCAAGACCAAATTCGGTTGTTAAAACTGCGAAAAAGCCATGAGAAGTCTCTTCCATATATGTATTCTTCATCGCGGTCGCCATGCTTCCCCACGCTTTGTCACGCCTTGCCACGGTCTTCACGCTTTGCTACGATCACCACGGTTGGCATGCTCCGCTATGATCGCCACGATTCGCCACGCTTCGTCAAGGTTTCATGTTCTCCATATATGTATTCTTCATCGTGGTCGGTGAACGTTCGAATTATTGACCTATAATTCACTTCATTCGATGATGGATTATGTTTGTTTTCCTGACATTTTATTGTCATTTAATCTCTTTTCCATTGTTTCCGGTCAATTGTCACGTACTTAAAACTTTTGGATTGATCCGAAGTAAAACACTGCATTTGGTGAAGATTTTGCCAAAAACAGGACAAACATGGCAGACCGACCTTTCCAACTTAATTTGTATGCCCAGATCCCATATGGTTTCCAAACGAGTCATTCTATAGCTTGTTCGAAAGCTAATTCAAAGAGCTACAAATTTGTAGTTTACACGAAGACCAAATTCGGTCGTTAAAACCGATAAAAAGCCATGAGAAGTCTCTTTTATATTTGTATTCTTCATCGCGGTCGCCACGCTTCCCCACACATCTTCACGCTTCGTCACGCCTTGCAACAGTCTTCACGCTTCGTGACAGGTGTCGTTGTACCTGTGCAAAAACATTTATATTTTCCGACTAGCAAGTGGTAAGTCGGGTCGAATCCACAGAGATCGGTATAAGAATCTGTTTCACTAAGTGCAAGAGTAACAATGGTGATAATTTCGAGCAAGTAAATAAAAGATGCAAGTAAGTCACAACGATCAATTATCAGTAGAAATAGTCACACGAATTCGAGTATGATCGCCACGATTCGCCACACTTCGTCAAGGTTTCATGTTCTCCATATATGTATTCTTCATCGTGGTCGTTGAACGGTCGAATTATTGACCTATAATTCACTTCATTCAATGATGGATTATGTTTGTTTTCCTGACATTTTATTGTCATTTAATCTCTTTTCCAGTGTTTCTGGTCAATTGTCACGTACTTAAAATTTTTGGATTGATCCGAAGTAAAACACAGCATTTGGTGAAGATTTTGCCAAAAACAGGACAAACAGGGCAGACCGACCTTTCCAACTTAATTTTCATGCCTAGATCCCATATGGTTTCCAAACGAGTCATTCTATAGCTTGTTCGAAAGCTAATTCAAAGAGCTACAACTTCGTAGTTTACACGAAGACCAAATTCGGTCGTTAAAACCGATAAAAAGCCATGAGAAGTCTCTTTCATATATGTATTCTTCATCGCGGTCGCCACGCTTCCCCACATATCTTCACGCTTCGTCACGCCTTGCAACAGTCTTCACGCTTCGCTACGATCACCACGGTTGGCATGCTTCGCTATGATCGCCACGATTCGCCACGCTTCGTCAAGGTTTCATGTTCTCCATATATGTATTCTTCATCGTGAACGGTCGAATTATTAACCTATAATTCACTTCATTCGAGGATGGATCATGTTTGTTTTATCGATATTATATTGTCATTTAATCTCTTTTCTAGTGTTTCAGGTGAAATGTCTCGTACTTAAAACTTTTGAATTGATCCGAAGTAAAACAAAGCATTTGGAGAAGATTTGGGCAAAAACAGGACAAACAGGGCAGACCGACCTTTCCAACTTAATTTGCATGCTCAGATCCCATATGATGTCTAAATGAGTCATTCTCTAGCTTGTTCGAAAGCTAATTCAGAGAGCTACAACTTTGTAGTTTACACGAAGACCAAATTCGATTGTTAAAACTTCGAAAAAGCCATGAGAAGTCTCTTCCACATATGTATTCTTCATCGCGGTCGCCACGCTTCCCCACGCTTTGCCACGCTTCGTCACGCCTTTCCACGGTCTTCACGCTTTGCTACGATCACCACGGTTGGCATGCTCCGCTATGGTCGCCACGATTCGCCATGCTTCGTCAAGGTTTCATGTTCTCCATATATGTATTCTTCATCGTGGTCGGTGAACGGTCGAATTATTGACCTATAATTCACTTCATTTGATGATGGATTTATGTTTGTTTTATTGATATTTTATTGTCATTTAATCTCTTTTCTATCGTTTCAGGTGAAATGTCACGTACTTAAAACTTTTGGATTGATCCGAAGTAAAACAAAGCATTTGGAGAATATTTGGGCAAAAACAGGACAAATAGGGCAGACCGACCTTTCCAACTTAATTTGCATGCTCAGATCCCATATGGTGTCTAAATGAGTCATTCTCTAGCTTGTTCGAAAGCTAATTCAGAGAGCTACAACTTTGTAGTTTACACGAAGACCAAATTCGATTGTAAAAACTGCGAAAAAGCCATGAGAAGTCTCTTCCATATATGTATTCTTCATCGCGGTCGCCACGCTTCCCCACGCTTTGCCACGCTTCATCACGCCTTGCCACGGTCTTCACGCTTTGCTACGATCACCACGGTTGGCATGCTCCGCTATGATCGCCACGATTCGCCACGCTTCGTCAAGGTTTCATGTTCTCCATCTATGTATTCTTCTCCGTGGTCGGTGAACGGTCGAATTATTGACCTATAATTCACTTCATTCGATGATGGATTATGTTTGTTTTCCTGACATTTTATTGTCATTTAATCTCTTTTCTAGTGTTTCCGGTCAATTGTCACGTACTTAAAACTTTTGGATTGATCTGAAGTAAAACACAGCATTTGGTGAAGATTTTGCCAAAAACAGAACAAACAGGGCAGACCGACCTTTCCAACTTAACTTGCATGCTCAGATCTGAAATTATATCCCCTGTTCAAGCAAGTGTTCTAGGTCGTGTTTCGACAGGCCTTGAACTCTCTCCACAACAGTTCAACAAACAGATCAAACAGAACAGTAAAACAGGAGCACGCACAGGTTGATAACCCAGTTCGGCCAGGCCTACTCTGGGGAGTTTCCCACACCCGGAAAAGGGACAACAAATCTTTATTACGAGTATAGAGCTTTCACGTGGACTTACACTTACACCTTGTAATTGCCTAGCCTCTATTCCTCCGTCTCTCAGATTTGCAACCAAGGTTCGTCGCAACTCCCCTTGATCCCCTTCGTCCAGACTCTCTGTCCGAACGTACTCGATCTTCTCCTGAAGCTCGGTCGCTTTCTCTCGAAAGCAGGTTGTTCTGTTTGTGCACTGAACGTGATTACCTCTGGTCAGTCTGAATGGCACGTATCAGACTGAGCTCACACCGATGTATTTCCAGTGTGGAAAGTACAAACGGCCGTCGCTTTCTTCTTCTCCAATCGGTAGGGTTCTCGTGTATGTTTGATCTTGAAAGCGATGCAGAATGAGGGCGCCTTAGCAATGTATTTATATGCTTCGGACGAAACCCTAAACTGCACAAGATAATCCCATCAAATATTCAGGAGATACTCCTAAATATTTGATGTATATCTTATCCAATCGGATGGAAGAATATACTAAGTCTCTTTGCCCAAGTAAGCTTTGCCGCCATCAATGAAGATATTCATTCGAATATCTATTGCTCGAAAAAGTCTCTTGGCCGTCTTAACTTGGCGATATCTTCGTTGTCCAATATCTTCCGGAAAATATCCTTGCGTCTGCTCCACGCTGTACATGAGTGCTAGGATATGTTCGAACTCCCCCTGAACTCCTTCTCGAACTGTCTAACCACGTTTTGCCAAACACATGCCACTCAAGGGAACATCAATCTCCCCCTTGGCATTTTGGCAAAACCAAATCTACAAGATAACTAGATCTATCTAACTATCTAGACAGTAGACAACCTTGAGGGAACAAAAAGATTGTCCGCTCAAAATACTCCCCCTTTTTACCACAAACTGGCAAGGGGTCCGATCTAGTTCGAACAGCAAATCAAACTGTGCCAGAACAAGCACAAAATAACTAAAGTTTTAAATGAAAACTGAGTTCAGAGAGTTTGAAGTCAGTGGACCTTTATGCAGACTCATCATCTGTGGCATCTTCAGAATCTGCATCATCAGATTCATCTTCACTTGGGTAGCTAAGGGCACGAGCAAGCTTATTGATGCGCCTGCGTTGCTCCTTGTCCGCAACAATGATGGCATTAAGATCTCTGAGCAACATGTTTCGCTCATCTCGGCCCATTCTGCCTCCCCCTCGACTGGACTCCGCCACTTCTTTTCCTTTCTCTTTGAGATCGTTCACGTGACGCCCTTTAAACAACTTGTAGTCAACAATGAACGTGCTGGGTGCCTTTGAGAGTTGGTCAGGCCAGGCCTTCAAATCTGGAGCTTGATGGATGATCAGCTCGTATATCAGAGACGGGAAGCAAATCTGGTGCAGAGATCTCGTCAAAGTGGCATGTTCAGCAATCTGTTTGAACATCACTCTGCCCAGGTTGAACTTCAGCATATTCCCTATCTGATAAAGCAGTTGAGCCATGTCCTTGTTGACCGTTGAGCGATGAGTAGACGGCCTCCAGTTGAAAACAGCAATGAAAAACAGCATCGAATAGAACGTAGTAAGATCCGCTGTACGCACAACTGAGTCAGGCCTCCACTGAACAGAGCCTGCAGTGATGGTGCTCACTACCTTTTGAAAATCTGACTCCAATTCATCAACAGCTGGGTCGTCCATGGCAAAGAATACATTGATCAACTCAGGATCAATCTTGATCCTTCTCCCTCTGACGTAGAAGACCCCATACTTCGATTCTCCAACAACCCCGAAGAGAGGGGGCAAGTTCGCCATGGCCTCACATACCAACCGCTCATGGAAGGGTTTGCACCTGTCCAATGTCCAAAATAGGTCCGACTCTTTAAGCACATCAATTACTTCCTTTCCCTTGTACCGGGACTCCTCTAGTAACTTGTCAGGTATGATCTTTCTTTTCAGCACACAGTTCCATTTCAACGCAGCGTCTTTATTAACGAACCATACTCCTTTCTTGACCTTACCCACTGGGACAGTATCAGCTTCAGGAGATGGGACTTCACATCTTCCAGCATCCACTGAAACAGGGACAGGAGCATCACGTTTTCTTTTCTTAGATAAATCAGCTCCCCCTGCCAGGTTGCCCTCCTTCGCAATCTCTGGGACTGTTCCCTTAGCAGATTTTTCAAAAGCCACCTTCTTCTTTCCCTTGTCCTTCTTTGGCCTTTTGAGAGAGATAAGAGGAGCAATATCTCTGTCATCATCTGACAGCGTACCCTCCTTTGAAACTGGCTTCGCAGTATCCTCACGAACTGATGCACCAACATCCTCCATGTGATCACGAAGAAGATCATCTTGAGTAACAACTGGGACAAGCACAGTCTCCTCAGCAACAACTGGAACTGAAGTACCACCTGACTCCACTCCTGTCTGAGCACCAACATCCTCTTTTTACAGATTTTCAGCAAAAACATCAATATCTTTGAACACACTGTCCAGATCTTTATTTTCTTCAGCACACTCGGATTCTTCCCCAATTGCATCTTTCAACCTATCACCCTCCACTGATGGATTAGCCTCCTTGGTCATAATCTCAACATCCTTACAGACTTGATTACCCTCTGAAACTCCAAGTTTCGCCACAGATCCAACGACAGATGCTTCATCAATCGCCAACGCCCTCTTTCTTGGGGAATCAAGAGCTTCCTCAACAGATATAGCAGAGAGCTTCCCTCTGATTGAACTGATCTTGGCCAGACATTGCCTTGGTGGAGCAACTCGTCGTGTCCCCTTCTTTCTTTGAACGCCTCCCGGACGAATGTACCCGGAAGCTTGGATTTTTGCCCTCCAAACTCCTGAAGTACCAGTGCCTTTTGTCACCGGCACACTGAGCTCTCCTTCTTTAATAGATTCAGTCCCGTCTTTACCAACACCACCAAAAACAGCCCTACTGGCTTCATCACAGTCAGCAGACTTCACCGCCTCCCCAATACTTACATTCACAACTTCTTTCAACACAATATTTTCAACTGTCGGAATACTTGCAGAAGTTGAAGGTATAGATGAAATTACCTCCGATTGGGGACAAGCTTGAGTTGAACTAGCGACGATATAGTCTACCGCGGTCGTCTGAAGCTCCTCACTGGCAGTTCCTTCGCTAATCTTCTTAGTATCGGCCAAGACTTTAGAATCAGGGAGAAAAGGTGCCGCCATTTTCTCCTTCGGAGCTTTCGACCTTGGAATTTTAGGTTTTGCCGCCAGTGCCTTAGAAGACTACAAGTTCTCCTGCATCTTCTCAGCGGATTTGATGCCTGATTTCGCTGTCTTTCTGGTTTTCACCATCGTCGATTTTGGAGAGGGCAGTCGAGAGAGTGTTCGCCGTTCTAGGGTTTGAGACAGGAGAGAAGATACGCTGAGCAGTTGTGATTTGAAAATAAAAATCTTTTCTGCCTCTTCAACTTCCCAAAAAGAAACCAAGTCGCTTTCCAAATAAAAACGGCGTAAATCAAATCTTCCAGAATAAATATTTGACTTTTAAGAATTGTGCCAACTGTTCCAGCTCTCTTTCTTTGGTGGTCAGTCCAGCTGATTTAGCTGGGGATTCACCTTTGACTGACCACTTCCTGGAACACTTAGTTCTTGAACCCACACAGACCCAAGGAGGATCTGGGTGTTCCAATCTGTGAAATCGGTTTCAATTGCTCATCTGGTATACTGGCATGAATCTGCGGATACAGTCCGAACTCCTTCTGCAACTGTGTTATCTTTTGTTCGAACTCTTTCTGTAACTGTGACACCCTGTGATCGAGCAGTCTCCTGGTACACTGGCCAAACTGGATTTGTGCGATTCTCCTATCTGACCTTGTGTGCAGGGTCTGACCCAGTCAAAGCCTTCGACTCCCATTCTGATGGTGTAACAGTTATTTGCCCTCCTTTTGCCTTTCATCACAGAACAGCCATTCTCGTCTAGTACGAGGCATGAGTCACGAGAGAATGACACATAGTGACCATTGTCGCACAGTTGACTGATGCTAATAAGATTCATTGTCAGACCTTCAACCAGGAGGGTGTCCTCGAGTGCAGGGAGATCCGGAACCTTCAATGTCCCACAGCCGATCACCTGACTCTTCCTACCATCCGCGAAGGTGACAAACCGCATCTGCTCAACAGGTCTAATATGAGAGAGATATTCAGAGTTACATGTCATGTGGGCAGAGCATCCGCTGTCGAAGTACCAACTATTTTGCACTGTATCTCTTGAGGAGCAACAGGCCACCATGCATACTGTCTGTTGTTCCTTTGGTACCCATACCTGTTTCTGTCGAGGTTTGATCTGTTGTTTATGCCCTCGACGTTCAGCAAGAAACAGTCGACACTGCCGTCTGATGTGTCCAATCTGATAGCAGTACCAACGTGTGCGCAAATCTTTCTTTTGATTGGAGGTTGAACTGGAGTGAGCTTTGCCAGTCCTGCCTTTGGCTTTGTCTTGGGACAGATCCACTTTCTGTCTAGGGTGCTTTCTCACCTTCTGTTCAGGCATCTGTTCCAACACTGGTTTTGTTTTAACAAACGTTGTACCTTTTGAACTGCCTTCTCCTGTGAACCCCAATCCTCTATGTCCAGACTCCATTCTCTGAGATCTGAGAATATCATTTAAGTCTTTAGTGCCAGAGTTGAGCATTCTTACCGACTGTTTGAGGTGATTGAGTTCCTCCTTGGTAGTTGAGTGCTCCATTCTTTCAGATTCTAGCTGAAGTTCCAGCTGTTTTACCTTTCTTAACTGGAACACCTCTTTGCGCTTTAGATCTGTGATGGTTTTTCTTAGACCCACCATGCCTACAGGATGAGTGTCACGGTCCTTCTCCATTTCAACATTCAGTGAGGAGACAGTACCTAAGAGCTCTGTTTTCTGAGCAAGGAGACACAGCCTTTCCTGTTTCGTCTCAGCTAGTCGAGTATTCAGTGAGTCTACCGGGCCTTCGAGCTCAACCTTCTGTGTAAGTAATATCTCAACCTCCTGCCAGACCTTGTCCTTTTCAATAGTAACGCTAGCAACTGTGTCATTCAGCTTTTGGTTAATCTTGATCAGAAGCAGCCACTTCTCATACAGATCCTTATATGTCTCACCCAGAGCCTCCTGCGTGAGTTCTTCACCATCACTGTCTGAGAAATCTTCAGCCGGGAGTTCCAATAGAGGTAGAACAGGTTTACTGGTGCTGCCATATCCATCCAGAGTTGAAGTAAAGGCCACAAAGTTGGTGGTTGCACCTCCTTTATCTTCGTCTGACTCACTATCGCTGAAGCTCGCGACCATTGCCTTCTTTTTCATGAGTGTATTCGCACATTGTGAAGCAATATGACCGAAACCTCTGCATTCATGACACTGAATTTCTTCCTTTCTTTTGTCAGAGGAGTCTTGCCTTGAGTCACTGGACCTTGATCTGTCGGATTTCCAGTTTCGGAAACCAGTTGATGAAGACCGATCTTGTTCTGGACCATGTCTATTTATCTTGCGCACCATTCTGCCGAAGTTTTGAGCCATCATGGCCAGTTGCTCAGTGGTGCAGCCAGCCTCCACTTTGTCTTCAGACAGTTCTGCTTTCAGGGCGATTCCCTTCATATCTCCGATTTGGAAATCACGGTTAATCTCGTAAGTTCTGAGGGACCCCATCAGCTCGTCCAGTTTCAGTTTGGAGATGTCGTGCATTTCCTCAATAGCCGTGACTTTCATAGCAAATCTCGGAGGAAGTGATCTCAAGACTTTACTGGCCATCCTCTCTTCCTCAATCGGCTTTCCTAGAGCAGCAGCCTCGTTGGACAGTTCCAGAACTCTAGTGTTGTACTCAGAGATAGATTCACTCTCGTTCATCTTCATCTCTTCAAACTTAGTAGTGACAATCTGCATTCTCGAGTTGCGAACTTTGTCCGTGCCTTCATATGCCGTTTGGATAATATCCCAAGCATCCTTCGCTACTTCACAGTTAATGATCAACTTCATGACGTTCTCATCTACTGCAGAGAAGATTGCGTTCATCGGCTTGTTCTCTTCTTCACTCCACAAGGTTTCTGGTTTCAGAATTGGTTCTCCAGTGAGATTGTTCATCATAGGTTCAGTCCAACCTCTCTGAACAGTCATCCATGCTTTCTCGTCAAGGGATTTCAGAAAGGATCGCATCATAGGTTTCCAGGTGGCATAGTTCGATCCTTCAAGCAACGGAGGTCTGGTTCCCCACGCTTTGCCACGCTTCGTCACGCCTTGCCACGGTCTTCACGCTTTGCTACGATCACCACGGTTGGCATGCTCCGCTATGATCGCCACGATTCGCCACGCTTCGTCAAGGTTTCATGTTCTCCATATATGTATTCTTCATCGTGGTCGGTGAACGGTCGAATTATTGACCTATAATTCACTTCACTCGATGATGGATTATGTTTGTTTTATCGACATTTTACTGTCATTTAATCTCTTTTCTAGTGTTTCAGGTGAAATGTCACGTACTTGAAACTTTTGGATTGATCCGAAGTAAAACAAAGCATTTGGAGAAGATTTGGGCAAAAAAAGGACAAATAGGGCAGACCGACCTTTCCAACTTAATTTGCATGCTCAGATCCCATATGGTGTCTAAATGAGTCATTCTCTAGCTTGTTCGAAAGCTAATTCAGAGAGAGACAACTTTGTAGTTTACACGAAGACCAAATTCGATTGTTAAAACTGCGAAAAAGCCATGACAAGTCTATTCCATATATGTATTCTTCATCGCGATCGCCACGCTTCCCCACGCTTTGCCATGCTTAGTCACGCCTTGCCACGGTCTTCACGCTTTGCTACGATCACCACGGTTGGCATGCTCCGCTATGATCGCCACGATTCGCCACGCTTCGTCCAGGTTTTATGTTCTCCATATATGTATTCTTCATCGTGGTCGGTGAACGGTCGAATTATGGACCTATAATTCACTTCATTTGATGATGGATTATGTTTGTTTTACCGATATTTTATTGTCATTTAATCTCTTTTCTAGTGCTTCAGCTGAAATGTCACGTACTTAAAACTTTTGGATTGATCCGAAGTAAAACAAAGCATTTGGAGAAGATTTGGGTAAAAACAGGACAAACAGGGCAGACCGACCTTTCCAACTTAATTTGCATGCTCAGATCCCATATGGTGTCTAAATGAGTCATTCTCTAGCTTGTTCGAAAGCTAATTCAGAGAGCTACAACTTTGTAGTTTACACGACGACCAAATTCAATTGTTAAAACTCCGAAAAAGCCATGAGAAGTCTCTTCCATATATGTATTCTTCATCGCGGTCGCCACGCTTCCCCACGCTTTGCCACGCTTCGTCACGCCTTGCCACGGTCTTCACGCTTTGCTACGATCACCACGGTTGGCATGCTCCGCTATGATCGCCACGATTCGCCACGCTTCGTCAAGGTTTCATGTTCTCCATATATGTGTTCTTCGTCGTGGTCGGTGAACGGTCGAATTATTGACCTATAATTCACTTCATTCGATGATGGATTATGTTTGTTTTCCTGACATTTTATTGTCATTTAATCTCTTTTCTAGTGTTTCCAGTCAATTGTCACGTACTTAAAACTTTTGGATTGATCCGAAGTAAAACACAGCATTTGGTGAAGATTTTGCCAAAAACAGGACAAACAGGGCAGACCGACCTTTCCAACTTAATTTGCATGCTCAGAATTTATATGGTGTCCAAACGAGTCATTCTATAGCTTGTTCGAAAGCTAATTCAAAGAGCTACAACTTTGTAGTTTACACCAAGACCAAATTCGGTCGTTAAAACCGGGAAAAAGCCATGAGATGTCTCTTTCATATATGTATTCTTCATCGCGGTGGCCACGCTTCCCCACACATCTTCATGCTTCGTCACGCCTTGCAATAGTCTTCACGCTTCGCTACGATCACCACGGTTGGCATGCTCCGCTATGATCGCCACGATTCGTCAAGGTTTCATGTTCTCCATATATGTATTATTCATCGTGGTCGGTGAACGGTCAAATTATTGACCTATAATTCACTTCATTCGATGATGGATTATGTTTGTTTTCCTGACATTTTATTGTCATTTAATCTCTTTTCTAATGTTTTCGGTCAATTGTCACGTACTTAAAACTTTTGGATTGATCCGAAGTAAAATACAGCATTTGGTTAAGATTTTGCCAAAAACACGACAAATAGGGCAGACCGACCTTTCCAACTTAATTTGCATGCTCAGATTCCATATGGTGTCCAAATGAGTCATTCTATAGCTTGTTCGAAAGCTAATTCAAAGAGCTACAACTTTGTAGTTTACACCAAGACCAAATTCGGTCGTTAAAACCGGGGAAAAAGCCATGAGAAGTCTCTTCCATATATGTATTCTTCATCGCGGTCGCCACGCTTCGCCCCACATCTTCACGCTTCGTCACGCCTTGCAACAGTCTTCACGCTTCGCTACGATCACCACGGTTGGCATGCTCCGCTATGATCTCCACGATTCGCCACTCTTCGTCAAGGTTTCATGTTCTCTATATATGTATTCTTCATCTTTGTCGGTGCAGTCAAATTATTGACCTATAATTCACTTCATTCGATGATGGATTATGTTTGTTTTCCTGACATTTTATTGTCATTTAATCTCTTTTCTATTGTTTCAGGCCAAACGCCACGTACTTAAAACTTTTGGATTGATCCGAAATAAAACAAAGCATTTGGTGAAGATTTGAGCAAAAATAGGACAACCAGAGCAGACCGACCTTTCCAACTTAATTTACATGCTTAGATCCCATATTGTATCTAAATGAGTCATTATGTAGCTTGTTCAAAAGCTAATTCAAAGAGTTACAATATTGTAGTTTACACCAAGACCAAATTCGGACGTTAAAACCGCCAAAAAGCCATGAGAAGTCTCTTCTGTATATGTATTTTTCATCGCAGTCGCCACGCTTCCCCACTATTCTTCACGCTTCGTCACGCCTTGCCACAGTCTTCACGCTTCGCTACGATCACCACGGTGGGCATGCTCCGCTATGATTGCCACGATTCGCCACTCTTCGTCAAGGTTTCATGTTTTCCATATATGTATTCTTCATCGTGGTCGGTGAACGGTCGAATTATTGACCTATAATTCACTTCATTAGATGATGGATTATGTTTGTTTTCCTGGCATTTTATCATCATTTACTCTCTTTTCTATTGTTTCAGGCCAAATGCCACGTACTTAAAACTTTTGGATTGATCCGAAATAAAACAAAGCATTTGGAGATGATTTGGGCGAAAATAGGACAAACAGGGGAGACCGACCTTTCCTACTTAATTTGCAAGCTCAGATCCCATATGGTGACTAAATGAGTCATTCTATAGCTTGTTCAAAAGCTAATTCAAAGAGCTACAACTTTGTAGTTTACACCAAGACCAAATTCGGTTGTTAAAACTTCGAAAAGCCATGAGAAGTCTCTTCCATATATGTATTCTTCATCGCGGTCGTCACGCTTCCCCATGCTTCGCCACGCTTCGTCACGCCTTGCCACAGTCTTCACGCTTTGCTACGATCACCACGGTTGGTATGCTTCGCTATGATCGCCACGATTCGCCACGCTTCGTCAAGGTTTTATGTTCGGTCGTTAACATCGCGAAAAAGCCATGATAAGTCTCTTCCATATATGTATTCTTCATCGCGGTCGCCACGCTTCGCCACGCCTTGCCAAGATCTTCACGCTTTGCTACGATCATCACGGTTGGCATGCTACGCTATGATCGCCACGATTCACCACGCTTCGTCAAGGTTTCATGTTCTCCATATATGTATTCTTCATCATGGTCGGTGAACGGTGGAATTATTAACCTATAATTCACTTCATTCGATGATGGATTATGTTTGTTTTACCGATATTTTATTGTCATTTGATCTCTTTTCTAGTGTTTCAGGTCAAATGTCACGTACTTAAAACTTTTGGATAGATCCGAAGTAAAACAAAGCATTTGGAGAAGATTTGGGCAAAAACAGGACAAACAGGGCAGACCGACCTTTCAAACTTAATTTGCATGCTCAGATCCCATATGGTGTCTAAATAAGTCATTCTATAGCTTGTTCGAAAGCTAATTCAGAGAGCTACAACTTTGTAGTTTACACGAAGACGAAATTGGATTTTTAAAACTGCGAAAAAGCCATGAGAAGTCTCTTCCATATATGTATTCTTCATCGCGGTCGCCACGCTTCCCCACGCTTCGTCACGCCTTTCCACAGTCTTCGCGCTTCGCTACGATCACCACGGTTTGCATGCTCCGCTATGATCGCCACGATTCGCCACTCTTCGTCAAGGTTTCATGTTCTCCATATATGTATTCTTCATCATGGTCGGTGAACGGTCAAATTATTGACCTATAATTCACTTCATTCGATGATGGATTATGTTTGTTTTCTCGACATTTTATTGTCATTTAATCTCTTTTCTAGTGTTTCAGGTGAAATGTCACGTACTTAAAACTTTTGGATTGATCCGAAGTAAAACAAAGTATTTGGAGAAGATTTGGGCAAAAACAGGACAAACAGGGCAGACCGACCTTTCCAACTTAATTTGCATGCTCAGATCCCATGATGGATTATGTTTGTTTTCCGGACATTTTATTGTCATTTAATCTCTTTACTAGTGTTTCCGGTCAATTGTCACGTACTTAAAACTTTTGGATTGATCCGAAGTAAAACACAGCATTTGGTGAAGATTTTACCAAAAACAGGACAAACAGGGCAGACCGACCTTTCCAACTTAATTTGCATGCTCAGATCCCATATGGTGTCCAAACGAGTCATTCTATAGCTTGTTCGAAAGCTAATTCAAAGAGCTAGAACTTTGTAGTTTACACCAAGACCAAATTCGGTCGTTAAAACCGAGAAAAAGCCATGAGAAGTCTCTTTCATATATGTATTCTTCATCGCGGTCGCCACGCTTCCCCACACATCTTCACGCTTCGTCACGCCTTGCAACAGTCTTCACGATTCGCTACGATCACCACGGTTGGCATGCTTCGCTATGATCGCCACGATTCGCCACGCTTCGTCAAGGTTTCATGTTTTCCATATATGTATTCTTCATCGTGGTCGGTGAACGGTCAAATTATTGACCTATAATTCACTTCATTCGATGATGGATTATGTTTGTTTTCCTGACATTTTACTGTCATTTAATCTCTTTTCTAGTGTTTCAGGCCAAATGCCACGTACTTAAAACTTTTGGATTGATCCGAAATAAAACAAAGCATTTGGTGAAGATTTGGGCAAAAATAGGATAACCAGGGCAGACCGACCTTTCCAACTTAATTTGCACGCTCAGATCCCATAATGTGTCCAAATGAGTCATTATATAGCTTGTTCGAATGCTAATTCAAAGAGCTACAACTTTGTAGTTTACACCAAGACCAAATTCGGACGTTAAAACCGCGAAAAAGCCATGAGAAGTCTCTTCCATATATGTATTCTTCATCGCAGTCGCCACGCTTCCCCACGCTTCGTCACGCCTTTCCACAGTCTTCACGCTTCGCTACGATCACCACGGTTTGCATGCTCCGCTATGATCGCCACGATTCGCCACTCTTCGTCAAGGTTTCATGTTCTCCATATATGTATTCTTCAACGTGGTCGGTGAACGGTCGAATTATTGACCTATAATTCACTTCATTCGATGATGGATTATGTTTGTTTTCCTGACATTTTATTGTCATTTAATCTCTTTTCTAGTGTTTCAGGTCAAATTTCAGGTACTTAAAACTTTTGGATTGATCCGAAGTAAAACAAAGCATTTGGAGAAGATTTGGGCGAAAACAGGACAAACAGGGCAGACCGACCTTTCCTACTTAATTTGCATGCTCAGATCCCATATGGTGACTAAATGAGTCATTATATAGCTTCTTCGAAAGCTAATTCAAAGAGCTACAACTTTGTAGTTTACACCAAGGCAAAATTCGGTTGTTAAAACTGCGAAAAAGCCATGAGAAGTCTCTTCCATATATGTATTCTTCATCGCGGTCGCCATGCTTCCCCATGCTTCTTCACGCCTTGCCAAGGTCTACACGCTTTGCAACGATCACCACGGTTGGTGATGGACCAAATTATACGAATCATAAACACCGTAAAACCCCCTTAATTAGACTGTTGGTCTATTTAACTTTTGCTTGTTAGTACCGATATATTTCTACAGGGTATTTTGGCGCTTAGAGAGAAAACACGCTAAGGAGAGGATTTTACGCTGAAAAGATGTTAGAGTTATTCCAAGGTCTAGATCAGACGTTGACTGAAGAAATCTCAAGGATCCTGACATGGAATCACTCCAAACAAATCAAGCCGAAGAGGAATTTGCATTGAAGACTCAACCGACCGGGTAGGAAAATGCCGCAGAAACCACCCGACCGGTTGAGGCAGTTCCAGGCCCTCTGCCGAGCTAACCAAGCACTCAATTCAAGACGCTCGAGCAAACCACCTCATCTGACAATTCCACCTCGACCAAAATGTTCCAAATGGAAAATAAGGTGGAAGTTGTCGAGACTCCAAGGCGAATGCTCGAGCAGATTGGCAGTTAGCTCAATTCAAAGGCAAAGGCCCGGCGCGCATTGGCACCCAAACCAAGTCGCTCGACCCGACCGATGCATCTGGAGATTCTGGCTCGACCAAGATGTTTGGAATGCCCAACAAGTCGGACAATCTCGTTTCCCGGACAAAACGCTCGAGCAGATTAGCAGATTGGCCCAATTCCAAGTAAAAGCCTCGCGCATAGGCATCAAGACCAAATTGCTCGACCAAACCATGGAATTTGGAAAATCTGGCTCGACCATTAGTCTTAAAATCACTTGGGCATTCCAAATCAACTGTCAAAATGCACGCTTGGACAAGATGACCGGCCACCATGCTTGGAGGTGGCCAAGGGAGGAGGTCCTCCCCATTCCACCACCTGCTACCGGCGGCTGCTCCTCCCTTGACCGGCTGCTCCTCCACCCCCCATGTGGCAGCTCCTCCTCGCTCCTCCTCCTCCTCCCTTGGATGAAAGACATGTGCAACCATCTCCACCACCCATCTCCTCCTCCCTTGGATGAACACCACATGCCACCATCTCCACCACCCATCTCCTCCCCTTATTGCTATAAATACCAAGCTCCTCCTCCTCATTTGGATCATCTTATCTTTCACTTGTACACACTTTAGAGAGAGAGAGGGCTTAACCCTCCTCTCTTCACTTTCAATAAAATTGTTCTTTATTTTGGAGCTACTCTCTTGCGTGGATCTTGCCTAGGAGCTCCTCTCCTCCGCTTATTATAAGGTATAAAATTACTTTCAGTATTATTTGTTTTTACTATAAAGTTATTTTATTATTCGGTACCCTTGTGCAAGGCATTAGTTTGTTTGTATTCCTTGACATGAATACTAGTAGCTAAAAGCTTGTACTCGGTCGCAGGGGTATACTTGTATTATAAATGTTTTAGACTCTACTCTTAGGGTATCTCTATGTTCAAAACTTATTCTATGTGCCATATAACAAGTCAGAATTTCCGAGGTTGAGTGGACCATTTGTAACTGGACCAAAGGGACCAAATGGGCAAGCTCTTCCTTGGGGGTTCGTGATCATACTCGGGTAAGTGGACCATTTGTAACTGGACCAAAGGGACCAAATGGGCAAGCTTATCCGAGGAGTTCGACTTATCCTAAAAACCATTTGGAAACTGGACCAAAGAATTTAAATGGATGCACATAAGGCTAAGATACTTCGAAAGGAGGAATTAGTCTAAATAGAACAAGTGTTTTAAACGATGTTGCAAGTCTTGTGCTAGGAATAGCCTCGATTCATCTTTGAACATTTAGCATGATCATTTCAAGTGTTCTACGCGATGTTGCAAGTCTTGTGCTAGGAATAGTCTCGATTCATCTTCGAACACTTGGTATGATCATTAGCGGTCGATGATAAACAAATATGATACAAGGCCCCTAAAACCGAATCATTTCCTTATAGTCCATTATCAACTGCCGTAATTTACTTTCAGTTCTCAAAACACACTCAAACCCAACCCCAATCGTATTTAATTTCTGCATAAGCTTCATTAAAGAACAACTAATCCACACTGACTCCCTTGGGTTCGACCCCTACTTACCACTTGCTACCCAGTAGTTATGTCGCGAGTAGCGGACTTACAAATTTATTTGTACAAATCGCTCCGACGACAAGCGATCTGTCAAATTGGCGCCGTTGCCGGGGAGTTGTGCATCGGAATAGTTGTTTTTTCTTTTTTATTTTATCATGCAATTCACTAAGTCCTACTACTACGGAATGGAACCTTGGAACAATGAGGAGTTTTCCCCACCACCCTTCGAACTGGAAGTCCGCGAAAAGATCAACAACATAAAACAATCCCGGGATGAAACATTGGACGAGTACTTGGCATACTTTGACTCCATGTTGATAAGCTGCCCGCACCATGGATTCACCAACCACGATCTTCTTCAAAGGTTTCTCAATGGGATGCTCCCACAAGAGTGGGATTGGCTAAACAATGCAGCGGGAGGCTCGGTAAACAACTTAGGCATAGATGATCTTTGGAACTTAATAGATGATTTGGCCGCGAGGTCAAAACAAAGACAAGATCAGGCCATGCGGAGCGAAGAACTAGATAACATAATGCACCAAATCAGGGAAAAAACTGAGTTATGGGCAGCAGAAAACGAGCTGGCAGCTAGCACCCAGCAATTGGCCGCAGACATACAGCAAATGAATGCCTCGATGCACCAATTCACGGCCAAGAGATACCCGGACCTCAATGACGAGTTACCCATATCGGACCCAAACCTCAGTGGGATTACCCCCGGAGACTATACGAATGACAAGGATAAGGACCCTTGGTTACCTGAAGAAGAGCTACATTCAGATTATCCCTGGGAGTTAGAAGAAGAACTGCCCAAATCAGGCCCGGTCCTTATCACCGATCCATCCGAGGAAATCACAGTCCTAACTGCCGAGCCAACAGAAGTCCCGAACATCACTACCGAAGCGGCCGAAGAAATCAAGTCAGGCCCGGTCCTTACGCTCGGAGTACCGGAGGAGGTCCCGGACCTCATTGCCGAACTGTCCGAGAAAGACCTAGTCCTCACTGTCGGAGCACCTGAAACAGACCTAGTCCTCATGATCAAAGTGCCTCAACTTAACCCTTCGTGTGTTATGCCGATCATAGCCACCGAAGATTTGGAGGCCGAGCATGAGCCAAAAAAGCCGACAAAGGAAACCTCTCTCGTCACAAGCCAAGAAAAGCCACCTGAAAACTCAATCGTTCCGAGACAACCATTCGTAGCTACCACAAAGAAGAGGCCTCACATGGGAACATGCCTTTGGTTGCCGATGTTTGAAGGCACAAAACCAAACTTCCAAAATCGCAAAAGTGCCAACTATTCAAACATGAAGAAGCGGCAAAGGCATGGGCCGAAGGAATGGAAACCCGGAAGGAGTAACAAGCAAGCACGACTCATTGGACCAGCAGCTATGGTCAATAAAGCCTCACCCTCTCGGAGCAAGAGGGCAGCCGAGAAGAAATTCGACCTCAAGCACCCATGGGATCCCTACTTATGATCCAGGAATGAGGTATCGTCGAGCCAACTACGTTAAACAAGTGCACTGGTCGGGAGGTAACCCGACACTATCTTACTTTCTGTCATTTAAATTCTGTCATTTAATTTTCTGTCTTAGTCATTCTCACATATATATATTAGCTTGCATGACTTTTGAACTAAGGCACGCCTTCGTTCAAAAGTGTGGGGTGAGAACCACCGTAGTATATAAATAACATGCTTGCTGTTTTCTTTTTTAGTAATAATATCTTTTTGAAAATATGAACTTAAGAATGTGAAAAAGATAGACCGAAATTCATGCATTTACCTTGTGAAAATTCAACTGTCTAAAAACTTAGGACGTAACTTTTTATTTGTCCTTTGTGCTGAGATAAACTAGGGATGTGGAGTTGACATAAACCGCCCTAGAGAGGCTTGGCAAGCAATCCAAGGATCAGATCAAACTATATGGTTTTCGAAGTCAGTGGAGGCTGCACTTCGGGTTTCAGTGAAGATTAAAGTCATCTCCGCCATGCAGTGTTTATGCAAAAAGAAAAAAAGAAAAAAGGCGAGGACGGGAATCAGACCGTCCTCTCTCTAGTTAAAGTAGCCGAGAAAATAGATGAGCGACCCTCATCTTGACCCGCGCGAAACAACAACGATGAGAGGAGCGGGGAGGTATTTCCATAGGCTTACGGGCGATGATTGGACCTCCCAAAAAGGCTTGAGAAAATGGACTAGCAAAGCCACAAAAAGGCGAAAAGCTCGAAGAAGCAAAAAGCTCGAAGAAGCAAAAAGCTCGAAGAAGCAATTCAAGAGGCCAAAGGCCCAACATTGTGAAGGTTTTAACCGAACAAAAACGTGAAGTACTCAAAAAAGTCAAATCAAAGGCCAAAGGCCGATTCACTACAAAAGCAGTCCCTCGCCAAACGAAAAAATCAAAGTACTCAAACCAGTGAAACCCGAACCAAATCACGTGTTAGAGAAAGCTACAAGAAAACCATATAGTACGAGACGGTCCCGAAATTGCAGTCCAGGAACCTAAAAAGGGCTATCTCCCGAAACATCCGGAACAAATTGCATCTCAGCACGGAGGTACAAGTATTAAGTTTCTTCTATTTATTTACACAGTTCAATTTGGTAATAAGTAAGTAATGCATGAACTAGGATAAATCGAGTCCCACAGTCTAATTTTCATATTCCAAAGCCAACTTAGAGTGCCGCCCTTTAATAGCACTGTTCGGGACGAACAACTAAAAGTGTGGGGTGATATGATGGACCCAAATTATACGAATCATAAACACCGTAAAACCCCCATAATTAGACTGTTGGTCTATTTAACTTTTGCTTGTTAGTACCGATATATTTCTACAGGGTATTTTGGCACTTAGAGAGAAAACACGCTAAGGAGAGGATTTTACGCTGAAAAGATGTTAGAGTTATTCCAAGGTCTAGATCAATTGTTGACTGAAGAAATCTCAAGGATCCTGACATGGAATCACTCCAAACAAATCAAGCCGAAGAGGAATTTGCATTGAAGACTCAACCGACCGGGTAGGAAAATGCCGCAGAAACCACCCGACCGGTTGAGGCAGTTCCAGGCCCTCTGCCGAGCTAACCAAGCACTCAATTCAAGACGCTCGAGCAAATCACCTCATCTGACAATTCCACCTCGACCAAAATGTTCCAAATGGAAAATAAGGTGGAAGTTGTCGAGACTCCAAGGCGAATGCTCGAGCAGATTGGCAGTTAGCTCAATTCAAAGGCAAAGGCCCGGCGCGCATTGGCACCCAAACCAAGTCGCTCGACCCGACCGATGCATCTGGAGATTCTGGCTCGACCAAGATGTTTGGAATGCCCAACAAGTCGGACAATCTCGTTTCCCGGACAAAACGCTCGTGCAGATTAGCAGATTGGCCCAATTCCAAGTAAAAGCCTCGCGCATAGGCATCAAGACCAAATTGCTCGACCAAACCATGAAATTTGGAAAATCTGGCTCGACCATTAGTCTTAGAATCACTTGGACATTCCAAATCAACTATCAAAATGCACGCTTGGACAAGATGACCGGCCACCATGCTTGGAGGTGGCCAAGGGAGGAGCTCCTCCCCATTCCACCACCTGCTACCGGCGGCTGCTCCTCCCTTGATCGGCTGCTCCTCCACCCCCCATGTGGCAGCTCCTCCTTGCTCCTCCTCCCCCTCCCTTGGATGAAAGACATGTGCAACCATCTCCTCCTCCCTTGGATGAACACCACATGCCACCATCTCCACCACCCATCTCCTCCCCTTATGGCTATAAATACCAAGCTCCTCCTCCTCATTTGGATCATCTCATCTTTCACTTGTACACACTTTAGAGAGAGAGAGGGCTTAACCCTTGACAGATCGCTTGTCGTCGGAGCGATTTGTACAAATAAATTTATAAGTGTCCGCTACTCGCGACTACACTACTGGGTAGTAAGTGGTAAGTAGGGGTCGAACCCAAAGGAATTAGGGGGATAATTGTTCTTTAATTTGGACGATTTTGGGATTGGTTGGTTGGTTTTAAAGCGACCAGCTAAGTGATTGATTGGTTTGTTGGTTGGTTGGTTTTAGTACTGGAAAGTAACTGAATACTATTACAATTAAAAGAAAGCGTTCGGTTTCAGGGGCCTTGTATTATATCCTGTTTATCATTGACTCTTAGTGAATCTTCTAAGTATTCAAACATGAATCGAGGCTATTCCTAGCTCAAGACTTGCAACATCGTCTAGCCTTTTCAAGGTCGTAGAGCATGAATCGAGGCTATTCCTAGCTCAAGACTTGCAACATCCTCTAGCCCTTTTGAAGTCGTAGAGCACTTATTCTATTTAGACTAGCGCCAATACCCCTTTCAGGATATGCTAGTCTATGTGCATCCATTTGAATTCTTTGGTCCAGTTTCCAAATGGTTTTTAAGATAAGCCGAACTCCTCGGATAAGCTTGCCCATTTGGTCCCTTTGGCCCAGTTACAAATGGTCCACTTACCCGAGTATGATCACGAACCCCCAAGGAAGAGCTTGCCCATTTGGTCCCTTTGGTCCAGTTACAAATGGTCCGCTCAACCTTGGAAACTCTGACTTGTTATATGGCACATAGAATAAGTTTTGAATACAAAGACGAGACACTAAGTTAATAGTCTAAAACATTTTATAATACAAGTCCGCCCCTTCTACCGAACGACTAGTTTAGCTACTATTTATCGCGCTAAACATTATAAAAACAGTAAATTAAATACAAAGAAAGACTTACGACCGTTGAAGCGCCAAGGAAGCAAGCTTTATTTCCAAAACCACACTTACAAAATTTAGAGAGAGAAGTGAATTACTTCATTTTGGAATGATTTACAAGTGAGATGGGGGGTTGTATTTATAGGCCTAAGGGAGAGGAATGGAGGGATGAGATGAAACCACATGGTTTTCATCCAAGGGAGCTCCATAGCAGGTCATAGCAGCCGGTTGGAGGTCACCAAATGGGGAGAGTTTGCTTCTTTGGTTACCTCCAACCAAAAGCCACCGGTCACCAAATTTTGATCATTGCGTTTTTGGCTTTTTGATAGTTGATTTGGAATGGCCAAGTGATTTTAAGACTAATGGTCGATCCAGAACTCCCAAATTCCATGTTTTGGTCGAGCAACTTGGTCTTGGTGCCTATGCGCGCGGCCGTTACTATGGAATTGGGCCAACTGCTAATCCGCTCGAGCGTTTTGTATGGGAAGCGAGATTGTCCGACTTGTTGGGCATTCCAAACATCTTGGTCGAGCCAGATTTGCTAGATGCATCCGTCGGGTCGAGCGACTTGGTTTGAGTTCCTATGCGCGCCGGGCCTTTGCCTTGGAATTGAGCTAACTGCCAATCTGCTCGAGCATTCTCCTTGGTTTTCCGACATTGTCCACTTTATTTTCCATGTTAAACACTTTGGTCGAGGCGGAATTGTCAGATGAGATGGTTTGCTCGGGCAACTTGAATTTGGACTCGACTAGCTCGGCCGGCGTGCTGGACGTTGGGCGCTGGACGGCGGGCGCAACCTGGGTTTCTCGGTCTTTGGCTGGCCAGAAACTGCGAGCGATCCATTTTAGCATAAAACTCCTCTCCTTAGCGTGTTTTCTCTCTAAGCGCCAAAATACCCTGTAGAAATATATCGGGACTAACAAGTAGAAGTTAAATAGACCAACAGTCTAATTTTGTGGGTTTTACTGTGTTTTTGATTCGTATAATTATGGTCCATCAGATCACCCCACACTTTTAGTTGTTCGTCCCGAACAATGCTATTAAAGGGCGGCATTCTAAGTTTGGTTTTGGATTATATGAAAATTAGACTGTGGGACTCGATTTATCCTAATTCATGCATTACTTACTTATTACCAAATTGAACTGTGTAAATAAATAGAAGTAACTTAATACTTGTACCTCCGTGCCGAGATGCAAATTGTTCCGGATGTTTCGGGAGATAGCCCTTTTCAGGTTCCTGGACTGCGTTCTCGGGATCGTCTCGCACTATATGGTTTTCTTGTAGCTTTCTCTAGCACATGATTTGGTTCGGGTTTCACTGGTTTGAGTACTTTGATTTTTTTCTTTTGGCGAGGGACTGCTTTTGTAGTGAATCGGCCTTTGGCCTTTGATTTGACTTTTTTGAGTACTTCACTTTTTTGTTCGGTTAAAACCTTCACAATGTTGGGCCTTTGGCCTCCTTATTTGCTTCTTCGAGCTTTTCGCCTTTTTGTGGCTTTGCTAGTCCATTTTCTCAAGCCTTTTTTGGGAGGTCCAATCATCGCCCACAAGCCTATGGAAATACCTCCCCGCTCCTCTCATCATTGTTGTTTCGCGCGGGTCAAAATGAGGGTCGCTCATCTATTTTCTCGGCTACTTTAACTAGAGAGAGGACGGTCTGATTCCCGTCCTCGCCTTTTCTTTTCTTTTTGCATAAACACTGCATGGCGGAGATGACTTCAATCTTCACTGAAACCCGAAGTGCAGCCTCCACTGACTTCGAAAACCATATAGTTTGATCTGATCCTTTGATTGCTTCCCAAGCCTTTCTAGGCGATTTATGTCAACTCCACATCCCTAGTTAATCTCAGCACAAAGGACAAATGAAAAGTTACGTTCTAAGTTTTTAGACAGTTGAATTTTCACAAGGTAAATGCATGAATTTCGGTCTATCTTTTTCACATTCTTAAGTTCATATTTTCAAAAAGATACTATTACTAAAAAAGAAAAACAGCAAGCATGTTATTTATATACAACGGTGGTTCTCACCCCACACTTTTGAACGAAGGCGTGCCTTAGTTCAAAAGTCATGCAAGCTAATATATATATGTGAGAATAATTAAGACAGCAAATTAAATGACAGAATTTAAATGACAGAAAGTAAGATAGTGTCGGGTTACCTCCCGACCAGTGCACTTGTTTAACGTCGTTGGCTCGACAGTACCTCGTTGTGGATTACTGGTTTGGGTCCCATGGGTGGCTCAGGTCATATTTTGCCACTGTTCCTGTGTTGCTTCTTGCATACATAGTGTGTAGCGTGATGAAGAAACGAGAAGGGAAAGGAAAGAACAACTAATCCGATGGCTAATTCCCCGGCAACGGCGCCAATTTGACAGATCGCTTGTTGTCGGAGCGATTTGTACAAATAAATTTATAAGTGTCCGCTACTCGCGACTACACTACTGGGTAGTAAGTGGTAAGTAGGGGTCGAACCCAAAGGAATTAGGGGGATAATTGTTCTTTAATTTGGACGATTTTGGGATTGGTTGGTTGGTTTTAAAGCGACCAGCTAAGTGATTGATTGGTTGGTTTTAGTACTGGAAAGTAACTGAATACTATTACAATTAAAAGAAAGCGTTCGGTTTCAGGGGCCTTGTATTATATCCTGTTTATCATTGACTCTTAGTGAATCTTCTAAGTATTCAAACATGAATCGAGGCTATTCCTAGCTCAAGACTTGCAACATCGTCTAGCCTTTTCAAGGTCGTAGAGCATGAATCGAGGCTATTCCTAGCTCAAGACTTGCAACATCCTCTAGCCCTTTTAAGGTCGTAGAGCACTTATTCTATTTAGACTAGCGCCAATACCCCTTTCAGGATATGCTAGTCTATGTGCATCCATTTGAATTCTTTGGTCCAGTTTCCAAATGGTTTTTAAGATAAGCCGAACTCCTCGGATAAGCTTGCCCATTTGGTCCCTTTGGCCCAGTTACAAATGGTCCACTTACCCGAGTATGATCACGAACCCCCAAGGAAGAGCTTGCCCATTTGGTCCCTTTGGTCCAGTTACTGAACAACCTGAAGAAGTCAATCAAGATGCTCAATTCTGGGACTAAAAATCTAGATGACATTCTGGGAGCACAAAGAACAACTTACGGGAGCAAGGGGCTAGGGTTCACTAGCACATCTGGATCTGGGAAGACAATGTTTGTGGAAGCTGAGCCACGATCTCATGATGTTCCAGCTGAACAGCTCTCACGTAGAGTAGCTGCCCGGTACCCATCAAGAAAGTAAGATAGACGAAGGTGTTATTACTGTAACCATGTGGGACACATCAAGTCAAGATGTCCTGAGTTCCACAAGTTCCTCAGAAAGATGAATCAAGTAAGGACATCTCACGAGAAGCAAGTCTGGCATGTCAAGCAAAAAGGTGAAGTATGTCATGTTGCATTCAGTTCAACAAGTCATCTGGAGAAGGAAAGATGGTACTTTGATAGTGGTTGTTCTAGACATATGACTGGCAACTCTGAGTTTCTAGTTAAAGTAGAGAAGTGCAAAGCCAATTCTGTGACGTTTGGAGATGGAGTAAAAGGCAAAGTTGTCGGAAGAGGAACATTAAAGGTACCAGGTCTACCTAAATTGAGAGAAGTCCTTTGATGGACCCAAATTATACGAATCATAAACACCGTAAAACCCCCTTAATTAGACTGTTGGTCTATTTAACTTTTGCTTGTTAGCACCGATATATTTCTACAGGGTATGTTGGCGCTTAGAGAGAAAACACGCTAAGGAGAGGATTTTACGCTGAAAAGATGTTAGAGTTATTCCAAGGTCAAGATCAGACGCTGACTGAAGAAATCTCAAGGATCCTGACATGAATCACTCCAAACAAATCAAGCCAAAGAGGAATTTGCATTGAAGACTCAACCGACCGGGTGGGAAAATGCCGCAGAAACCACCCGACCGGTTGAAGAAGTTCTAGGCTCTCCGCCGAGCTGACCAAGCACTCAATTCTAGTTGCCCGAGCAAAACATCTCATTTGACAATTCCGCCTCGACCAAAGTGTTTAAAATGGAAAATAAGGTGGAAGATGTCGATAAACCAAGGAAAATGCTCGAGCAGATTGACAGTTAGCTCAACTTCAAGGCAAAGGCACTGCGCACATTGGCACCCAAACCAAGTCGCTCGACCAAACGGATGAATCTGGAGATTCTGGCTCGACCAAAATGCTTGGAATGCCCAACACGTCGGACAATCTTGCTTCCTAGACAAAACGCTCGAGTAGATTGGCAGATTAGCTAAATTCCAAGTAATAGGCCGCGCGCATAGGCACCAAGACCAAGTTGCTCGACCAAACGAACGAATTTGGAAATTCTGGCTCGACCATTAGTCTTAGAATCACTTGGCCATTCAAAATCAACTATCAAAGTGCACGTTTGGACAAGTTGACCGGCCACCACCCTTGGAGGTGGCAAATGGAGGAGCTCCTCCCTCAAAACCACCTGCTACCGGCGGCTCCACCACCCATGACCGGCTGCTCCTCCTCCCCACAGGTGGCGCCTCCTCCTTGCTCCTCCTCCTCCACCCTTGGATCAAAAGACACTTGCCCCTCATCTCCACCCTCCATTCTCCTCCCCTTAGCCTATAAATACAACCCCAAACCTCATTTGTAAATCATCCCATTCTCATCAAAAATCACTTGTCTCTCTAAATGTTGTAAGTTTGGCTTTGGAAATAAAGATTGCTCCCTTGGCGCTTCAACGGTAGTAAGTTTTTAATATTTATTTTCTGTCTTTAATTTCCAGTTTAGTAGTTATAATGTTTAGCGCGATAAATAGTAGCTAAACTAGTAGTTCGGTAGAAGGGGTGGACTTGTATTATAAAATGTTTTAGACTATTTTAGTAATTATTCTCTGTATTCAAAACTTGTTCTATGTGCCATATATTAGGCCAGAACTTCCATGGTTGAGTGGATGCTTGGAATGGCAAAGCTCTTCCGTGGAAGTTCGTAAACATACTCGGATAAGTGGATGCTTGGAATGGCAAAGCTTATATGAGGAGTTTGACCTCTCTAAAACACCATTTGATTGCTCGGGAATGACTGATCAAATGGATGCACACAGGCTAGTATACCTTGGAATGGGGTATTAGTCTAAATAGAACAAGGGCTTTACGTTTTCTGCAAAAGTCTAGACGGTGTGTGCAAATCGAGTGCTTGGAATGGCCTTGATACACTATCGAACACTTTTGCAAAAGACTAGACAGTGTGGCAAATCGAGTGCTTGGAATGGCCTTGATGCACGTTTGAATACTTAGAAGATTCACTAAGAGTCAATGATAAACAGGATATAATACAAGGCCCCTGAAACCGAACGTTTTCTTTTAATTGTAATAATTATCAGTTACTTTCCAGTACTAAAACCAACCAACCAACCAACCAACCAACCAACCAATCAATCACTTAGCTGGTAGCTTTAAAACCAACCAACCAATCCCAAAATTGTCCAACTTAAAGAACAATTATCCCCCTAATTCCCTTGGGTTCGACCCCTACTTACCACTTACTACCAAGTAGTGTAGTCGCGAGTAGCGGACTATTATAAATTTATTTCTGCAAATCGCTCCGACGACAAGCGATCTGTCAAATTGGCGCCGTTGCCGGGGAATTAGCCATCGGATTAGTTGTTCTTTCCCTCCTATGTCCTCATGACGCAACCCCCTTCATATGCATGGACAACACGATATCTGCCCCTGTTCGGAGGAACAGAGGGAGAAGACCCAGTACAGCACTGCCGAAACTTCCACCACGTTTGCTACCACATTAAACCTGCCAACGAAGTGTTAGAGGAATTTAAGCTTGTAACGAAAGAAGAGTTTAGAGAAAAAAAGGTTATCTATTCTATTATCATGAAAGACCCTTTTATAGGGATACAAGGTGACTATTCTAATTCTAGACTATTCAAATTCTAGAATATATATAGACAATCCTAATTATAGAGTATATCTTAACACTCCCCCTCAAGCTGGAGCATATATATTAATCATGCCCAGCTTGTTACAAAGATATTCGACCCGAACCCCATTGAGAGCTTTTGTAAAGATATCTCCTACTTGATCGCGTGTCCTTACGTACGACGTGGAAATGAAGCCTTGTTGGAGCTTCTCACGAACGAAGTGACAATCAATCTCAATGTGTTTTGTTCTCTCGTGGAAAACTGGATTAGATGCGATATGATTGGCAGCTTGATTGTCGCACCATAACTTTGCTGGAATAGTGATGTCGAAGCCTAGCTCTGTCAATAGCTGATGTATCCACATTATCTCACATGTTCCTTGTGCCATGGCTCTGTATTCTGACTCAGCACTGGATCTTGATACGACATTCTGCTTCTTGCTTTTCCATGAGACCAGGTTTCCTCCGAAAAAGACGCAATATCCAGTAGTCGACCTTCTATCTATCTTGGACCCTCCATAGTCTGCATCTGTAAAGCATTCAATTCGAGTATGTCCATGATTTGAGTATAGAATCCCCTTTCCTGGTGCTCCTTTCAAATAACACAAGATCTGCTCTAATGCTGCCCAATGATCAACTGTCGGAGAAGACAAAAATTGGCTTACTATGCTGACGGAATATGCAATGTCTGGGCGAGTAACAGTGAGGTAGTTCAACTTGCCGACCAATCTTCTGTAACGTTCCGGGTCATCCATTAGTTCTCCCTCCTTCGTGAGTTGTATGTTCGGAGTCATTGGGGCACTGCAAGGTCTGGCTCCTAATTTCCCTGTCTCAGAAAGCAAATCAAGTACATACTTCCTTTGAGATAAGTATATACCTCTTTTGCTTCTCGATACTTCAACACCCAAGAAGTATTTCAGCGTGCCCAAGTCCTTCGTTTGAAACTGCGTATGTAGGAAGGTTTTGAGCGATGAAATGCCAGTAGTATCACTTCCTGTAATTACTATGTCGTCAACGTAAACAACTAGGAGAATGACACCCTCTTTCGTGTTCTTGAAAAATACTGAGTGGTCTGATTTGCTCTTTTGAAGTCGAAACTGTTCAAGGGCCTGGCTAAACCTTCCAAACCAAGCACGAGGACTTTGTTTCAGTCCATATAACGCTTTTCGTAGGCGACATACTCTTCCACACTCCCCCTGAGCAACAAAACCAGGTGGTTGCTCCATATATACCTCTTCATGCAAGTTCCCATGTAGAAACGCGTTCTTAATGTCGAGTTGGTGGAGGTGCCAATCATGGGTGGCAGCCAAGGAGATGAAAAGTCTAATAGATGCCAGCTTGGCCACTGGAGAGAAGGTATCAGAATAGTCAACACCATAGGTTTGGGCAAAGCCTTTGGCAACTAAGCGGGCCTTTAGTCGAGCAAGGGTTCCATCTGGATTCAGTTTGGTCGTGAAGACCCATTTGCATCCAATTGCTCGTTTCCCTGGAGGAAGAGTAACCAGTTCCCAAGTACCATTGGCATCTAAGGCATTCATTTCCTCGATCATCGCTTTCTGCCAACCTGGATGTCCCAAGGCTTCACGAACAGTTTTAGGGATTGTGATGGAGTCAATTGATGAAACAAGGGCACGTGAAGAAGATGTTAAAAGATTATATACGATATAAGATGAAATGGGATAGGTACACTGTCGTTTACCTTTGCGTAATGCAATGGGAAGGTCATCGGTTGGAACTGGATCTGATGACGAGGGACCCGGTGTAGGACATGTCTCTGGAGGATTGATGAGTATGTGTGGGCGTCGAGTGTATACGATGGGTGGTCGAGAAGGTGATGCAAGACTAGGAGTAGGTTCAGTTGTGTTTTCAATGATGGGGCTAAGTTTTAGAGAAGGAGCGACATGTGAGTTCAAAGGAGTAGAGACTTCTGGTGACGTAATCGAATAGACTAAAAGGTCATCATCCTCAGGGGGTGGTGGCGTTGGTTTCTCAGATGTGAAGTATGGTAAGTGTTCCAGAAAAGTGACATCAATAGACACAAGGTATTTTTGGAGACTAGGACAATAACATCTATACCCCTTTTGAAGACGAGAGTACCCCAAGAACACACATTTTAAGGATTTTGGATCTAATTTAGAGAGACCTGGACGAACATCCCGAACAAAACATGTACTACCAAAGATTTTTGGACTGACTGGGAACAAGGGCTTTTTAGGAAACAAAATTTTGTATGGAATCGCACCTTGGAGAACAGATGATGGCATACGATTGATAAGAAAACATGCAGTCGAGATAGCATCAGCCCAAAAACACTTTGGAACTCCCGTTTGGAATAGCAAGGCTCGCGCAGTTTCAAGGAGGTGGCGATTTTTGCGTTCGGCAACACCATTTTGAGACGGAGTATCAACACATGATGTTTCGTGAAGAATGCCGTTTTGGGTCATGTAATTTTGGAATTGACCGGACATGTATTCTTTGGCATTATCACTGCGAAGTGTGCGAACAGACACATTAAATTGAGTACGGATCTCAGCACACAAAGAACAAAATACTGAGAATAATTCTGAACGACTTTTCATTAAGAACAACCAGGTTATACGGGTAAAATCATCCACAAAAGTGACAAAATATCGATAACCTGATTTGGACGCAACGGGACAGGGACCCCAAACATCTGAATGAACTAGGTCAAACGGAGCGCTAGATCGCTTATTGACCCTAGGACCAGAACTAAGACGGTGATGTTTAGCAAACTGACATGATTCACAGTCCAATGAAGAAAGTGAACTAAACTGAGGACAAAGTAGTTTGAGAAGAGGAAGAGAGGGGTGACCTAGACGACAATGTTCTTCAAAGGCGGATGTGACACTGGGACAAGCAATGGAGTTGGATGTGTTAAGAATATAGAGGCCTCCAGATTCATGTCCTTCACCAATAATCCGTTTCGTCATGAGATCCTGAAAAACACAGGAGTTGGGAAAAAATGAGATTGAACAATTTAATGTTTTTGTGAGTTGACTAACAGACAGGAGGTTAAATGATAAGTTTGGTAAATGTAGAACATGAGATAATGACAAAGAAGGAGTAGGTGTGATAGTGCCAGATCCAATAACATTTGAAGGAGATCCATCGGCTAAAGTAACCGTGGATATGGAAGTATGAGGTGTAAGGGTGGAGAAGAGTTTTGAATTACCTGTCATATGATCTGTGGCACCAGAATCTATGACCCATTTGGAAGACGAGGAAATGAGACACGTATTCGGGTTACCTGATTCAGCAATGGCGGTGACAGAGGGTTTTGAAGTCCTTAGTGATTCTTGGTACTCGGAAAATTTTGCATACTCATCGGCAGGGACACGAACTGAGTTGTCAGAGGAGGATGCAACGTGAGCCGATTGATTCTTTTGATTCTTGTACTGAAGCTTACGACACTCTTGTATGGTGTGACCCGGTTTTTTGCAGTAATTACAAGTAATCGTACCAGTATCCTTCGGACGAGAATCAAAACTTCGTGGGCCTCCAGATTTGTAGTTAGCAGAATGGTTTGAGTCATACTTGTTTCGAGAGAGTAAGGCGCCGCTGACAGGGTTAGATGAGGACCCTTCTGTGCGAAGAACGCGGCTGAATACCTCTTGGAGGGAGGTAATGTCGGAGCCTGAGATAATCTGGGACTTTGCGGTTTCAAAAGTTGGAGGAAGTCCTGCAAGGAAGCTCATGATGGCCATTTGTTCCCGTTGTTGTTGTTGGACTTTCACATCGGCGCTGAAGGGCAGAAGCATGTTAAGCTCTTCATAAGTTTTCTTGAACTCCATGAAGTAGGTGGTGAGTGATTGGTCCTGCTTCTCAGCCCTATAGAAGGCTTTGCACACATCGAACATAAGAGATAGATTTCCTTTTCCAGAGTAAAGGAAGTCCAAGTAATCCATCAATTCTTTGACGAACTCACAGTGATTGACCAAACCAATTACCTCACTATCAATGGAGTTTCGAATTTGGAGGAAAAGACGAGCATCCTCGCGAAGCCATGCTTGCTTTGACTCGTCACTCGGAGCCGTATCGGTCAAATGATTGTCTTTGTTAATACTCCGGAGGAACAAACGGATGGTCTTGCTCCAATCGAGAAAGTTCGAACCGTTCAACTTGTGGTCCGTGATCTTGAAGAGTACGGGTACCGTCTCCGATACACCAACAACCTTTTGTTCAGCCTTTTCAGCCATTTAGATTGGAGCAAAGTTGTTGAAGAGAAGGATCTGAATTTTCTGAGGCTCTTGATACCATGTAACGAAAGAAGAGTTTAGAGAAAAAAAGGTTATCTATTCTATTATCATGAAAGACCCTTTTATAGGGATACAAGGTGACTATTCTAATTCTAGACTATTCAAATTCTAGAATATATATAGACAATCCTAATTATAGAGTATATCTTAACAAAGCTTAAATGATTTAAGTTCTCTCTAACTGACTTCGCAACGATATGGTACTACACATCCACCGCCTGCAGTGCAGAACGTTACGTAGATCTCGGCGTTCCATTCCTGAAGGAATTCTCCCCACCATCCTTACGCCAAGAAACCCGTGAGAAGATCTTGAGCCTTCAACAATCCCGGGATGAGACTTTGGACGAATATTACACGAACTATAATGCCATCGTCTCAAGCTGCCCGCACCATGGATTCACGAAAAAGGTTCTTCTCCAAAAATTTCTTCGTGGTATGAGATCTGAAGAGCTGGGAAGAGTTAACAAAGCAATGAGGAGATCGGCCGGAAACCTAACCAATGCAGACATGTGGTACCTCATAATTGGCCTGGCCGCTGCCACGAGACGAGTACCCCAAACTGACGAGGAAATACAAATAAATGAAGCTGACCCTGAGGCAGACAAAAAAGAAACTACCGAGCCCTCAGAAGAGACTCCTGAACCGTCAGAAGAATCAGATATGGAAAGCACCGGAAGCAACACAGGAACGGTGGCGAAATACGACCTGAGCCACCCATGGGACCCAAACCAGTAATCCACAACGAGGTATCGTCGAGCCAATGACGTTAAACAAGTGCACTGGTCGGGAGGTAACCCGACACTATCTTACTTTCTGTCATTTAAATTCTGTCATTTAATTTTCTGTCTTAGTCATTCTCACATATATATATTAGCTTGCATGACTTTTGAACTAAGGCACGCCTTCGTTCAAAAGTGTGGGGTGAGAACCACCTTTGTATATAAATAACATGCTTGCTGTTTTTCTTTTTTTTAGTAATAATATCTTTTTGAAAATATGAACTTAAGAATGTGAAAAAGATAGACCGAAGTTCATGCATTAACCTTGTGAAAATTTAACTGTTTAAAAACTTAGAACGTAACTTTTCATTTGTCCTTTGTGCTAAGATTAACTAGAGATGTGGAGTTGACATAAACCGCCCTAGAAAGGCTTGGGAAGCAATCGAAGGATCGAATCAAACTATATGGTTTTCGAAGTCAGTGGAGGCTGCACTTCGGGTTTCAGTGAAGATTGAAGTCATCTCCGCCATGCAGTGTTTATGCAAAAAGAAAAGGCGAGGACGGGAATCAGACCGTCCTCTCTCTAGTTAAAGTAGCCGAGAAAATAGATGAGCGACCCTCATCTTGACCCGCGCGAAACAACAACGATGAGAGGAGCGGGGAGGTATTTCCATAGGCTTGCGGGCGATGATTGGACCTCCCAAAAAAGGCTTGAGAAAATGGACTTGCAAAAGCCACAAAAAGGCGAAAAGCTCGAAGAAGCAAATCAAGAGGCCAAAGGCCCAACATTGTGAAGGTTTTAACCGAACAAAAAAGTGAAGTACTCAAAGAGTCAAATCAAAGGCCAAAGGCCGATTCACTACAAAAGCAGTCCCTCACCAAAAGAAAAAAAAATCAAAGTACTCAAACCAGTGAAACCCGAACCAAATCACGTGCTAGAGAAAGCTACAAGGAAACCATATAGTGCGAGACGGTCCCAAGATTGCAGTCCAAGAACCAAAAAAGGGCTATCTCCCGAGACATCCGGAACAATTTGCATCTCGGCACGGAGGTACAAGTATTAAGTTTCTTCTATTTATTTACATAGTTCAATTTGGTAAGTAGTAATGCATGAATTAGGATAAATCGAGTCCCACAGTCTAATTTTCATATAATCCAAAACCAATTTTAGAATGCCGCCCTTTAATAGCATTGTTCGGGACGAACAACTAAAAGTGTGGGGTGATATGATGGACCCAAATTATACGAATCATAAACACCGTAAAACCCCCTTAATTAGACTGTTGGTCTATTTAACTTTTGCTTGTTAGCACCGATATATTTCTACAGGGTATGTTGGTGCTTAGAGAGAAAACACGCTAAGGAGAGGATTTTACGCTGAAAAGATGTTAGAGTTATTCCAAGGTCAAGATCAGACGCTGACTGGAGAAATCTCAAGGATCCTGACATGGAATCACTCCAAACAAATCAAGCCAAAGAGGAATTTGCATTGAAGACTCAACCGACCGGGTGGTAAAATGCCGCAGAAACCACCCGACCGGTTGAAGAAGTTCTAGGCTCTCCGCCGAGCTGACCAAGCACTCAATTCAAGTTGCCCGAGCAAAACATCTCATTTGACAATTCCGCCTCGACCAAAGTGTTTAAAATGGAAAATAAGGTGGAAGATGTCGATAAACCAAGGAGAATGCTCGAGCAGATTGACAGTTAGCTCAACTTCAAGGCAAAGGCACTGCGCACATTGGCACCCAAACCAAGTCGCTCGACCAAACGGATGAATCTGGAGATTCTGGCTCGCCCAAAATGCTTGGAATGCCCAACAAGTCGGACAATCTCGCTTCCTCGACAAAACGCTCGAGTAGATTGGCAGATTAGCCAAATTCCAAGTAAAGGCCGCGCGCATAGGCACCAAGACCAAGTTGCTCGACCAAACGAACGAATTTGGAAATTCTGGCTCGACCATTAGTCTTAGAATCACTTGGCCATTCAAAATCAACTATCAAAGTGCACGTTTGGACAAGTTGACCGGCCACCACCCTTGGAGGTGGCAAATGGAGGAGCTCCTCCCTCAAAACCACCTGCTACCGGCGGCTCCACCACCCATGACCGGCTGCTCCTCCTCCCCACAGGTGGCGCCTCCTCCTTGCTCCTCCTCCTCCACCCTTGGATCAAAAGACACTTGCCCCTCATCTCCACCCTCCATTCTCCTCCCCTTAGCCTATAAATACAACCCCAAACCTCATTTGTAAATCATCCCATTCTCATCAAAAATCACTTATCTCTCTAAATGTTGTAAGTTTGGCTTTGGAAATAAAGATTGCTCCCTTGGCGCTTCAACGGTAGTAAGTTTTTAATATTTATTTTCTGTCTTTAATTTCCAGTTTAGTAGTTATAATGTTTAGCGCGATAAATAGTAGCTAAACTAGTAGTTCGGTAGAAAGGGTGGACTTGTATTATAAAATGTTTTAGACTATTTTAGTAATTATTCTCTGTATTCAAAACTTGTTCTATGTGCCATATATTAGGCCAGAACTTCCATGGTTGAGTGGATGCTTGGAATGGCAAAGCTCTTCCGTGGAAGTTCGTAAACATACTCGGATAAGTGGATGCTTGGAATGGCAAAGCTTATCTGAGGAGTTTGACCTCTCTAAAACACCATTTGATTGCTCGGGAATGACTGATCAAATGGATGCACACAGGCTAGTATACCTTGGAATGGGGTATTAGTCTAAATAGAACAAGGGCTTTGCGTTTTCTGCAAAAGTCTAGACGGTGTGTGCAAATCGAGTGCTTGGAATGGCCTTCATACACTATCGAACACTTTTGCAAAAGACTAGACAGTGTGGCAAATCGAGTGCTTGGAATGGCCTTGATGCACGTTTGAATACTTAGAAGATTCACTAAGAGTCAATGATAAACAGGATATAATACAAGGCCCCTGAAACCGAACGTTTTCTTTTAATTGTAATAATTATCAGTTACTTTCCAGTACTAAAACCAACCAACCAACCAACCAATCAATCACTTAGCTGGTAGCTTTAAAACCAACCAACCAATCCCAAAATTGTCCAACTTAAAGAACCATTATCCCCCTAATTCCCTTGGGTTCGACCCCTACTTACCACTTACTACCCAGTAGTGTAGTCGCGAGTAGCGGACTATTATAAATTTATTTGTGCAAATCGCTCCGACGACAAGCGATCTGTCATCCTTCTTGTTGAAGGCTTGAAGGCGAAGACAATTAGCATAAGTCAATTGTGCGACGGAGAACATCGTGTCCAGTTTACTCAGGACACATGTGTTGTTCAGAACAACAAGAATGAAGATGTTCTCACTGGAAGGAGAGCTCCAAACAACTGCTACCTGCTGAATCTTGGTCGACCGACTGCTAAAACAACATGCATGATGAGTAAAGTTGATGGAGGGCATGACCAAGAAAAACTTGCTAACTATCAAGAAACAACAGGCTTCAAATGCTTTCTATCCTCTGTCAAGTCTACACATGTCAAAGGGGTCAGAACAAAGCTCCAATTTCGCCCTGACCGTGTGAAAGCGACCAAACGTACAAGTTCTGGAAGCTGTTGCACCCAAATGTTGTGGAAGAAGTCAAGGTTGAGAGAATACAGGGTAAAACAAGATGTGATGGAGCAGCGAGCAGACATCTACACCAAAGCCTTGGACAACCTTTAGTTCGAGACACCTAGATCTCCACCAGGTCTATGTGTCACTAGTAACTAAGTTGTTCCAGGACAAGTTAGTCAGCCGGAGCTTGAACAAGATATATGTTAAGGGCTGACGTGGAAGGCAGAAAGGAGTGTGTTTCAAATATTGGCTCGAGAAGAAACGATTGGACTTCCAAAGATATTCAAAAATATTCAAATATTTTAAAACGGTGATGTGGCAGCCTGGGGTGTTTCGAGGAGTTATATGTGTTGCCAAAATTCAAGTTTTATTTCCTAAAAAAAATTAGTCTCAAAACAATCTGCGTGTGTCTCCCTATTTCTCTCCCGACGAAACCCTAGACTGTGTTCAGCGACTCTCGAAGATGGTGGCCACAAGGAAGAACAAAGTTCAGAAAGCAACGACGGTGGAAGTCTCATCAAATCGTGTTGTTGAACCAAAAGCGATCGGAGAAAACCCTAATATGTCGAAAGATAAGGCGACAACAGCAAAAACTAAATCGGATGCCGCAGAGAAGGTGACTGCTCCAAAGAAGTCTAAATCAACAGTGGTTAAAAAGGTGTCGGTACCTGAGAAGAAGATATCGGACAAACCGAAGAAGGAGATGGAAACCATTGTTCAGGCGAAAGAAAAGCATCATGCTAAATCTGTTCCGGAGCAAAACCCCAAGAAGCAGACTATTTCTAAGACCACTTCGGTTAAGGATCCTGTGAAGAAGATGGCACAAGAGGTAATTGATGGTATTTCCAAATCTCTTATTGCTAGTAGTCCTAGTGTGCCTGGTCCTAGTGTGCCTAGTGTGTCTTTGACGGATTCTGATGTGGTTGGAGAAAAGAAAAAGGGTGTGGCTTCTGTTCAGGAGGAGAAATCTCCTATGGTGAAGAGTGCTAGGAGAAAGGTTGTTGCTTCAAAGAAAACTCCAGAAAAAAAAATTTAAAATTGTGAAACGTAGGGTAGTCGTTTCTGAGTCAGATGAAGAAGAGTCTGTGGAAAAAGGGGTTGAAGGTGGTGTTTTTGAGAAAGAAGGCGTTGATGTGTCTAATGAAGAGTCCAGTAAGGCTGAAGAGGAGAAAGAGAGGCTGAGTAGTGCCTCTGGTGAGGCTTCTGAAGAGGTTTGTGAAACTTCTGATGCAGAGGAGCAGTCTATTTCCCCTGCAAAGCGTATGGCTGGCTCTCCAAAAGAAGCTGTTGAGAAACCAATTCCGGAAGATGAAGCACATTCGCAGCATGAATCAGAAGAAGTTGATGAGTCCTTGCAGGAGCTGCTTGATGCTGTTGAGAACTTTGTTGAAGAAGATTTCACATCTAAAGTCGCTGATGAGAAGATGGAGGTCGTGAGTGAAGCCTCTGCAGATGAATCTGTCAAGCTGTCTGATTTGGTCAAGGAAATTCAGAAAGATGTTCCAGTGAGTCAGGAACAAGTCTCCAAGTTGAAGCAAGCAGTTCAGTCGAAGAAGGCTGTTCCAAGTCAAGGCGTTTCCACAGCCGCTGAGAAGAATGCACCAAAGAAAAGGAAAGCTTCTGCTCCTTCCTCAGGAGAAATTCCAGTTGAGGTTGTTGCTTCAGTCCAAGAGAAGGTTGCTGCACCTGCAGCAAAGAAAGCTAAGACAAGTTCTCCTTCTGGGAAGCTAAAAGAAAAGGGGAAGAAAGTCCAGTTTGAGTCTGGAGTTGTGGTGAATGGTGTGTGGTTTGTGTCAGACGATCATGCTAAGAAGTGGGAGTTTGTTCAAAAGAGGAAGATCGTGGCTGAAAGGGTGTTGGAGGCTGACAAATATGCAGCCAAGGAGATTGTGAGTCTGATCAAAGAGCTGGACTTGTGGCCGTCAGTGACAGTGGCTAAGCCTTTTGCTGCTAACCTCGTAAGGGAAGTAATTGTGAATTTGCCAGATGGTTTTGCTGATATTGAGAGTGCCTCATTTGGAATTGCAAGTGTGAGAGGCAGGGAAGTTGTCATCACTCCAGACGGTATTAATGAATACTTTGGGATTGCAGCTGGAGCGTTGAATATTGGAGAGAACCCCAACTGGCACAAAATTGCAGGTGCTCTTACTGGTGGAGTTCGATCAAAGTGGTACACTGACTTTTCTGGTTAAGGATCTGTCTTCAAAGCACTCCTTGATCCACAGCATTGCTGTTCACAACTGGCTGCCGAACAATCACCACACAACTCTTGGCCGATCAATGGGAGCCTTTCTGAAGACCCTAGGAGCTGGAAAGAAAATTGACCTTGGGCATCTCATATTTGATCAGATTGCAGGACATGCAAGCTCCATCAGAGTCAATCATCCCATTGGGTTCCCGTCTCCGATTCATCAACTTGTGGTGGCACAACATCTAGATATCCTAACAAGTCAGGACATGTTCACTGGCTCTCCGAAGGTTTTTCTTGCAGATCACAAGCACTTCTCTGGAAAACATATTGTGGATCTGAACCTGGATGTTCTTGTCAACCCGAAGAAGAAAGAGTCTGTGCGAGCTCAATATGATTTAAGTGCTCCAGTGTCTCGTGCCTCTAGAAAACAGATGATCACTCATCTTAAAGAGGAGCTAGCGGATACGAATGAGAGGATGGTGCTGCTCATGGCCAGGAAGAAAAAGATAACAAAACTCTTGGTGGGCCTTCGTTATCCTGAAGACGAAGATGACTCGGATGGTGGTGATGCGAGTGAAGAGGAGTCCGACTACTAGCTTCTGGTGAAGTCTGAAATATAGTGACCTGGTCAAGCTACTGTTCCAGGGACTGGTTGAGACAGACCTGGAACTCCTTTGTGACAGTGCAGCAGGCAGAACAAAGTAAAGGCACACAGAATGATACCCAGTTCAGCTAAGCCTACTCTGGGGGGTTTCCCACACCCTAAAAGGGACACAAATCTTTATTCCGTGCTTAGAACAATAAGAGGACGTATGCTTACAAAACGCCGTGTTCGTAATCGCCCAGCTTCTAAGCCACCGTCTCTCGGATTTGCAATCAAGGATCCCCACGGTTCACCTTGATCCCCTTCGCCCAAACCTTCCGTCTGAACGAGCTCGACCTCCTCCTGAAGTCGGAAGCTTTCGGGTGAAAGCTGGTTGTGAGATCTCGTCGTGTGCAGCGGTAAGCTCCTATCTCAGACTGTCTGAACAGCACACCAGAACATACAGATCCAGTGCCGATGAATTTCCAGTGGGGAAACACAGTCGGCCGTCGCTTTCTCCAATCTCAGATCAACAGGATACACTCGTGTATTTTTCTCTCAAAAAGTGATGGAGAGATGGACGCCCTAGGTGAGTATTTATAAGCATGGGCGCTGTCCACATCTGCTCCAGATATCTCATCAAATATTTTAGGAAATATTCCTAAATATTTTGATGTGTATCTTTATCAAATCGGTAGGAAGAATATTCGAAGACTTCCTTGCCAAGTTAGCCACGCCGCCTTCAATGAAGATATTCATTCTAATATCTGAGTATCGAATTCTTCGCTGTCCAGTAATAGATCGAAACGACATTCAATCTTTCGAACGTTTCGAAAGATATCTTGGCGTCTGCTCCGCGCTGTACTGTAGTCCTAGAATGTGTTCGAACTCCCCCTGAACTCTTGCTTGATCTGTCTAACTGTGTTTTGCCAAATACATGCCACTCAAGGGAACATCAATCTCCCCCTTGGCATTTTGGCAAAACCAAATCTGCTAAATACTAGATCTATCTAACTATCTAGACAATAGACAACCTGTTGTCACCTCTCAAAATACTCCCCCTTTTTGCCACAAACTGGCAAGGGGTCCAATCTGAGTTCAAACAGTACGAACCAATGTGCCCGAACAAGCACTAAAAACAAGGCATAATGAAAAGTATCAAGGTTCAGAGTTCAAGAGAGCCAGGAGAGGACCTTCACGCAGACGACCTTTCATCGGAATCACCATCAGATTCCTCATCCATATCTTCATTGTCACTTGGATAGCGCAGAGTACGGGCTAGCTTGTTAATCTGCATGCGTTGCTCCTTAGCAGTTGCGATAATGACTTCCAATTCCTTCATCAGTCTGGTCCTCTCATCACGACCCATCCTGGCTCCCCCTCGCTTTGAGGGTTCTGGAAAGTCCATTCCTCGCTGTCTGGTCTCCTTGAGATCATTCACGTGCCTCCCTTTAAAGAGCTTATGATCGACCGAGAAATTTTGTGGAGCTTTGGAGAGACGACCATTCGGATCACACAGTTCTGGAGCTTGGTTGATGATTAACTCATAGATGAGAGATGGGAAGCATATCTTGTGAAAAGAACGGCATGAGATGGCGTGTTCAGCGATCTGTTTAAACATGACTCGACCAAGATTGAACACCTTGTTGTTCCCAATCTGGTAAATCAGTAGAGCCACATCTTTGCTGACTGTAGAGTGATGGGAGGAGGGCTTCCAGTTGAACACAGCAATGAAGAACAGCATGGAGTAGAAGATTAATAAATCAGATGTGGCCACAACGGTGTCAGGCCACCATGGAACGGAACCAGCAGTGATGGTGTCCGTAATTTTGTCATAGTCCGCCACTTCCTCATCAACTTCTGGGTCATTGATCGGTTGTAAATGTAGTGATTGTAATGCAACTCGCGATCAAACAATTAATCTGAGTGTGACTCAGGTCGAATCCTCAGGGAACTAGTTTGCTATTTTCTGTAAATGATTTGTTTATATTAGTACTGAAATGGGGGGGTTTGAAATAAAAATGCAGTACAGTAGAATAAATAAATTGAACAATGGAATGATCTAGCACAGAACTAAAGATTTAATTTGTTGTTGCATACGATTTGTTGTTTGGTTGTCTTTTAATTTGATGAAACATTGGGAATCAATGTTTCCCCAAAAACAAACAGATTATAACACAAAGTTACTGCAGACTCAACTTTCGCTTCTTGCCTAACAATAGATCTTGATCTATGATAGTGAACTATTACCCTAGGTCATTTGCTTTATTGCATGCTCAACTTTCGCTTCTCGCATAATAACAAAACTAGATGCACAAATCATCAAGACTCAACTTTCGCTTCTCGCCTATCAGATTTTATCTCATTACATGCATAGACTCAACTTTCGCTTCTCGCCTATCATGCAACTATGTAAACCTACTGTGATATGCTACTACAAACACAGACAATAGGTACAAACAATTCTCATACAAACATTATTGATATCTCGCGAAAATACCAAATACAGGAGGTATGAATTGAACTATTCATATCTATTGTAAAGAAATAAAATTTCGATCATATAAAAAGACATGTGTTACAACTGCAGATGTTTCTGGGGATCCATTGGATCCCAATAAGTGGACTACTCACTCATGGTGAGTAGATACATGACAACAGATCAATAAAAATTGGAAGTACAAGATTAGGTTCAGAGAAACCCTGATGTTGAACTCCTGCTCTTGTGAATGTTGTTGTCGCCAAGTATCTCTGATTATTTTCTGATGATGTCTCGATCCCTTTTCTTTACTGATGTGCGCCCCTTCTATACTGTCCTTCATTACTGTAATAATTTACTTTTGTCTCCATCTTTCCCGATGCAGGTTTCTCAATCTCCGATAGCCTCTTTGTGTCCCCATGAAACTCACACTGCTCGATGGAAGGAAATAAATGTGCAAGTAACTTGGGTGGCCGATCGGATGCACTAGGGTTTTAGGTCGGGTATGCGAGCGGCTGGCCGATCGGGCAAGAAGGGCGGACGTCGGGTAGCCGATCGGTCATGGCATTTCACTCGGGTGGCCGGTCGGTCGTTGGGGCATTTCACTCAGGTGGCCGGTCGGTCGTTGGGGCATTTTGCGCAAGAAGGTCGGGTGGCCACTCGGGTGCCCGAGCTCACATTTTTGCTTTTTACTTCTCAAATAGCTTTGTCACTAAAACACTAAGTAAAAACGTCAAATCTGCGTAATATTACATTAAAATGGAGCTCAAAGTGTGTGAATTTGTACATCAAAGATCATGCAAATAATCGCTCATCAAAATACCCACACTTAGATTTTGTTCGTCCCGAACAAACACACATCAGAAGCATCACCCCAGAACATCTTAAAACTAAGCAAACAAAAGAACAAATAAAACTAGTGTAAGTTTTCAGAACAGGAATACTCACAAATCCCGTGATACTTGCTCAGTTAAGAATGAAATTTCCAAGCTGTGATAAACATGGTAACTCATCAGTTCAGGCAGTGCTGCATCAATATCACTTACTTCAAAGCAGACAAAGGTTTCTTCATTTCAATATGATGTTCAGCGTATGCTAGTTTGACTCAAATATGCTAGCATTCATTCAGACTAATCGAAAAGTCAGTTTAGTCAATCAAATTATCAAGAAGAATTTCACTTACACGAAACTTTGTAAATTCTCTTCAAGGCTCACGCAGTAATCTGCAAGGGTCTTTCCTCAATCAATACCTGTGAATATGTCAGTGCACAAAATCTGGTACAAAGTCACGATCAAGCGGGGGTTTATTTATATACAAACTTTCACATTACTTTAGTGCAGGTGTGCATGGTTTCGAAGGGGAAGACCTGGCTCAGGGGATTACCCATATCTACCGCTTCCTAACCCCCGCCATCTACACTTCTCTTTTTTTTTTCTTTTTTTTTTCGCAGTAAGCAAATACCCCACATTTAAAATTGACAGTGTACCAAAATAATGTGTAGCACAGAAACACAACCACAGTATTTTTGAAGTCACCTAAGAGCCAATCTGAAAAATAAACTCGTTTGCGGGAGTTTGTTCATCATGATTTTCCAAAAGCCTAAACGAATTCAACACGCTGAACTAAGCTAGCATAAAATCGTTTATTTGCATAAGCTTTCATATCACACGGAAAATCAGAAATCACATGCTAACAAATTCATGAGTTCAGAGCAGCAAAGCCATAGCATCAGAGATTAACATGCTCATCATTCAACGTGTTTTCAGCAAAGATTTTGAGCAAGTATCAGGTAAGCACATTCAATCTTTTTTTTTTGCAATTTATTTTTTTCAGCACACATAACAATCATCAATCGAATATAATCGAATAAACATCAGCCACCCCACACTTAAAACATGCTTAGTCCCTAAGCATTCTAGCGTAAATAGTGAGCAAGCAGGGTAGTAAAATATTATTTGATTGATGAAAGTGAAAAGAGTTTACCTAACGAACGCATAGAGGTAAAAGCAAAAGTGAAATGCAGCAAGTTTTCCTTCTAGTTCCAGCTGGGTCACTCTTGAGGAGTGTCGTCAACAGATGCAGTAGATGCAGGCGTGGCAGTCACGTGTTGGAGAATGGTCTGCAAGATGGTGTGAATATTATCCAGCTTAGTATCAATTTCAGTCTGTTTACCTTTTATTTCAACCTGAGACTCTTCTATAGCTTTTAGCCGTGCCCCAACATCGCCATCAGCAGGGACAGTCGGAGCATCTGAATCCCCCTTTTTCTTCTTGTTGCTTTGTGACGCCGGAGGCTCCTTTACCCAATTATTCTCCCTATCAACCATTGTGCTATTTTTCATCATTGTCAGGCCTAGTTTGTTTGGCTGTAGCAGCTTCCCCTTATCCAGGTTATAGCCGAGGTACTTAGCAATAAGCGTGATGATTGACCCTCCTCCAAGCACGCTGCAAGACAAACACTTTTCAAAAAGATCAGAGAATATAGTCATAAGCTTTACTCCGTTCTCTCTGCCTCTGCGCAGGGTCCTCATAATCTCCAGATCTCTGTGATTTACTCTACTTCCCTTATCAGCGCGAGTAGCCAAATTTTCAGCAACGAGACGGTGGATAATCCTCCAGGCTGGCAATCTGATCAAGTTGGAAGGTGAGTTAGTAGTGAATGTGATGGTGTTGTTTTCAGTAATGTACCTCCAGAATTCATTGTCTTCATCAGTAGATTGGTTGGTGAATGAGGTAGCTTTCCATTGATAGTTGAAATTTTTTTCGAACTCTTCCTCAGTCAGAGTGTGAAAGTACCCATTAATCTGGAATATCCATCTGTGCGCCCACCGCTTGGATCCTGTTGTTCTTAAGCTCTCTGGTCCGTCATGAGTTGCCCATATGACCTCAAATGTCGAAATAAACTCAATGACCAGCTTCTGATAGGTGCCAGGATCATCCCACATCATGAACTCCAAGTTTCCGTCTTTCAGAATGGAATTGACCTCATCAAAAATCTTCATTGTCCTCAGGTCATCATGCACTGGGTACAATGGCTTGGCAGCTTTAGCGTTCTTGATCTTCATCCACTTTTCACTGTCCCTTGAGAGTATGATACTGTAGACGTGGTCAAAGTTGTAGACTGGCTCTTTTGGTTGTGTATCAGGGAGTATGTATTTCGACAGTGCAGACTGATGAGCTGGTGTGAGGGGGTTTTGTACTTGTCGTGGCGGTTGTGGAGGAGGAACAGGTGGCGGTGGAACAGGAGGTGATGTGGCGCTTAGATGCGCGGGGTCGTCTGGTGGCAATGGGTATAGGTTGTCTGCAACTTGTATTCGCTTCCTCTTTTTCCCTTTTGATCCCTCTGCACAAGTACCCTTACCTCCCATCGTCTTCACCATAGCAAGAAATTAGGGCACCAATTCTCAAATTACCAATATCAATATCAGGGCACCAATTCAATTCAAACTGAAAAATATTTTTACCGAAGAGGCGCTGATTCACTATTCAATTCGCACTTGTCTGCTAGGGCTTTGGATGCGAAAGAGGCGGACTGAAGAATAGGCGGAGCTGGTGGATGAGCGGACGTGAGAACGGGTGGACGAGCGGGTGCTCGGTCAGGCGGACGACCGGCTGTGCGAGAGGGATCGATCGGGCGGACGACCGGCTGTGCGAGCGGGATCAATCGGGCGGACGACCAGCTGTGCGAGCGGCTGGACGGGCAGTCGTGCGAGAAGTTTGAGCGGGTGCTCGGTCGGACGTGCGAGAAGGCTGCTGTGTTTTCTTATTCGATCTTTGATGCATAAACCCTAGTTTGTTTATTTGCCAAATATGAATATGAGAATTGCAAGAATAGGCTGTCAAAATTAAATCAGTAGGGTTGTAAATATTTCTAAATCAATCACTATATTTCTAAATTTTTGCAGAAAAAATAAAATTGAAGTTCTTACCGGCCTAGTTTAACGTCTTGGCCAAGACGGAGCTGTTCTTAAATGTTGAGATTGTTGAGATTGTAGTGATTGATTTATTCAACGTCTTCAAATTTGTAATACTACAAGTTGTTAGGCTTGTATCCGAAATATTCCTTCACCCTGTGCCCATTCACTTTGAAAGTTTGGCCATTGTCATCTGAGAGTTCTAAATGTCCATCGTCAAAAACCTTGCTCACTGTATATGGTCCTCCCCATCTTGTCTTGAGCTTTCCTGGAAATAGCTGAAGTTTGGACTTGTACAATAACACCTTTTCTCCAATAGAAAAGTGTTTAGCTCTTAGTTTCCTATCGTGCCATTTTTTCGAACGTTCCTTGTATAGCTTGGCACTCTCATAGCTCTCCATGCGAATTTCTTCCAGTTCATGTAAATCTAACATTCGTTTTTCACCGGCTGCTTTCATATCGTAGTTCAGCTTCTTCACTGCCCAAATAGCTTTGAATTCCAACTCCACTGGTAAGTGGCAGGGCTTTCCATACACCAGCCTATAGGGTGACATCCCAATAGGCGTTTTGAAAGCTGTTCTATATGCCCATAAAGCTTCCTCCAACCTTGACGACCAGTCTTTCCTTGAATTGTTTACTGTCTTCTCCAATATTTTCTTGAGTTCTCGGTTGGTTACCTCAGCTTGTCCATTGGTCTGTGGATGGTAAGGTGTGGAAAACTTGTGGTAGACTCCGAATTTTCTTAAGATAGCTCCGAATTGCTTTTCCCGAAAGTGACTTCCATTGTCGCTCACTACTGCTCTGGGAGTTCCAAACCTTGGAAAAATTATCTTTTTGAATAAGCTTGTGACACTCTTAGCATCACACGTTCTGGTTGCCACAGCCTCTGCCCACTTTGACACAAAATCCACTGCAACCAATATATAGGAATTTCCGTATGAAGATGGGAATGGTCCCATGTAGTCTATGCCCCATACATCGAATATCTCGACTTCTAACATTCCTTTTTGCGGCATCTCATCGCGTTTTGAAATATTCCCAGTACGTTGGCATGAATCACAACTCTTCACGAATAGGTAGGCGTCCTTAAACAGAGTTGGCCAGTAGAATCCACTTTGTAAGACTTTAGCTGCAGTCTTCGTTTTCGAACCATGCCCACCATATGAAGATGAGTGACAACGTTCCAAGATACTCTGTTGATCTTCCTCTGATACACACGTCCTATAGATGCCATCGACACACAGTTTATATAAAAATGGATTATCCCAGTAATACCTCTTCACATCGTGCAGAAATGTCTTCTTCCTGTTGTAATCCACGTCTCCCGGCAGGATTCCACATGCTAGATAGTTCACAAAATCCGCATACCAAGGTGCTGAATTTTTCTCTATGTTCATCAAATCTTCACCCGTGTACGAATCTCGAACAGGTGCATCATCAGAAATTTCCGCAGGGTCCAATTGGATTCTTGACAGGTGATCGGCTACCACATTTTCAACTCCCTTTTTGTCTTTAATTTCAATATCGAATTCCTGCAAAAGAAGTATCCAACGTATTAGTCTAGGTTTTGCATCTTTCTTTGTCATTAAATACCTGATAGCCGCATGGTCAGTTTACACAATTGTCTTCGAGCAGACTAAGTATGGCCTGAATTTTTCGAACGCATAAACAACTGCCAACAACTCCTTCTCAGTTGTTGTGTAATTTACTTGGGCTGCAACCAAAACCTTACTGACATAGTAAATCACATGTAGCTTCTTATTGGGCCTTTGACCTAGCACTGCTCCAATTGCGTTGTCACTTGCGTCACACATCAGCTCAAATGGCAGGCTCCAGTTCGGAGGTTGGATAATTGGCGCAGTTATTAGAGATTGCTTCAGAGTTTCAAAAGATGTAACGCACTCATCAGTAATTTTAAATTCAACATCAGTGCAAAGTAAATTGGTGAGAGGCTTAGCTATTTTCGAAAAATCTTTGATGAAGCGTCTGTAGAAGCCTGCGTGCCCTAAGAAGCTTCTGATGTTTTTGACATTGTTGGGAATTGGCAGCTTTTCAATTGCTTCTACTTTTGCTTTATCTACTTCTATCCCTTTCTTTGTTATTTTGTGTCCGAGCACAATACCTTCTTTTACCATGAAATGGAATTTTTCCCAGTTAAGCACAAGATTAACCTCGACACACCTGGCAAGAATTTTAGATAAATTAGATAAGCATGAATCAAATGAATAACCATGAATGGAAAAATCATCCATGAAAACTTCCATGGATTTCTCCAAAAATTCGGAGAATATTGAAGTCATGCATCTTTGAAAGGTTCCTGGTGCGTTGCACAACCCGAATGTCATTCGTCTGTAGGCAAAGGTACCAAATGGACATGTAAATGTCGTTTTGTCTTGGTCGTCAGGGTGTATGGGGATTTGGAAAAATCCACTGTAGCCATCCAAAAAGCAAAAATATTCGTGCCCGGCTAGTCTCTCCAACATCTGGTCGATGAATGGGATGGGGAAGTGATCCTTCTTCGTAGCTTTGTTCAGATTCCTGTAGTCTATACACATTCTGTGTCCGGTCACTGTTCTTGTTGGGACAAGCTCTCCCTTGTTGTTTGTTACTACGGTTAGTCCTCCTTTCTTTGGCACTACATGAATAGGACTCACCCATTTCGAATCTGCAACTGAGTATATTATCCCTGCATCACGAAGCTTAGCAATTTCCTTAAAAACAACTTCATTCAAATTAGGGTTTAATCTCCTCAAACGCTCACTGCTAGGTTTAGCATCATTGTCTAAGTGTATTCTATGCATGTAGATGCTAGGACTAATTCCTTTAATGTCATCAATAGAGTGTCCGATAGCAGGTTTATATTTCATGAGCACATTGAGTAATTCTACAGTCTGTTGTTCATCTAATGAGGCTTCAACGATCACAGGCAATGTAGAGTTAGGTCCAAGAAATTCATACCTGAGATTTGATGGAAGTGGTTTCAAATTTTAATCAAATTCGTTACCTGACTCATTGTCTTCATTATCTTTATTCTCAGTAGCTTCTTCAATTGCTTCGCACTCCGTCAGCATCATAAGTGCACCTGCTTCTTTGTCACTGCTTAGTAGTTCATGTTCAAAATTTGGCAGCTCATCAAAATGGTTAGCATCATCATAAGTATCAAGCCAAGCACAGTCCAAAGAGTCCATAGGTGCTTTCATCATAGATTTCAAGAAAAATTTTGCTTTCTCACTGCCCAGATTCATCTCAATAGTTCCATTACCACAGTCAATGACAGCTTTAACAGTATTCAAAAATGGCCTACCTAGTATGATCGGAGTTTCATTCTCAACATCCATCTCTAGAACATAGAAGTCAACAGGCACCCAAAGTTCACCAATTTTAATGAGCATGTCTTCTAAAATTCCTTTAGGCAACCTAGAGCTTCTATCAGCTAATCTCAGGCTAATGGGTGTTGGTGTTAATTCTCCTACATCAAGCTTTTTGTACAGAGAAAATGGCATTAATGAAATACTCGCACCCAAGTCACATAGAGCATTAGACACATTAACAGGAACTATTGTAATCGGAATACAGAATGCACCAAAATCATCCCAACTTTTTAGGCATGGCATGTTGTATAATGGCACTGCAATTTGCATCAAGTGTAACATGATCAGTGTCTAACTTTTTCTTGTTTGTGACAATATCTTTCAGAAATTTTCCATAACCAGGCATTTGAAGTATTATATCAGTGAATGGCATGGATACCTGAAGGTTGCTAAGAAGTTTAGCAAACCTTTGGATGTGCGAATTGTCGTTCCGCTTTTTCAGTCTTTGCGGAAAAGGTATTTTCTCTTTGATCTCTTGCTGTCTTTTGTCGACTTCTTTCTGCAAAGGTTCAGACAAGTTAGCAAAATTTGTATTTGAAGAAGGCTCGGTTACCCGATCGAGTACACGCTCGGACATGCGGTCGAGTATGGTATTTTGCTCGGATAGCCGATCGGCTGCTAGCTCGGGTACACGCTCGGAGGTGCGAGCGGCTGGAAGCTCGGAGGTGCGAGCGGCTGAAAGCTCGGAGGTGCGAGCGGCTGGAAGCTCGGAGGTGCGATCGGCTGGAAGCTCGGAGGTGCGATCGGCTGGAAGCTCGGAGGTGCGATCGGCTGGAAGCTCGGAGGTGCGATCGGCTGCCCTATTGTTTTGCTCGGGTACACGGTCGGTCACCCTAGCTTGTTTTGCTGCTTGCAACTCCTTCCCGTTCCTCAAAGTGATAGCATTGATGTTCTCCGTTGATTTTACATCAGCTTGAGGTGGCAATGTACTCTGGAATCTAGATGCTGATGCTTGCTGAGCTATTTGATTCTCCAATATTGCATTATGTTTCTGTAGTTCGTTAAGCTTCTGCAGTATTAGTTGGCTTTCCTGTTGTTGCTGCTGCTGCATCTATTGTTGTGTTGCTGCAAGCTGTGCAACAATAGAAGACAGGTCAGTCTGATTAGAATTGCTCGACGATGCCACATTACCTGGATGAGTGTTTTGAGGTTTGGGAGCAGTAGGTGCAACAGGATTGGCGTTCCATGGCTTCGGGGCAGGGGCTGCATAGTTTGTTTGAGGCATCTGACTGCTTTGATGATTGTTCTGATAATTGACATTTGGCTGACGCTGGTAGTTCCTATTAGCTTCATATGCAGGTCTACTGTTGTTGTAGGGTTGATTCCGCACGAAGTTTACATCTTCTTCGGCGTGCATAGGCATGGGTGGTAATGGTACTGGTTGCTGAGGAAAGACTGCAGGTGGCGGTGGAACAGTGTACTGGTTACTGTATTTCATTCCGACTTGTGCTACGCTAGGATTCTGATTCTTCATCATTGCTTCGAACATTGTGGTGAGGCATTGAATGTCGTCCTTGGTTGCAACAGCACCACTGATGAAGTCTCTATCCTTAGGGTAGTTGTTGCGTCCACTGCCAAACTGTAGTGAGTTTGCTGCGAGTTCTTCTATCAGTTGGAAGGCCTCAGTTGGTGGCAGTTTATTGATGGCACCTTTTCCACTATTGTCCATCAGATGTCGGGCTTCCTTATCCATTCCGTTGTAGAAGGAATACAGCAGCTGCCAAGGTGAGTTTCCATGATGTGGGCATTCCCACAGTAATCGTTTGAATCTTTCATAAGCCTCATGAAAATCCTCGCACATCTTTTGAGTAAATTTGCCGATTGCTTCTCTCAGCTCTTTAGTCTTTGCTGGTGGGAAGAACTGCATCATAAATGCACTGGATAGTTGGTCCCAGGTGGTGAAGGTGTTTGGCGGATGGTTCTTGAGCCATTCCTTGGCTCAGTCCTTTAGTGACAAATGGAACAGACGAAGGTACATCGTTTCCAAGCCCACATTTGTTGGCTTGTATGTCGCACAGAAATCCTTGAATTGATCCAGGTGATGATGAGCATTACTTGTACCATTGTAGGCATTACTGGTTATCATCTGTATCAGGCCGGACCTCCATTCAATATTTCCTCCTTCAGGCATCTGGATGGGATTTCCTTGAGTGTGGGTTGATGGTATCATGAAGTCTGCGACAGTAGGTTCCCTCTGCTGAACAGGTGCGTTCGCCAGATTGTTGTGATTATTTTGTTCCTTCTTTCCTCTACCTTTCCTTCCTCTCTTCGTCTTGCTCCTGGTTTGCATCGATAGACAAAGGAAGGATTAAAAGTGAGTACTAACAGATAATGTACTAATGTAATAAACAAGAATAATAATAGAAAATAAATAAATGGCTAATTCCCCGGCAACGGCGCCATTTTGATCGGTTGTAAATGTAGTGATTGTAATGCAACTCGCGATCAAACAATTAATCTGAGTGTGACTCAGGTCGAATCCTCAGGGAACTAGTTTGCTATTTTCTATAAATGATTTGTTTATATTAGTACTGAAATGGGGGGGTTTGAAATAAAAATGCAGTACAGTAGAATAAATAAATTGAACAATGGAATGATCTAGCACAGAACTAAAGATTTAATTTGTTGTTGCATACGATTTGTTGTTTGGTTGTCTTTTAATTTGATGAAACATTGGGAATCAATGTTTCCCCAAAAACAAACAGATTATAACACAAAGTTACTGCAGACTCAACTTTCGCTTCTTGCCTAACAGTAGATCTTGATATATGATAGTGAACTATTACCCTAGGTCATTTGCTTTGTTGCGTGCTCAACTTTTGCTTCTCGCATAATAACAAAACTAGATGCACAAATCATCAAGACTCAACTTTCGCTTCTCGCTTATCAGATTTTATCTCATTACATGCATAGACTCAACTTTCGATTCTCGCCTATCATGCAACTATGTAAACCTACTGTGATATGCTACTGCAAACACAGACAATAGGTACAAACAATTCTCATACAAACATTATTGATATCTCGCGAAAATACCAAATACAGGAGGTATGAATTGAACTATTCATATCTATTGTAAAGAAATAAGATTTCAATCATATAAAAAGACATGTGTTACAACTGCAGATGTTTCTGGGGATCCGTTGGATCCCAATAAGTGGACTACTCACTAATGGTGAGTAGATACATGACAACAGATCAATAAAAATTGGAAGTACAAGATTAGGTTCAGAGAAACCCTGATGTTGAACTCCTGCTCTTGTGAATGTTATTGTCGCCAAGTATCTCTGATTATTTTCTGATGATGTCTCGATCCCTTTTCTTCACTGATGTGCGCCCCTTCTATACTGTCCTTCATTACTGTAATAATTTACTTTTGTCTCCATATTTCCCGATGCAGGTTTCTCAATCTCTGATAGCCTCTTTGTGTCCCCATGAAACTCACACTGCTCGATGGAAGGAAACAAATGCGCAAGTAACTTGGGTGGCCGATCGGATGCACTAGGGTTTTAGGTCGGGTATGCGAGCGGCTGGCCGATCGGGCAAGAAGGGCGGACGTCGGGTAGCCGATCGGTCATGGCATTTCACTCGGGTGGCCGGTCGGTCGTTGAGGCATTTCACTCGGGTGGCCGGTCGGTCGTTGGGGCATTTTGCGCAAGAAGGTCGGGTGGCCACTCGGGTGCCCGAGCTCACATTTTTGCTTTTTACTTCTCAAATAGCTTTGTCACTAAAACACTAAGTAAAAAGGTCAAATCTGCGTAATATTACATTAAAATGGAGCTCAAAGTGTGTGAATTTGTACATCAAAGATCATGCAAATAATCGCTCATCAGTCATCCATCTGGAAGTAAGTGTTGATAAGCTCAGGATTGATGATAATCCGTCTCCCCCTCACGTAGAACACTCCATAGTCTTTATCCCCAACAACGCCAAACTGCGGAGGAAGGCTCGCCATGGCTTCACGAATCAGTTGATCATTAAATGGCTTACACTTGGTGAGAGTCCAGATCTGGCGATTTTGCCTCAGAGTATGCACCACCTCTTTACCTTTGTATCGAGTATCATCAAGACGACGCTCAGGGATAATCTTTCATTTCTGGACAGCCTTCCACTTTCGAGCTGCATCCTTGGATGCAAACCAGATCCCTTTCTTTACAATCCCGACTGGAGCGTCCTCAAAACTAGGAACAGAGGTTCCACGCTTTCTCTTTTTAGCCCTGATGACCTCTCCTGCAGCCTTACCAACAGCTTCCTTATTTGAACTGACTTTCTTGGCAGGGCTTTCAACAGTATTCTTCGTCTTCATTTTGACAATTTTTTCTTTCCTGAGTGATGCAAGAGGAACAACATTTTGAGCATCTTCAGAAGATGTGTCTGACAGAGAGACAGTCTGGGCAGCATCCTTCACCGCATCATTCATAGCCTTGTCTTGTATACTGACTGGAACTGCATTTTCAACTGACTCAGCCTCCGAGCCAGAGATTTCTTGAGACATGATTGTCTTAGCATCGAGCTGACACCCAGTTGGAACACCTCCTGCAGAGCTTGCCTCTTTTCCACTTTCCGAACTGTTGGCAAGAGTAGCATCTTCAAGCACAGCTTCTTTGGCATGTGAGGACTGAGAACCCATTGGCACATCAGTGACACCCTCCTTCTGTAGATCCTCTATGACCGCATCGATGTCTTTGAAAAGGTCATCAAGCTCTTCATCCTGCTCAGATGCATGATCCTTTGTTTGAGGATTGCCACCTGAACACCCTTGCACTTCCCTTATGCCACCTTCTGTAACTTCACCAGCAGTCACCTTTCCTTTAGTGGAGAGAGCAAGAACCTGATCAGCCACTGGCCCTGTCGTCGCTTCTGAGCGTCTTCTTACCGTACTGATCTTGGCAAGAAGCTTTTGTGCAGACTTATCCTGACGATTTACCACATTCCTTCGTAGACCAGAAGGATGCACATATCCGGACGCATGGATTTTCTCCTTCCATGACATCGAACGCACGGACACCTTAGAAGCAGACTTTCCCGTACTGTCAGCATTCATGATATCAACAGAGAGATTACCAGCCCTACTGGCTTTCCCACAATCAACAGTTTTACCAATACTAGCCCTCCTGGCTTCACCACAATCTCCATCTTTCTTCTTCTCAACTACCGCCTCTTTAACATGCACAGACAAATCAATTGGAGCAGTAGGGTTTCAAGATACCTAAGATTGGGGCAGGTTTTTTAGAGGAACAATGCTGAATGGTGACGAACTGACATCGGTTAGTTTAGCAGGTTCCTCTGCAGGTTGCGAAGAGACTTCCTTCTGCTTCGCAGCAGGTTTCGATCCTTCCCCCTCCACCTCCACAACTTTCGGGATTGGGGAAGTTGCTACGCCGTCTGAGATTTTGATACTAGGTAAAGGCGAAGTTTCGGCAACTAAAGGCGATGCCTTTTTCCTCAATGGAACTTTCGACTTCGTCGATTTCAGAATTTGAGCTTTTGTCGCCATGGAATCAGATGATTTCTTGTCCGCCTTCTTTGATTCCGAAGAACCCTTGTTGACTGATTTGGAGGACTTTCTGGTGTGAACCATTGTTGCCGCAGGGATGAAGGATTGGGGAGACTTGCGAGGAGCGGCTGTGCTAGGGTTATTGAAGCAGAAAGGAAGGAGCAGCGAGACTAAAATTGAATTTCCTTTTCAACTTCCCAAACATGGTTTAAAAATAAAACATCCTTTCCTTATAACGGCACGAAAAAAATCTCCCAGAAATATAAAAAATATTCATCTTCTAACATTGTACCTTCTAATCCAGCTCCCTTCCTTAAGTGGTCAGTCCAACTGTTTTGCTGGAGTTGCGACTCTGCCTGACCACTGCCCTGTCGGGCTTAGTGATTGATAGTACCTAGACCCTGCAAAGATCTGAGGGTCTCAATCTCTGTAGGATTCAACCGCATACGGATAGCACCTAGACCCCGCAAAGGATCTAAGGATCTCAACCTCTGTAGACATTAATTGCATACTGATCACTTTAGGTTTGAGGGGAGTAGCGACATGCATTCTTTGGAGACTTGCTAGCTTCGTGGCATACTTGCTTTGTAAGGGCATGAATGTTTTCTGGCGTAGACTTGCTAGCTTCGCGGCATACTTGCTCTGTAAGGGCACGAATCTTGTTTGTCCCTGCGACCGGTTGTTGGATCTGAACATGGTATTATCAACATGGGTGTGTGCGATTCTGGCTTGTAACACTACCCCTCGAACATATCCATGATTGATGGGGCGTTTGTTCCGAACTCCGGACGCCCGCCCAACGATGCAACCAGAACCATGCTTGGAGCTCCCATAGTTCCCTGCTTTTATCGGTCCACTCATATTCATGTGAATCCGTTTTACCTTTCTGCTAGTACAGTGCTGACAGCAGTTGCGGGACAAGTTCTTTGTCTGAGACTTGATTCGACATGCAACACTGAGTCCGTCAGAATCTCCTGTCACCTTGGACCTTCCTCGGATGAGATCAGTTGCGTTGAGCATCATTGAATTTTTGAGAGTAAGATTACCCATTCGCCTGTGCCACAGGCCCATCTCAATCCGTCGACTTGGTAGAGATGCCGAAGTACCAACCGGTTCAGTAGAACTAATGAGGTAGCAATTGTTAGGAGACCTGTTTCCTTCCATTAATGAGCTTCCGTCCTTATTCAATACGAGACATGAGTCTTGAGTGAAGGTGACAAGATGTCCATCATCACATAGTTGACTGATGCTGAATAGATTCAACTTCAATCCATCAACCAAGAGAAGATCCGAAACCTTCAATGTCCCACAACCGATCACCTGACCTTTTCTTCCATCTCCAAAGATGACAAACTGCTTCTTTATAACAGGTCGAATATTTGTAAGAAGCTTAGAATTACCGGTCATATGAGCGGAGCAACCACTGTCGAAGACCTAGTGATCTTTCCCTATGTGACATGATGAGTTGAGCGCGGCCAGACATACGGTCTCGCTTTCCTTTAGTACCCAGATTCGTTGCATTCGAGGTTTATTCTTGTGGCTCATAGCTCTTCGTTCAGCAAGGAACAAACGACACCTTGGTCTGATGTGTCCGATTTTAAAGCAGTACCAGCATGTGCGGAGATCTTCTTTCTGTTCTTTGAAGGAGCTGGTTCGATTATTGCGAGTTCTTTTTTGACCAGCCGTGGTTTTTTCTTGGGACAGATCCACTTTCTGTCTCAGGGTCTGTCTCACCTTCTTTCCCTGGTGCTGATTCAGTCTCTGTCCCACCTTCTGTTCCGGGTTTCGTTCAGCCACTGGTTTTGTTTTAACAAACGTTGTGCCTTTTGAGCATCCTTCTTCTGTGAAACCCAATCCCCGGTGTCCAGACTCCATTCTTTGTGACCTGAGAATTTCATTTAGATCCTTAGTCCCAGAGTTCAACATCTTTACCGACTGTTTGAGCTGGTTGAGTTCCTTCCGAGTGGCTGAATGATCAATTTTCTCAGATTCTACCTGAAGTTCCAGAGACTCCACTTTCCTCAAGAGGAACACCTCTTTGTGTTTCAGATCCCTAATAGTTTTCCTCAGACCAGTCATTCCAGTTGGAAAAGTTTCACGATCTTTCTCCATGTCAACTTTTAGGGAGGAGATAGTACCCAGGAGATCCGTCTTTTGAGCCAGCAGACCTGACCTATCTTGTTTGATTTCTGTAAGTTGAGTATTCAGTGAGTTGACTTCAGCCTGGAGTTCTACCTTCTGTGCAACCAGAATATCAACTTCCTGCCATAGCTTGTCCTTTTCTTCAGTCATGGTGGCAACAGTGTCGTTGAGTTTTGTGTTCAGATTGAACACCAACAGCCACTTTTCGTGCAGGTCTTTGTATGATTCCGCCAGTGACTCTTGTCTAAGTTCTTCATTGTTGCTGTCTGAAGAGTAATCAGTCAGAAGAGTTGGTTGAGGAGACTTGATGTGGCTGGATTCACTGCATACATCTGTGATAGACGCAAATGCTACAAAGTTGGTAGTTTCCGCGTCCTCATCACCGTCGCTGAGGTTTGCAACCATTGCCTTTTTCTTCTTGAGGGTGTTAGCACATTCAGCCTTGATGTGTCCGAAGCCTTTACACTCATGGCATTGAATTTCTTTCTCTTTCTCCGAAGGGTCCTCAGTTTTCTCACTGAACCTTGTTTTGCCATTTTTCCAATTACGAAAGTTACCTGAGGAGGACTGGCCTTGATCAGGGCTTCGTCTGTTGAGTTTCCGAACCATCCTGCCAAAATTCTGAGCCAGCATTGCCAGTTGCTCAGTGTTGCAGTCTGTTTCAGCTACACCGTCAGATATATCTGCTTTCAGGGCAATTCCTCTGACTACCTTAGATTCAGCTTCGTGGTTCATTTCGTATGTTCTGAGAGAACCCATGAGCTCATCCAGTTTCAGCTTGGAGATATCATGCATCTCCTCAATGGCAGTGACCTTCATGGCAAATCTTGGAGGGAGCGATCTCAGAACTTTGCTAGCCATCCTTTCTTCATCAATAGGTTTGCCCAGTGCAGCAGCCTCATTTGACAGATCTAGTACTCTTGCATTGAATTCAGGGATAGTTTCACTGTCCTTCATCTTCATCTCCTCGAATTTTGTTGTCACAATCTGCATACGCGAATTGCGAACCTAGTCAGTACCTTCATAGGCAGTCTGAAGGATGTCCCAAGCTTCTTTAGCGACTTCACAGTTGATGATTAGTTTCAGTACATTCTAATCCACTCCAAAGAAGATAGCGTTCATAGCTTTCGAATTTCCGATGGAGGCTTTTTCGTCTGCCTCGTCCCATAGAGTTTCAGGTTTAGGAACGACTTCTCCTGTGAGATTTTCCATCATGGGCTGAGTCCATCCAACCAACACTGCCTTCCAAGCTTTCTCATCGAGAGATCTTAGAAAAGATTTCATCTTCGGCTTCCATGAGGCATAATTTGATCCTTCCAGAAGTGGGGGTCGGGTAATACTTTGTCCTTCCTTCAGAGTCATCTTGAACAGTTCAGGGATCCCACTCAGTGTGTCGAGTGTTTGCTCTGATACCAATTGAAATATAGTGACCTGGTCAAGCTACTGTTCTAGGGACTGGTTGAGACAGACCTGGAACTCCTTTGTGACAGTGCAGCAGGCAGAACAAAGTAAAGACACACAGAATGATACCCAGTTCGGCCAAGCCTACTCTGGGGGTTTTACCACACCCTAAAAGGGACACAAATCTTTATTACGTGCTTAGAACAATAAGAGGACTTATGCTTACAAAACGCCGTGTTCGTAATCGCCCAGCTTCTAAGCCACCGTCTCTCAGATTTGCAATCAAGGATCCCCACGGTTCACCTTGATCCCCTTTGCCCAAACCTTCCGTCTGAACGAGCTCGACCTCCTCCTGAAGTCGGAAGCTTTCGGGTGAAAGCTGGTTGTGAGATCTCGTCGTGTGCAGCAGTAAGCTCCTATCTCAGACTGTCTGAACAACACACCAGAACAGACAGATCCAATGCCGATGAATTTCCAGTGGGGAAACACAGTCGGCCGTCGCTTTCTCCAATCTCAGATCAACAGGATACACTCGTGTATTTTTCTCTCAAAAATCGATGGAGAGATGGACGCCCTAGGTGAGTATTTATATGCAGGGGCGCTGTCCACATCTGCTCCAGATATCTCATCAAATATTTTAGGAAATATTCCTAAATATTTTGATGTGAATCTTTATCAAATCGGTAGGAAGAATATTCGAAGACTTCCTTGCCAAGTCAGCCACGCCGCCTTCAATGAAGATATTCATTTGAATATCTGAGTATCGAATTTTTCGCAGTCCAGTAATAGATCGAAACGACATTCAATCTTTCGAACATTCCGAAAGATATCTTGGCGTCTGCTCCGCGCTGTATAGTAGTCCTAGAATGTGTTCGAACTCCCCCTGAACTCTTGCTTGAACTGTCTAACTGTGTTTTTCCAAATACATGCCACTCAAGGGAACATCAAAGTCTCTCTTCTTTATGCTGCAAACAATTCTCTGTTTTTTGGTTGAACTCTAGTTTTTATTTCTCGAACTATTGCTACTTTTTGTGCTCCCTTGTCAATTTGTGGCAAAAAGGAGGAGTAGTTTCGGAGTTTGAAAGCTCCTTAAAAGATTCAGTTGTGCTGTTTTGTTAAAACATGTTCGGAGTTTGAAATCTCCTTGAAAGATTCGTTTGAGGTTATTGATGAGCCGTATTTATACGACTCATCGAGTCATCAAATCCCACCAATTCCGGCGCTTTATCATGCAATCAGTTACTTCTTAGTGTTGTTTTGCATTTCAGGTGCTTCGGAAGCTCTAGGAGGAAACGCGCTTAAAAGATGGCATTTCATGCCAAAAACAGCACAGTGGTTGGCGGCAGATTCTCGGTCCCAGTAAGGCCCCGAGCGCGATGATAGGCACCAAAATCAAGTCGCTCGACCAGACGAACTCTGATGACAAGTCTGACTCGACCAAGTTTCTCAAAATGGAAAACAAGTCGACAATGTCACCAAGCCAAGGAGAACGCACGGATGGAATGGTCCAGGAGCAGCCGAGCAGAGTTCCAGGCCGCGCCCGAAGGCCCTGTCGAGCAGACCAGCACTGAATCCAAGTTGCTCGACCAGACGAATGAATCTTGCAATTCTGGCTCGACCAAAGTGATCGAAATGCTAAATGACTTGGACGATATCACTTCCCAGACAAAACGCGCGAGCGGGATTGGCCGAGATGAGCAAAATGACGTTGAAGGCCCCGCGCGCTGGGCCAAATCAGTGGGCTCGAGTGAGGCGGTTTAGAGGCTTCTATGAAGTTCCTAGAATGTCCTGGAAGGCCCTAGAAGACGCTGAAAGACTTGCACAAGAAGTTAACTTGAAGATCAAGCAAAGTCGGTTTTAGGACATGTTTCCTAAAACCGTTTATGGGCCAACCTCAATTTGGAAACTTCGAAGCCCCATTCTACTCTATAAATACAGCCTCTCCTCAACCTTTCAAAGCATCCCATCATCCCAAATTCGAGCTCTTCTTCATTCGGCAATAGAGAAGACATTCTTTCTTCCTTTATTTTTGTATTCTGTTTTCATGGCCATGTGTAGCTAAGCCCACTATTCGGGCTAGGGTTTCATATATTGTGACTATTGTTTGAGACTTCGTTCTTAATGCAATTCATGTTTTACTAATTCTCGTGCCTATATTATGAATTATTGCTAGACTAGGTGGATGCTTTGTCGCTAAGCTTAGTTGATCAATATTTCTATCATTATTATCTGCCTGATACTTTGTCGTTTGGGTAGATAGCACATCTAGGTTAAATAACACCTTTGTCGGGTTGTTTAATTTAGGAGAGAATTAGAATCCTTTCACCTTTGTCGGGTTAGGTTGTGGCATAACACCTTTGTCGGGTTATTTGGGAAGTCACCTTTGTCGGGACGACCACACTTAGAAACACTGAATTAGATCATTAGTAGTCAAGGATAACAAGTCACAATAGAAACCCTAGTCTTAATATTCCCTCTGATTGACATATCTCGTTTATTTCCTAGTTTACACTTGTTTCCAAATCTCTTACAAACCCAATTGTTTCCTTTTTACAGAACAACAAGTAACCATCTAGCTCCCTAGGGTTCGACCCTTGCTTACCGCTGTACTAACCCATAGCCAAGAGCAAGGAATTATAAATTTAAATTTGCAGGTACCAACGACGACCTGTCAAATTTTGGCGCCGTTACCGGGGAGCTACGCACGGTGAAGTTGTTCTTCTTCTTTTTTTTTCTTTTTTTTAAATTTAGTTTTGCTTTATGGTTCGCTATGTCTTCCTATTACGGAAGAGAGCCTTGGAACGATGAGGAGTTTTCCCCACCATCCTTCCAATTTGAAGTCCTCGAGAAGATCATCAACCTTGAGCAATCCCGGGACGAAACATTGGACGAGTACTTGTCGTACTTCGATTCCATTGTGACGAGCTGCCCGCACCATGGATTCACAAACTTATATCTTCTTCAAAGGTTTCTCGGTGGGATGTTGCCACATGAGTGGAATAGGCTTAATGATGCGGCGGGAGGCTCGGTGAATAACTTAGACATGGACGATCTTTGGCACTTGATAGATGATTTGGCCGAGAGGTCAAGACAAGATCAGGCCAAGCGGCTCGAAGAAATCGCCAACATAGTGCGCCAAATTCAGGCCGATCTGGCCAACACGGCTCACAAGCCGATGGTCATCAAAAAAGAGCTTACAATGGAGCCCACGGAGCCGGTAGAGGATGAGGACCCATGGTTGACTGAAGAAGAGCCGGTCAAGCCACTCGTATCGGGTGCAGGAAACGAAGAAAACGACTCGGAGTCAGTGTCGATCGTGTTCGAAGGAGACATTAGCTCGACGCTAATGTCTGAAGCGAACGCGCCTATAACTTTAAGGCCGGACGCGCCTCTAACGTCTACAGCGGACGCGACCCTCACTGATGCACAATCCAGGACTGACCATTTTCCTTCGTTTTCTATGCAGGTAATAGCTCCTGAAGACCATGTGATCGATAATTATGAGCTGGGAGATGAGTTGGAGGCGAAGCATGAGCCAGAAAAACCAATGATGGAGCACCCACTCGCCACGAGTCAACAAGCGCCGCCCGAAAAGTGTAAGGACCCAGGTGCCTTCACAGTCACGAGAGATATTGACTCTTATGTTTTACAGATGGGAGATGCTAGAGATAACGATCCTCCTGCACCTATTTTGGGACGATCACTCCCCTTTGCCACAGAGACCAAGATTGACATGGGAACATGCTTGATGTCACTTGTGTTTGCTGGCAAGACATCGAACTTCCATACTTACGAGGATGCCAAACGTTCATATATGAAGAAGCGACCGAGACATGGCATGTTTGAATGGAAACCAGGATGGAGAAACACTAGAGCACGACTTGGATGACCAGTAGCAATGATCAAGGTGTCCTCGCCAACTCGGAAGGATGTAAAGGTGAACCCGCCTGATCGATGGAGAGCAGAACCGAGCACACCGCCATATGAGCGTTTCGGGCAGATTGGAGGAGTCGCTGGAGCAAAATTTGACCTCACACGCCCATGGGATCCTAACTTGTGATCCCGAAAGAGGTAACGTCGAGCCAAAGACGTAAAACAAAGGCGCTCGCAGGGAGGCAGCCCGGCACTTTTATCGTTTTTTTCAGCTTATTCTCTTATGTTGTTTTCTGTTTATTTGAGTGTTGAGTCATATTCATCACATTGTACTTGGGAAAGAAGCTGATTTTCATACAGGGGACAGAGCGCACACGGCTGGGAATCCAACCGCATGCCATTTGAGGTATTTGCGTAAGACTGTTATCCAACGTGAGTAGTTTTACACCTTGAATAAATTGTGTCGAGAAACATAAGCTTTTAAGGATTCTGTCACCAAGACTTACGAGTCTAAGGAGATTGGTTTTTAAGTGAGACCATTTGTGACTCCTCCAATCTCCTGGGAATCCTTAATTTGTCTTAATTTCTTGACATAGCCCTTTCATTTTGTGACGAACTCACGTTGCGATACAAGTCTCAATGGTGCTCTTCGAGGACCCAAAGGAGAATAATCAGTTGTTTCCGAGCATAACGCATCGCACGAGGGAAGTGTCTGTCCAACCTTACTTTCTTCTTATTTCCCTTTTGTTTGTTTGTCATGCAGAGTCGTGTCTAGAGCTTAAGTCGTGCCGTGAGGACACGGCTTATTTCAAAAGTGTGGGGTGGGAGAGTCAGTCATCGAGTCAGCACGTTTCCCTTAAAATTTAAAATTTTTGTACAGATTTCTCTCTATTTTCCTAGACTTGCAGTATTGAATCTTGATGATGTGAAATAGATAGAACCGATTAGATGCATTTTTCTCGTGAACTTTGAGTTGTGCAAATACATGTGAACTTACCCTATTGCGTGCTTTTGAGTTGAGATAAACAGGAATGTGGAGTTGATAGAAACGTCCTAGAGAGACTTGACAAAGCATTCAAGGGACCGGAGTCAAGCTATATGGTTATATGGATTTCGTGGAGGCTAACACTTCGAGGCAACATTGTTAAGAGTCCGCTCCACCACTGCAGTGCTTATGCGGTTAGGCGGGACGGGAAAACAACACACCGTCCAATCTTTAGTCCGAGTAGCCGAGAAAATAGACGAGCGACCCTCGGCTTGACTCATGTCAAAAGGACGAGGATAAGTGAGAGCAAGTAGGTACGAGCAGTCACAATCCGCAGCACAAAGAAACAAATTTATTCCATTGTGAAGTTTTACACCGAAACAAAGTGAAGTGCCCCATTGATACATCAAACCGAGTCACTACAAGCTGTCTGAAAATCACTCAAGCACCTTGAAGCTCGAATCAATCACGTACAAGAAGAAGCAATGAAGCGTAACCATATAGCGAGAGTCCGGAACCGCGAGTGTAGATCATGGGTCTGAAAAGGACTATCTCCCATTCATCCGAATTGGTTTGCATCTCGGCTTAAAGGTAACACGTATCAATTTATTCCATGTTTAGCACAATTATCTTATAGTAATGATTGAGCTATGCATAGAAAGGCGAAGTCTAGACTAGCAACACATATTCATGTCGCAATATATAGGATGCCGAAGTATTGTGATGTTGCATTTGATTTCCTCTTATGACCTAGTTCTTGTTCGAGACGAACAAGTTTAAGTGTGGGGTGGTTTGATGAGCCGTATTTATACGACTCATCGAGTCATCAAATCCCACCAATTTTGGCGCTTTATCATGCAAACAGTTACTTCTTAGTGTTGTTTTGCATTTCAGGTGCTTCGGAAGCTCTAGGAGGAAACGCGCTTAAAAGATGGCATTTCATGCCAAAAACAACACAATGGAGGTTTCACCCGACCGGGTGGGAAAGCGGCACCAAATCCACCCGACCGGTTGGCGGCAGATTCTCGGCCCCAGTAAGGCCCCGAGCTTGCTGAAAGGCACCAAAATCAAGTCGCTCGACCAGACGAACTCTGATGACAAGGCTAACTCGACCAAGTTTCTCAAAATGGAAAACAAGTCGACAATGTCACCAAGCCAAGGAGAACGCACGGATGGAATGGTCCAGGAGTAGCCGAGCAGAGTTCCAGGCCGCGCCCGAAGGCCCTGTCGAGCAGACCAGCACTGAATCCAAGTTGCTCGACCAGACGAACGAATCTTGCAATTCTGGCTCGACCAAAGTGATCAAAATGCTAAATGACTTGGACGATATCACTTCCCAGACAAAACGCACGAGCGGGATTGGCCGAGATGAGCAAAACGACGTTGAAGGCCCCGCGCGCTGGGCCAAATCAGTGGGCTCGAGTGAGGCGGTTTAGAGGCTTCTATGAAGTTCCTAGAATGTCCTGGAAGGCCCTAGAAGACGCTAGAAGACTTGCACAAGAAGTTAACTTGAAGATCAAGCAAAGTCGGTTTTAGGACATGTTTCCTAAAACCGTTTATGGGCCAACCTCAATTTGGAAACTTCGAAGCCCCATTCTACTCTATAAATACAGCCTCTCCTCAACCTTTCAAATCATCCCATCATTCCAAATTCGAGTTCCTCTCCTCTCCTCTCCGTCCAAAGTCCTCCTTCATTCGGCAATAGAGAAGACATTCTTTCTTCCTTTATTTTTGTATTCTGTTTTCATGGCCATGTGTAGCTAAGCCCACTATTCGGGCTAGGGTTTCATATATTGTGACTATTGTTTGAGACTTCGTTCTTAATGCAATTCATGTTTTACTAATTCTCGTGCCTATATTATGAATTATTGCTAGACTAGGTGGATGCTTTGTCGCTAAGCTTAGTTGATCAATATTTCTATCATTATTATCTGCCTGATACTTTGTCGTTTGGGTAGATAGCACATCTAGGTTAAATAACACCTTTGTCGGGTTGTTTAATTTAGGAGAGAATTAGAATCCTTTCACCTTTGTCGGGTTAGGTTGTGGCATAACACCTTTGTCGGGTTATTTGGGAAGTCACCTTTGTCGGGACGACCACACTTAGAAACACTGAATTAGATTATTAGTAGTCAAGGATAACAAGTCACAATAGAAATCCTAGTCTGAATATTCCCTCTGATTGACATATCTCGTTTATTTCCTAGTTTACACTTGTTTCCAAATCTCTTACAAACCCAATTGTTTCCTTTTTACAGAACAACAAGTAACCATCTAGCTCCCTAGGGTTCGACCCTTGCTTACCGCTGTACTAACCCATAGCCAAGAGCAAGGAATTATAAATTTAAATTTGCAGGTACCGACGACGACCTGTCCGTTATACTTTGTTCGGAGTTTAAAATCTCGTCAAAGATTCGGTTGGTAGCTTAGTTCGTAGCACAGCTTGGGAGTTTGAAATTTCCTCAAAGATTCAACTGTAATAGTAGTGCAGGTAGATTACAGGTAGTTAGTTTTGCCAAAAATGTCAAGGGAGAGATTGTTAGTTTTATGGCATGTAGTTTGGCAAAACGTAAGTTATTCAAGTTGTTGTTCAAGATTAGAAGAGACACTGTCCTAGAACAAGTTGAAGCGGATGGAGTGTTTCCTAATTCAGATTAGGAAACTCAGTCGAACGTTGGAAGAGCAAGGCGGTTGCATATGGCCGGACAAATGTTGGAAGTTTCCTAATTCAGATTGGGAAACTTGTTTCAACCGACGTAGCACAACTTGGCCTGAAGATATTTCCGAGACCGGTTTTTGGCAAGTCGGTGCATGTGGTTACTCGTAAATATCCTTGAAGTCGGTTGCTTGCGCATGAAGCTATCTTAAGTCGAGAAGATAATCGAAGATTGCCAAAACGAGAGTGAAGATTCAATGGAGGATTATCTTCAAGAGATATGCGCAAAAGATTAGGAAAGATTTTCTAATGTTATAGGTGGTTTAGTTTAGGAATCCTAATTGTTTTAGGGTTTCTACCACGCTATATAAGGAGGGCTAATGCTTCGGTATTAGTCAGCACTTACAGAGAAATAATTCACGCTCATACTCACTGAAGGGAGGAGGAGGCAAACGGCCGGTGAACTAATCATCACTGATTACTCACGGCGCTCGGATTCAATCTGTTCGGGTGCTCGGCAGATTGATCGCAGAACAACACTGAAGGTACACGCACTGCTGTTCTGAACTGTGCATTCGGGAGAAGACGCTGATTCTCACGGAGAATCATATTGGTGGATACAGAGCGGGAGTGAAGATCTAGCGGGAGACCTAGAGTGCAATTGCTAGAGTGTTCGAGGCTCAGATTGTTTAAGAGGGAGTCTGTAAACGGTAAACCCTGTACTCGCAATACTCATCATTAGTGAATTGCAATCCACCGGGCTAGGAGACGGCCCCCCAGAGTAGGTTCGTTAACGCCGAACTGGGTAACAACTTTGCGTGTCGTTTACTTTCTTTACTGCATTTAAATTTCGCATAAGTTGTTCCAGATATGGTTCTGCACCCGATCAGAACAACATCTCATCTACCAGGGGAAGATTTCAAAACTGATTTAATTAAAATTTCCTTACCTTCAGAAGACAATCCAGCAGCACTACACCCATTCGCTTTGCTCCAAACTCTATCCTGCACCTCTGAAAAATTAGCAGATAATTTTCTGTTCAATACAAGGGGTAATCCCAAATATTTTTCATGGCAATGAACTCTTTTAACACCCAATAGATTGCTAAAATTGTCAGACAAATCAGCAGGGGTGTTGTGACTCATAACCACCTCAGACTTAGCATAGTTAATCATCTGACCTGAGATAAGCTCATAAGTAGCAAGCACAGTTTTGAGAACTCTAGTCGTATCCTTGTTAGCCTTGAAACAGATCATGCAATCATCAGCAAAGAACAAATGGGATACAGGGGGCTCTTCTACAAATGCTCAAACCACTTAACGCCCCACTTTGATGTAGTAACACGAGGTTATGACTTAACCACTCTGTGCACAAAATAAACAAGTGAGGCGAAAGAGGATCTCCCTGTTGAAGACCTCGCTGAGGTGTGATGGAATGTGAAATAGTATCATTGACTTTCACACAATACTTGACAGAAGTAATATAATTCATAACCTTTTTAACCCATTGGCTGTCAAAACCCAGCTGAAGTAAAACCCCCTCGACAACACTCCATTCCATACGGTAATAAGCTTTAGACATATCTAGTTTACGAGACCCATAAACACTGTTCTTCCATAGAACGCTTTTAATGAAATGCGAACATTCATGAGCAATAATAAAGTTATCAGTTATAAGCCGGCCTCGAATAAAAGCAGTTTGTTGCAAGCTTACCACCTAAGGGAGAAAACTTTGAAGTCTGTTAACCATTGCTTTAGCCACCACTCTGGAAATCACCTTCGTTAAGCTGATGGGCCTCAGCTCCTCCATTCTCTCAATCTGTTTTTTCAGCTTAGGGATGAGGACAATCAAGGTGTCATTGAAACCATCAGGAATAAGACCATCATTCAAGACAGAGAAACAGGCTGCTAGAAAATCATGCTTCACAACAGGCCAGTACTTTGAAGGAATTGTGTCCTTTAAATTAATGTGCAATGACTAAATTTGGAATAGGACAATTAACTGAATGAATTTAATCCGATTATTTTAGGAGTCGTAGTGCTTTGCTAGAAGCCAACTACGATTGATGAGGTTAAACAGGTTAAACTCATAGCTATTATAATCGGGTCCTATGAGGTCACATGCTCAGAGTTGACGGACTAGATCAACGGAAAAGATGGTTAATTATTAATAGATATTAGATATAATTAATAATAAGACTTATTATTTATTTAGGAAATAAATAATAAGTTATGGAATCAATTAGAGATTAATGGATTTACCATTGTTTGCCAATTAAATGCCCTTAATTATTGAATGAATAATTATGGAAATCAAATTAGGAGAATTTGATCCGTTGAGATTAATTGTGATGGATTTCGTGCGAATAAGAAACGAAAAGGGTTTTTCTTCATCGGGGACAAAAAGATGAAAAGAAAAAGAAGTAAAAAGAGTTTTTCTTCTTCTTCTTCTTCTTTTCGGGTGAAGATGATCGCACACCATCATTCTCGAAAAAGCAATCTGATTGCTTCCCTTCATCCATTCGTCCTAGCAGTCGAAGACAATGGAATCTAGCCGGGCTCGTGTGGACCAACTAGAGGAGCAACACGTGGAGCTCTCATCGATTTCAATCCTACCCGATCAGATCCGGTTCACGCATCAAAGGTATTCTCTTGATCTATCAACTATGTTTATAGATCCGATTATTAGATGTTTAGATACGATCTGAAATTCCGCTTAACGCATCTAATAATAACCAACAATGGTATCAAGAGCGAGATTGCATAGATTGATATGATCAATGTTTTGATGCGGATCTTGATTGAAATTAGTGGTGAATTTTATATGGATAAAGATGTAAAATTGAAATGGAGATTTTGATGAATTGCGACATGGAATTGTATGAATTGATATGGAAATTGAACACCAACCGAGTCGGATTCGATTTGGTGATGGAAAGGTCACAAAATTAAGATGGATAATATTATGATATTATTTATTTTAATTGTTTCCTAAAAGTTAGGAAATCCCACTTAAGATTAAATATTTGATATTATGGAAAAAGATCAGGTGAGAAGTTGCTGTTTTTGTGAGAAATAGGAAATAATTTGGTCCATTGATTATAACGATCTAACGGAGATGAATAAATAGAATATAACAAATATATGAAATATATTTATTAGTGCGAATATGGTTAAAGGGTATATTTGGAATAACAATTTAGCATCAATCGTGTGTATTATCGGAAGAACTCAATCGTCACTTCGTTTCTGGATTCATCTCACCACGGCGCCGGAGCGGAGGATGCGAGTCGGCCAGTCAGTCTCTCCATGAGGACCAGAACAGGCTTCTCCTATCCACACCTCGACGCCTTCCGTCGCATAACTGTAAAGCAACGCTGCGATTCCATCAACGAATCAAACTGCGGAGGATGTCGAGTCGGCCGAGCTTCCAATGTTCTGTCAACGTGCGGACGGACTAATGAAGTTGTGATAGTAGCTGGCGTGCAACCGCCATACAAGAAGACAAAGTATCCTCATAGAGACAATCACCAAAATTATACCACTAATTTTCGTCCTCAATCGTTTCCAGCTTATCGTCCGAATCACGCACCGATGCCGAGTTTCCTAAATGAACCTCCGGTTCCTGGAAGATACTTGTCGAAGAGAGAGCGGGCGATGATGGAATCAAGTAGTCAGGCGCCGCGAGTCAGCCGCTTTTGTTGCGGCGCCCACTGGTATGGTTTACCTTTGAATTTATGTGTTAGGGTTTCTGATTTGAGCCTATGGCGATGAATGATTGCTGATTTTTGAATGATATATGACTAACTTATTGTTTCAGTATCCTTTACCGGAAGCATTTCGGATTCGAACTTGCCACGAGATATGTCTATGTCATTGAAGCATCATAAAAATGGTGGAAGTTTTAGTAGATTGCCTGAGAGGCTTTCTGTGTCTTTGAATGGACATTCCAATGCTGTTAATACCATCCAGTGGTCACCGACTCACTGTAAGTGCCAGTTACTTGTTTCATGAGTCCTTTCTGTGGTTCGTGGTATGAATTTTTGAAGCATCAACTACTGTTTGGTTGAGTTTTATAGAATATTATTGCTGTATGATGTGATTCGTAGCGGCAGCACTGGGCTGTAATGATTCTGAGGAAGTTTGTTTCTATGTCATATTGAGAAAAAATTTCAAATTTTGGAATTTATAGGCTCTGAATTTTTTCTGGATCTTTCTATGAGTTCTAATTCAGTAATGCTGAAGTCGTGAGGGTAGTAAAAGTCCTGAGCTTTATTTTCTGTGACATTAACTTGCAGCTCACCTTCTTGCATCTGCCGGAATGGATAACACTGTCTGCATATGGAATGCATGGAGCAAAGATCAGAAGGCACGAGTTTTAAACAATCATACTGTTGCTGTAAAAGATGCCAAGTGGTCAGCGCAAGGACTATCTGTGCTGTCCTGTGGATATGACTGCACGTCTAGATTAGTTGACATTGAAAAAGGAATAGAGACGCATGTTTTTGAGGAGGATCAGGTTGTAGGCGTAGTAAAGTTCCACCCGAAGAATCATAACCTGTTTATTTCGGGAGGATCAAAGGGTCAGCTTAAATTGTATGACATAAGAGCTGGCAAGGTAATACATGAGTACAATCGTCGCCTTGGTCCAATCCTGGATGTTGAGTTCATAAATGATGCTAAGCAATTCGTCAATCAAGATCCGTTCAATCGACCGATCCCCTTGGATTTTCGATTTCTCATCATCCGCCGATCCTTTGGTGATCACTGTGTTTGATTCGATCGATTGTTGGTTCTGTTCAGGTTTGATCTCTAGCTGATTACCAGCAGTGGCAATGGCGATTGAGCAGGCAGAATTGACCAATGAGCATGTTATTTTCTCAATCAGCTATTGGTTTTGATTTAAAGTCGATGAGAAAGTTGTTGTGTTCTGAAATGAAGTAGTGAGTTTTGGTGAATTGTGCCCATCGTGATGGGAATATTGTGGAGATTTAGGATCAAGGGTGTTCTTATTTTATTGCGAGGATTGATTTGGAGTTTGGAAGATTGTATTTTGAAAACTTTGAAATGTTGACAGTTGAATCCGGCTTTGTTTATGAGTTCCCGATATTTGGTGTTGTCACTTACATTGAGTAATGCACATGATAAATTTAGCTCAAGTCTGACAATATTTTAATTTCTTACTTAAGGTTCTAAAAAGAGATATTCCGTGGGAGACATACATGACCACTAAACTGATCACAGGGACAAGCCTTCAACTTCTTAGGCGTTTTGATAAAAGATCTGACAGTTAAAAGCCAAACGTGAACATGCAAATTTACAACATTTGATTGTATAATTCTTACATTAAGATTCATTCTACTTATCAAAAACTGGTCATTGTTCTTAATGTTGTTTTATCAACTGATTTCGGAAATACATGATTCTTTTGCTACGGATTTTGCTTACATTACTACGGATTATGATTATAATTCATTGGCTTAAGCTTACAATGTTACGGATAATGATTATATTGATACGCATTATGCACAGATTTCTACAGATTATGCTTACAATGCTACGGATTATGCTTATACTGCTACGAATTATGCTCGCAAAGATACGGATTATAATACAGGCTATGAATAACAAAATCCCTGTGAGATACACATGCACAAAATACATTGCCCAGTATCTGAGTATCATATTAAATGCGTTGAGCAATATTACATGGAAACATATTGTTCATACTAAACTAGATAAAATAGTTTGTCATACAATTCAGCAAACGGTGTTTTACTCGTTTTCCCCTCATACTTCTTGATCTGTCTTTGAATTTAGGGACTTTAATGCCGCTTTGTAAGTCTCATCATATGTTTAATTGCACCAACTAGCAATTCCATGGCCTTTCTTGTGATGTCACTAATTTCTGTTAAAGATCAGGCGAGTGTGAGGTTAGAATATGACACTTCGATAAACAGTTATAGAGTTAACAAAGGGAAGAGAACATGCAAATAATCGATATGCTAAGGAATCTGCTTACTATGATACGGATTATGACTCATATGCTACAGATAATGATACCCATGCTACGGAAAATGATACTCATACTACGGACTATGTTAACAATTTCTACTGATTATGATACCAAAGATACAGATTATAATACCTATGCTACGGATTATAGCTGCAACTTATACAGAAACAGTTTCATGGGACATACATATATTCAGGCATAATGAGGAAACATATAAACAGCAACAGTTAAGATACTTCACAGATAGCTGTTCTAACTTCTAATTAGTAGTATTTCTAGCTAGTCATCATATATAAGACGCAATAAGAGCAAGAAGCATGTATCATAATGCAATATGACAGACTTGAAATGGTGGCATTGGCAAATTGCAACTTATTATTTTAGTATGTGCAAAATTTTGACATTTGATTCAAACATGAGATTATTTTCTTACTACTCATAAGAAAATAAAGTTGTATTCAACAAAAGAAGATGATTTTCAGAGGATGTAAAATGTTAAAGAATATAAGAATCTAATGTTAATCCATGACATAAAAGCCGAATAAATACATCCTGCTGGAGCCCTGGATCTTATTTTTCTTGTGCAATTAATGCAAGAAAATGTAAAAATTCATTCAGATTTCAGAAAACAATTCTATCAGTGCACTGAAAATCTTCATAAAATAATCTCAGAAACCAATTCAAGTGTTATGCACTACGGAAAAAAACCTGAAGATGATGAACACCAAATAAACTCACCAATCTCAAGCAGTAATCACAACACCAGTCAATGAAAAAGAAAGAATAAACATTAGCTAATCGGCTGTTATAAATGTATTTGAGACAATTTAAAGTGGCTTGGACAAATGAAATATTTTTATATTTCAACTTTTCATTACCTGCTGCAGTTTGTAGTTTGGCCTTGCCTTGACTTTTAGCAGGCATAGTGTTGGCCAGGAAATCATCATCGCTTTCGTTTTCAGTAGGAAGTATTTTTTTTATGTGCTTTTGTTGCACCAGCTATAAGAAGAAAATATTAAAGTTATGCATTTTTTTAATGCACTACGGATTTTGTTTAGAAAATTGAAGATAATGATCAGGTACTACAGATTATGTTACTATTGTTACGGAAAATGACTCATTCCATTAGTTACGGACTATGCTTCAATTTATACGGATAATGAACCTCTGACTACAGAATTTTTAAAAAGGTCCTACGATTATTTGTAATGACCAAACATGTACCTGGTTTCTTCAATTTTTTGGCTATATTTGTATCCACTGCTTCATTGCTCCCTTTTTTGTGAGAAGGATATCTCCCAACTAAAGCGAGAAAACGCATGTAGTCTTAAAACAGGTAATTTTATAAAACTACATTGAATTGACTACAAAACAACACAACACCTTTGAGAGTCTGAGTGCTTGTTTGGTAAGGAATCTGTTTTCGCTTAAGGTTTGGTTGGATTTCAGCAGGTATTTCTTTGGCTGTGTTCCTTTTCCTCTTGCGATCTATAAAAAAAATTGAACAAATCTTAGAATACAACAAAGTAACAGTGCAACATATTCATCCCTTTCCAAAACACACTATCATACTATGAAGTTTCATAGTTAGGCTACGGATTATGATATGAAGTTTTTTCCAACAGATGCATTCTTATTGCGATTTACGAATTAAATTGAACTTACCATACCCTCAGATCAAAAAATTCGTACAACAACAAAACCCTAGTGGATATACTAAATCGCACATTTATCAGCAACAAACCCCAAATCGCTACGTAACTTGTTGAAATCGCACTCAACAATTACGCTACAGATTATGATTGGCAAATATTCCCACAGGTATTGTTGAATACCCTAAAATCGACAAATTCGGAAAACAAATAAACCCTAATCGACAAATCGCATTGTTAAAAATCTAACCCGGATTTTGAATCGGCTGAGTCGGCAGAGGTGACGATTGGTCGTCGTCGTTCGCCGTCTTTCGAGCCATGACCTTCGGCTTCGGATGCGTCGCTTATGGCGTAGCCTCCACTCGTGTTCGGATTCAGACGCTGCGGATGTATTGGTCGTCCGTAGCGTCGTAAGCGCAGCAAAACAGATTAGGGTTCAGTTCGTAAGCAGCGGGATGTGTTTTTGGAATTTGTTTGACGGACGATGATACCCCCTGAACTCGTAAAACGGCGTGTTTTTGGTTATAAAAATAAACAGATCGTGGCTTTTGATTATTAAGGATCAATGGACAAGATTAATTCCTATTTCTCACCTTAAAGTCACTTCTCACCAGATCTCAACCCTTGATATTATATCTTTTTCATACAATTTAATCCAATTATTACATTTTAATGGTTAATAATGATTAATACCATATAAGGATTTAATTTTAAATTGAGATGAATTTTTTTTATGCTTCTTTTATATTATGATATACTGCTTGCATAAAGTGACTAGTATGGCCCATAAATACGATCTGTGTACCGTTATGTTTTCTTGTACACGATCTGCGCATCGTTTATTTTGTTGTAATTTAATTTCTGCGATTAGAGTAATTCAAAATTGTAATACAAGAAGAAGTACAAGACATAAGGAGGTCAAGGATGGAGATCCATGCAGGATACAAGATGAAGATATTATGAAGATTAGATCTTTATTTTATGCATCGTAGGGGCCATACTAGGATCACAATTATTGCATTTTGAATGCTTTATTTTAAGTCTTTATATTGTTTTTATTTATGACATTTTTTCACTTATAAATAAAATACAAATAAAAGACTTATGTTCCAACGGTAAATTGGGGCAATGCCTTTCCATATCATAACCCATTAAGTTCTGGATTGTGGTTGGATGGGCTTCACAAAAGTGAGGGGGTTCTTCCATAATCTTGGACTGAGTGAGGGTGAATCTATACAGAGGTTCATAAACCTTGATATGGTAGTACCCAACGAGAGACCAAAAGGCAAAGTTTTGGATCTTGAGGCATGGGATGATTTTTACATTGGATGTGGATCATCAACCAAGAATTATAAGGAGTTATAATTAGTAATTGTTACTTACCCTGAACACATATGACTTAAGGCAGTGCAAAAGTACATTGAGTCTCGTCTGGGATGGGATCTTGGAATATTTTATTCAAAGGGACGACAACAACTGAATAAAATGTGCTTTTTCTTATTTTAAATTGTTTAAATATAAGTATTTGCAATTTCAAACATATACTGATTTGTATGTCATTGATATTTTGTAGATAATGTCGAATGATAATTTGAAATTCTCTCTGCGCTCAATTGTTGAGAAAAACAAGCTCAATGGAACAAACTTCCTTGATTGGGAAAGGAATCTGAGAATCATTCTCAGGTCCGAGGGACGTGAGGACGTCCTAGCTACCCCTATCCCTTCTTTGACCGACACCTCATCAGATGAGGAGAAGGCAACAGAAACTAGGGTGAGGTCTGATTCATTACCTGTAACTTGCCTCATGCTTGCTGCAATGGAGCCTGATTTGCAAAAGAGGTTTGAGCATTCTGATGCTTATACTATCATTACCGAACTGAAAACATTGTTTCAGGATCAGGCAAGGATAGAGCGATATGAGACTCACGAGGCTATACTTGATAGCAAGCTTGTGAAGGGAAAACCAGTGAGTCCTCATGTGATTAGCCTGACTGGGCTTTTTAAGAGGATGGAAAATCTGGGGACCCCATATGACCAAGAGTTGGCCACTGATATTGTTCTTAGATCATTGCATGATGGTTTTGCACCATTCAGAATGCAATACCATATGAATGGTTTGAAGCATGATATGAATGAGCTCCATGGCTTGCTTAAAAATGCTGAGGCAAATATTATTGATGACAAGAAGAAGGAAGTTCTGAATGTCAACAATTGCAAGGGTTTTAAGAAGGTGGCTAAGAGTAAGAGCAATTACCAAGGGAAAGGCAAGCAAGTTGCCAAACCCAAGGGTGGTGAGAAGCCAAAGGTGGCTGCTGATCATGATTGTTTTTACTGCCAGGCCAAGGGACACTGGAAGAGGAACTGTCCCAAGTACCTGGAAGACAAGAAGAATGGAACTGTGAGTTCCGGCACTTCAGGTATTTATGTTATTGATATAATGACAACAAATGTTCTCACATTATAATATGATCCCACTTGGGTATTAGATACCGCTTGTGGTGCTCACATTATTTCTTATGTGCAGGAACTAAGAAATAGAAGGGAAGTGAAGAAGGGGGAGATAGACCTGCGCGTTGGAAATGGAGCAAGTGTTGTTGGACTTACCGTGGGAGATTTTAGTCTGTCTTTACCTTCTGGGTTCGTATTAGAACTGAATAATTGTTATTTTGTTCCATGCATTACCAAGAACCTTATTTCGGTTGCATTATTACATTCTTTGGGATCTGATTTTAGCATTAAAGATGGATTTATGTCTGTTTTTAGAAACAATATTTTCTATGCTAATGCACCACTGAGTAAAGGACTTTTTGTGTTGGATCTCAAATCGGATGTATATAATATAAATAACAAAAGGCAAAAACCAAATAGTTTGAGTGAGGCCTACCTATGGCATTGTCGATTGGGCCATATTAGTGTGAATCGCATGAAGAAGCTCCATAAAGATGGACTTTTAAAAGACATGGATTATGAATCCATTAACACATGTGAATCATGTCTAATGGGCAAAATGACAAGGTCACCTTTCAAAGGAACAAATGAAAGGGTGACAGATGCTTGTCGTCAGAGCAAATGTACAAATAAATTTATAAGTCCGCTACTCGCGACTTAACTACTGGGTAGCAAGTGGTAAGTAGGGGTCGAACCCAAGGGAATTAGGGGGATAGTTGCTCTTTGAGGTGATTTGTACAGCGAGGGAGCGTGTTTTAAGTTGATTGAGATTTTAGCGCGGAAAAGTAAGTGACTGGTTGGTTGGTTTTGGTTTTAGTGCGGAAATGTAAATGACTGAAAATAAAGTAGGAGACTTACAGCGGGTGATGCGTGATTGGTAAGTCCTCCGGATGATGAGTGCAGTTGATTAAGGCAGTTATACTAAGAAAGTAAGTGCAGGTGTTGTTTGATTTCAAGGAAAACAGTCAGTTTCGGGGGCTTTGTATCATAGCCTGTTTATCATTGACCTTTAGTGATCCTTCTAAGTATTCAAACGTGCATCAAGGCCATTCCAAGCACTCGATTTGCCACACTGTCTAGTCTTTTGCAAAAATGTTCGAAAGTGTATCAAGGCCATTCCAAGCACTCGATTTGCACACACTGTCTAGACTTTTGCAAAAAACGTAGAGCCCTTGTTCTACTTAGACTAATACCCCATTCCAAGGTATATTAGCCTGTGTGCATCCATTTGATCAGTCATTCCCGAGCAATCAAATGGTGTTTGAGAGAGGTCAAACTCCTTAGATAAGCTTTGCCATTCCAAGTATCCACTTATCCGAGTATGTTTACGAACTTCCACGGAAGAGCTTTGCCATTCCAAGCATCCACTCAACCTTGGAAGTTCTGGCCTAATATATGGCACATAGAACAAGTTTTGAATACAGAGAAAAAACACTAAAGCAAGTCTAAAACATTTTATGATACAAGTACACCCCTTCAACCGAATGAAGAGTTTAGCTACGAATATCCATAGAGGTGGATACCATAGCTAAATACTCGGGGGTTTTTGAAAGACAGTAAGTAAAGGGGAATACTCAAGAACCAACTGGAGTATTCCCAATTTCTACTTGAATACTCAAGAACCAACAGGAGTATTCTCTAAAACTGTTATAATACTCAAGAACCAACAAGAGTATTATTTCAAAACCAAACTTACAAATTGCCAAACTTAGAGAGATAAGTGATTTTGTGTTGTGAATGGGATGATGCAAATGAGAAGGGATGGGGTTGTATTTATAGGCTAAGGAGGAGGGAATGGAGGGTGGAGATGAGTGCACATGGCAAGCCATCCAAGGGAGGAGAGGAGGGGGTGGAAGCCGCCGGTTGGAGGTCATGGGAGGAGGAGAGCTTCCTCCTTTGGACACCTCCTCCAAAAGTCGCCGGTCACCATGGGCAAATGTGGAGTTTTGTGACGTTTTTGCGACGTTTTCACAAAACTATCGGTGTATTTCAGCCCGGGATTGACTTTGATTGCTCTTCGGTTTGATTTGTTTTGAATGATTCCATGTCAGGATCTTTAGATTTCTTCAGTCAGCGTCTGATCGTGACCTTGGAATGACTCGTAACATCTTTTTTGCGTAAAATCCTCTCCTTAGCGTGTATTCTCTCTAAGCTCCAAAATACCCTGTAGAAATATATCGGAACTAACAAGCAAAAGTTAAATAGACAAACAGTCTAATTTAGTGGGTTTAACTGTGTTTTTGATTCGTATAATTATGGTCCATCAGATCACCCCACACTTTTAGTTGTTCGTCCCGAACAATGCTATTAAAGGGCGGCACTAAGTAAGCTTTTAAAATATGAAAGTTAGACTGTGGGACTAGACTTATCCTAATTCATGCATTACTACTTATTACCAAATTAAACTGCGTAAATAAATAGAAGAAACTTGACACTTGTATCTCCGTGCTGAGATGCAAAGTATTTTGGATGTTTCGGGAGATAGCCCTTTTTAGGCTCCTGGACTGCAATCTCGGGACCGTCTCGTACTATATGATTTTCTTGTAGTTTTCTCTAGCACGTGATTCGGTTCTGGTTTCAATGGTTTGGTCTTTGATTTTCTTTCTTTTTGGCGAGGGACAGCTTTTTTGTAGTGAATCGGCCTTTGGCCTTTGATTTGACTTTTTGAGTGCTTCACTTTTGTTCGGTTAAAACCTTCACAATTTTGGGTCTTTGGCCTCTTGATTTGCTTCTGTGAGCTTTTGCTTCTTTGTGACTTGCTAGTCCATTTTCTCAAGCCTTTTTTGGGAGGTCCAATCATCGCCCGCGAGCATATGGAAATACCTCCCCGCTCCTCTCATCGCTGTCGTTTCGCGCGGGTCAAGATGAGGGTCGCTCATCTATTTTCTCGGCTACTTTGACTAGAGAGAGGACGGTCTGATTCCCGTCCTCGCCTTTTCTTTTCTTTTTGCATAAACACTGCATGGCGGAGATGACTTCAATTTTCACTGAAACCCGAAGTGCAGCCTCCACTGACTTCGAAAACCATATAGTTTGATTCGATCCTTCGATTGCTTGCCAAGCCCCTCTAGGGCATTTTCTATCAATTCCACATCCCTAGTTTATCTCAGCACAAAGGAACAAATGAGAAGTTACATTCTAAGTTTTTAAACAGTTGAATTTTCACAAGGTTGATGCATGAATTATGATCTATCTTTTTCACATTCTTAAGTTCATATTTTCAAAAAGATACTATTAAGAAAACAGCAAGCATGTTATTTAACTATATAAAAAGGTGGTTCTCACCCCACACTTTTGAACGAAGGCGTGCCTTAGTTCAAAAGTCATGCAAGCAGATATATACATGTGAGAATGACTTTAAACTAAATGACTGAAATTAAATGACAGAAAGTAAGATAGTGTCGGGTTACCTCCCGACCAGTGCACTTGTTTAACGTCGTTAGCTCGACAGTACCTCATTCGTGGATTATTGGTTTGGGTCCCATGGGTGGCTCAGGTCGAATTTCTTTATTGCGCCAACCCTGATTCTTGCTTTGACTCTTCCTGGGTTTTTGGGGGATGATGGGCGTGGGTCCAGCTCCCACTGTTCTGACGGTTTCTCCTTCCAGCGTCTATGCCCCATTACAGTGTCGTTTTGCTCAGGCCCTTTTCCCATCCTCCTTTTAGCCTCTTCATTGATCACATAGTTTTCAGCGATTTGCCTATTGATCGAGGGGAAAAGTCGGGAAGCTTGCATCTTAAGGCTTGGTTCTGCCTCGTCATATCCGTTTGTCAGGATATGGTCATAGATGGTCTTGGAAGCTTGGGTGATGATAGCTGGGTATGGCTCGGGCAGTATGCTGGTGGTATTCTGGACTTCTTCCTCGTTGCTTCCGATGCTTTCCATGTCTGATTCTTCTGATGGCTCGTGAGTTTCTTCTGATGGCTCGGGAGTTTCTTCATTTGCCTCAGGACCAGCTTCATCTATTTGCATTCCTCCGTCAGTTTGGGGTATTCGTTTTGTGGCTGCGGCCAGGTTAATTATGAGGTACCACATGTCTGCTATGGATAAGTTCCTGGCTGATCTTTTCATTGCTTCGTTAATCCTTCCCAGCTCATCGGACCTCATCCCACGAAGAAATTTTTGAAGAAGAACCTTCTTCGTGAATCCATGGTGCGGGCAGCTTGAGACGATGGTGTCGTAGTTCGTGTGGTATTCTTCCAAAGTCTCATCCCGGGATTATTGAAGGCACATGATCTTCTCACGGGTTTTTTGGCGTAAAGATGGTGGGGAGAATTCTTTCAGGAATGGAACGCAGAGGTCCACAAAATATTCAGCATGCATAGCGGGTGATGTGTAGTACCAGATTGTCGCGAAGTCAGTTAGAGAAAATTTGAAGCATTTAAGCTTAAATTCCTCTAACATTTCGTTCTCAGGTTTTATGTGGCAGCAAACGTGGTGAAAGTTTCGGCAGTGTTGTACAGGATCTTCTCCATCCGTACCTCCGAACAGGGGCAGATATCGTGTTGTCCATGCATATGTAGTGGGTAGCGTCATGAGAAGGGGAGAGAAAGAAAAGAGCAACTATCCGAAGGCTAACTCCCCGGCAACGGCGCCAATTTGACAGATGCTTGTCGTCAGAGCAAATGTATAAATAAATTTATAAGTCCGCTACTCGCGACTTAACTACTGGGTAGCAAGTGGTAAGTTGGGGTCGAACCCAAGGGAATTAGGGGGATAGTTGCTCTTTGAGGTGATTTGTACAGCGAGGGAGCGTGTTTTAAGTTGATTGAGATTTTAGCGCGGAAAAGTAAGTGACTGGTTGGTTGGTTTTGGTTTTAGTGCGGAAAAGTAAATGACTGAAAATAAAAGTAGGAGACTTACAGCGGGTGATGCGTGATTGGTAAGTCCTCCGGATGATGAGTGCAGTTGATTAAGGCAGTTATACTAAGAAAGTAAGTGCAGGTGTTGTTTGATTTCAAGGAAAACAGTCAGTTTCGGGGGCTTTGTATCATAGCCTGTTTATCATTGACCTTTAGTGATCCTTCTAAGTATTCAAACGTGCATCAAGGCCATTCCAAGCACTCGATTTGCCACACTGTCTAGTCTTTTGCAAAAATGTTCGAAAGTGTATCAAGGTCATTCCAAGCACTCGATTTGCACACACTGTCTAGACTTTTGCAAAAAACGTAGAGCCCTTGTTCTACTTAGACTAATACCACATTCCAAGGTATATTAGCCTGTGTGCATCCATTTGATCAGTCATTCCCGAGCAATCAAATGGTGTTTGAGAGAGGTCAAACTCCTCAGATAAGCTTTGCCATTCCAAGCATTCACTTATCCGAGTATGTTTACGAACTTCCACGGAAGAGCTTTGCCATTCCAAGCATCCACTCAACCTTGGAAGTTCTGGCCTAATATATGGCACATAGAACAAGTTTTGAATACAGAGAAAAAACACTAAAGCAAGTCTAAAACATTTTATGATACAAGTACACCCCTTCAACCGAATGAAGAGTTTAGCTACGAATATCCATAGAGGTGGATACCATAGCTAAATACTCGGGGGTTTTTGAAAGACAGTAAGTAAAGGGGAATACTCAAGAACCAACAGGAGTATTCCCAATTTCTACTTGAATACTCAAAAACCAACAGGAGTATTCTCTAAAACTGTTATAATACTCAAGAACCAACAAGAGTATTATTTCAAAACCAAACTTACAAATTGCCAAACTTAGAGAGATAAGTGATTTTGTGTTGTGAATGGGATGATGCAAATGAGAAGGGATGGGGTTGTATTTATAGGCTAAGGAGGAGGGAATGGAGGGTGGAGATGAGTGCACATGGCAAGCCATCCAAGGGAGGAGAGGAGGGGGTGGAAGCCGCCGGTTGGAGGTCATGGGAGGAGGAGAGCTTCCTCCTTTGGACACCTCCTCCAAAAGCCGCCGGTCACCATGGGCAAATGTGGAGTTTTGTGATGTTTTTGCGACGTTTTCACAAAACTATCGGTGTATTTCAGTCCGGGATTGACTTTGATTGCTCTTCGGTTTGATTTGTTTTGAATGATTCCATGTCAGGATCTTTAGATTTCTTCAGTCAGCGTCTGATCGTGACCTTGGAATGACTCGTAACATCTTTTCTGTGTAAAATCCTCTCCTTAGCGTGTATTCTCTCTAAGCTCCAAAATACCCTGTAGAAATATATCGGAACTAACAAGCAAAAGTTAAATAGACAAACAGTCTAATTTAGTGGGTTTAACTGTGTTTTTGATTCGTATAATTATGGTCCATCAAAGGGCTACTGAATTGTTGGGCATAATACATACTGATGTATGTAGGCCAATGACCACAGAAGCTAGAGGTGGCTACAGATACTTCATTACGTTTACTGATAACATGAGTAGATATGGATATATTTACTTAATATCACATAAATCGGAATCCTTTGAAAAGTTCAAGGAATTCCAGAATGAAGTAGAGACTCAAAGTGGCCAGAAAATAAAAGCACTTCGATCTGATCGTGGTGGTGAGTACTTGAGCCACGAATTTGAACATCATTTGAAAAGCTGTGGGATAGTAATACAGTTGTCTACCCCAGGAACACCACAGCTGAACGGTGTGTCTGAAAGGAGAAACAGGACCTTGTTAGACATGGTTCGATCAATGATGAGTTTTGCCGATCTTCCGGTATCCTTCTGGGGATATGCCCTCACCACTGCTGTGCTTACATTAAACAGGACTCCGTCAAGAACTGTAGACAAAACTCCATATGAGATATGGACTGGAAAGGTTCCAAAGTTGTCTTTTCTGAAAATATGGGGATGTGAAGCTTATGTAAAGCGTTTACAAACAGAGAAACTTGCCCCAAAATCAGATAAATGCTTTTTATAGGGTATCCAAAAGGAAGTTTTGGATATTACTTCTACAATCCAACTCAGCAAAAGGTATTTGTTGCGAGGGATAGTGTCTTTTTGGAAAGAGAGTTCCTTTCCAACAAGTCAAGTGGGAGAAATATTCATCTTGAAACAGTTCAAGATGATGAAGAGCAACAAACTCAACAACAAGATGACATGGATGATGTCAATGATGAGATGAGGAACAAAAGAATCTACAAACAGGTGTGGATCATGTTCCGGATTCAGTTGTTGAACAAGTTGAACCCACTCGTAGATCGGAAAGGCCAAGGGTACAACCAAGACGTTATGATGATTTCATCTTGAATGTAAGCCTTGATGTTCTTATGTTAGAACATAGTGAGCCTTCTACATATAAGCAAGCAATGACGGGTCCAGACTCCAAGAAATGGCTTGAGGCCATGAGGTCCGAAATGGATTCGATGTTTGAAAATCAAGTATGGGACTTGATAGATTTGCCAAATGGGGTAAAACCCATAGGAAGCAAATGGATTTTCAAACTCAAAACTGACAAGGATGGAAATGTCTGTTTACAAGGCAAGACTAGTTGCCAAAGGTTTTAGACGGATTCATGGTATAGACTATGACGAGACTTTTTCACCAGTTGTCATGATTAGATCCATTAGGATAATCCTAGCTATTGCCGCATAATATGACTATGAGATATGGCAAATGGATGTCAAAACCGCCTTTCTAAATGGTTTTTTGGAAGAGGATGTGTACATGACACAACCTGAAGGTTTGAAGATCCAAATGATGCTGGGAAGGTATGCAAGCTCAAGAAATCCATTTATGGACTTAAGCAAGCATCCAGGAGTTGGAACTTTCGATTTGATGAAAAGATCAAAGAGTTTGGTTTCATTAGATGTGAAGAGGATCCTTGTGTTTATAAGAAGTTTAGTGGGAGTAAGGTAGCCTTCTTAGTCTTGTATGTGGATGACATACTACTTATTGGGAATGACATTCTGATACTAGAATCCGTAAAGGAATGGCTGAAGAAATGTTTCTCAATGAAAGACTTAGGAAAGGCCGAGTACATACTTGAAATTAAGATCTACAGAGATAGATCTAAGAGGCTTCTTGGATTGAGTTAAGGAACTTATATTGATAAGATTCTTGATAGATTCAAGATGCAGGATTCCAAGAAGGGGTTTTTACCCATGCAACATGGTGTGTATCTCAGCAAGACGCAGTGTCCTAAAACACCTGCTGTGCTTGAGAAGATGAACAAGATCCCATATGCTTCTGCTATAGGATCTATCATGTATGCCATGGTATGTACATGTCCTGATGTTGCATATGCTTTGAGCATGTGTAGCAGATACCAATCAATTCCTGGAGAAGCACACTGGAGTGCAGCTAAGAATATCCTGAAATACTTGAGAAGGACCAAGGATGATTTCTTAGTATATGGGGGAGATGAAAAATTGATCGTACAAGGCTATACTGATGCAAGCTTTCAGACTGACCGAGATGGCTTTGAGTCTCAATCGGGTTATGTCTTCATCCTTAACGGAGGAGCTGTGAGCTGGAAGAGCTCCAAGCAGGATACAGTAGCAGATTCTACAACAGAGGTTGAGTACATTGCTGCTAGTGAAGCAGCAAAGGAGGTCGTTTGGATGAGGAAGTTCCTGGATGAACTCGGTATAGTTCCTAGCATTTCAGTGCATATCGACATCTATTGTGACAACAATGGTGCCATAGCCCAGGCAAAGGAACCGAGTTCGAGCTCCAAATCCAGACACGTTATGAGAAAGTATCACCTTATTCGACGCATCATCACTGAGGGTGACATTAGGATGTGTAAGGTGCATGCTGATGACAACATCGCAGATCCATTGACCAAGCCTATGCCTAGGCCCAAGCATGAGAGTCACACTAGGGCTAAGGGTCTCAAGCACATTGGAGAATGGCTTTGAGTTTGCTTTTATATTACGTTGTATAATTATGAGTGTTGGACACTAGTGTTATGTTTGACTTGACGATCTTATGATATATGATATTTCATCCTTATTTAAATATTGTTTTGATCAATATTGAATAATCTGTCCAAATAATTCATTATTAACAAATGGGATCACTTTAAGTGTTATGGTGAATGAAACCCCCATTAAGTGAAATGAAGTTTTGAATTATTGAAAGTCTATAGTTTGAAATCATCAAATGGACATGGATGATTTCATTAGTGACTATATTGTAAGTTGACTGATAGCGCCAGGTTTCATGGGCTATAGGGACATGGAGATGTCTAGTCATTTACATATATGTGTATGGATGATACATGTAAGAATGACCCACCTTAAGACTCTACAAAAGAGATTGTAAAGTTTTAAGTTTAACTAGGATTAGTAGATTCCTCAGACATGAGTATGTTGTGGTCTCACTTGATGATTGGTATTTCTTTGACACTGTTAAACGCTTTCCGTAAAAGGGAGTTATAAAGGCAGTTGTTAGGATTGCAAAAAGTTGAGTGGGAGTCATAGTCATACAAGATTGGAGAAGTCCTCCTGGTACGTGTATACTGTGATACATTGAACAGAATTTGTGTCTCGGCCACTTGAAGAGAGAACTGAAAATGCATGGCCATGCTCGGATGATTATTTGAAATCATCCGTTTAATTGACAGTTCAAACTCGGAGTTCAAGAAACACATTTGACGCAAGATATGAATGTCACCATATCGTCAAATAAGACATTAAGAGACAAAGGTATCTTATATTGCACACTTGTTTAAGGACAAGTGGGAGATCGAAGGAATTGTGTCCTTTAAATTAATGTGCAATGACTAAACTTGGAATAGGACAATTAACTGAATGAATTTAATCCGATTATTTTAGGAGTCGTAGTGCTTTGCTAGAAGCCAACTACGATTGATGAGGTTAAACAGGTTAAACTCATAGCTATTATAATCGGGTCCTATGAGGTCACATGCTCAGAGTTGACGGACTAGATCAACGGAAAAGATGGTTAATTATTAATAGATATTAGATATAATTAATAATAAGACTTATTATTTATTTAGGAAATAAATAATAAGTTATGAAATCAATTAGAGATTAATGGATTTACCATTGATTGCCAATTAAATGCCCTTAATTATTGAATGAATAATTATGGAAATCAAATTAGGAGAATTTGATCCGTTGAGATTAATTGTGATGGATTTCGTGCGAAGAAGAAACGAAAAGGGTTTTTCTTCATCGGGGACAAAAAGAGGAAAAGGAAAAAAAAGTAAAAAGAGTTTTTTCTTCTTCTTCTTTTCGGGTGAAGATCATCGCACACCAAAAAAGCAATCTGATTGCTTCCCTTCGTCCATTCGTCCTAGCAGTCGAAGACAAGGGGATCTAGACGGGCTCGTGTGGACCAACTAGAGGAGCAACACGTGGAGCTCTCATCGATTTCAATCCTACCCGATCAGATCCGGTTCACGCATCAAAGGTATTCTCTTGATCTATCAACTATGTTTATAGATCCGATTATTAGATGTTTAGATACGATCTGAAATTCCGCTTAACGCATATAATAATAACCAACATACTTATGGAAAAAGTCTGCTGGAAAACCATCCAAGCCCGGGGCTTTGGAAGAATTCAGCTGCAAAAGGGCAGCAAAAATCTCTCTCTGAATATGGTTCACTGAGAATAGCGTTCTGCGCCGCTGACACTTTAGTTGGAAGAGAACTAAGTAAAAAAGGCATAGTATCAGACGTCAATTGGCTGACAGAAGTAAAAATAGTCTCAAAATACCGCACAGCAATCCGCTGTAAGGAATCCCCATCTTCGCAAAGCAAACCATTACTGTCACGAAGATGAGTAATAGTATTTGGCCTCCGTCGTGCAGTAGCTTTACTGTGCAAAAACCTTGTATTATTATCTCCTTCCTTAAGCCAACTAACTCTAGACCGCTGCTGCCACATAATCTCTTCCCTAAGGTGCCACTCATCCATCTCCTTGGTCAAAGCCTCCTCCTGCACCACCATATCAACTATTCTAGGTAACTGCCGAACAGCCTCCAACTTCCTACGAATACACTCAATATTCCTATTCACATTACCAAAACAGCGCTTATTCCACTGAGTTTTTTTTTTTTTTTTTCGATCAAATATTCCACTGAGTTATATAGGCTGCTTCAAACGTTCTAACTTATCTATAATATTCAAACCAGACTCTAAAGTTGACCACTGCCTCTGAACAAGGGGAGCAAAGCGAGGATCTCGAGACCACATAGCTTCATACCTAAATAATCGCTTAGAAATTCTGCCGGTGTCCTTCAGAGATAGCTGCAAGGGTGCATGATCAGAATGAAAAGTGGTCATATATATGGATAACCTTAGCAAAGGGGAACACCTTTCTCCACTCAGAGCAAGCTATGACTCTATGTCTCTATCTAATCTACACCTCATCTCCTCTCTGCCAAGCCGCCGATTTGAATAAGTAAACTGATGTCCTTTGAATCCTATGCCAACCCGAATTAGGGTTTTTTCAACTTTGATGTCGGTTGCTTCAACCTCCGCAACTACATGTCACGTCTTTCTTCGCAACCGAACACCACTTTATCACCATTCCTTCCACGACCAAGCAACTTTCTTTGGTTTCTCCATCACATATTCATGTTCTGTGAACAACGTGGTGCTTGGAGAAACTGTATGGAGGAACCGACCAAATTTCCGACCTCCTCTTTTTCCGATTCATCGTTCACTGAACCTGCGAGTTTAAGAAAACAATCAAATTCAGTTTGAGCCATTGTTTTCTCGCCAACTTCAAAACCCGCAGCGAAATCCCATCCTGGTTTCGCAGCAGTCAGCGCTCATGCTTGAAATTCAAGCAGAAATCCGTATCTGTTGGAACAGTTATTTTATTGAGCAAGTATTTCATCCTGTTAGAAACCTAACAACCAGGTGAGGTGAGAACTGAGAAATCAGAGTGCTTGAAACATGTTCAAAGCAAAACATAAACGTTTTATGTAAACACATAAATTAGCAACGCAGACTCATCTACGGATGCACTGGCTGGGTCAGCGACCTGCCTGGCCCCCTCTGCTACTTCCAAGGCACCGACTTTCTGATATGATCTTCCCATCAGTTGCTAGCAGATCTGTCTATAAACTTCATGTTTAAGTCAGTAACTTCAAAAGATATTCAAGACACAATCCTCTTGCTTTAAGATTGTTGGAAAATAATACTGAATATTAACAGGCGGATAAACAAGTTACTGAATTAAATAACATGAATATAAAATACAGCAAACTAGAAGTGGATTGGATCGAGTCACATTCGACGTTTTACTTAAAGTAATATTGCCGCCCTACTGTGTTGGGACTCTCTGGCAGTATGCTTCCCAAGATAAAACGATCATCGACAACAACTTAGCACCAAGCTTTGCCGATCGAACTTTTCTGGTCTTTGCCTATCAACATCGACACACTAATACGAATGGAAAACCAGGAGGAAAGCTGATGTTTTCTGTGTATATTAAGTGTAAAGTGAAGTTCAATATATAGGATAGATTCCAACTCCCATGGAGTGAACCGTCCATAATCACACATGCGTCCTTGAGGTGATTCCTAACTTCCCACTATGTGGGAAGACCCAGTCCAACATTGTCTTGGTTTTCTTCACACTTTATAGCACAAATCCCAACAAATATTCCCTGCAATTTTTACTACTCTCTTTATCAAAGACTTCTGGACTCTTAAAATGTTCCAGATGCGCTTTAAAAACATTGTCGAAAATGCCTGCTTAGCCGACGTTTGTAACTTGTTATAACTAAACCGTTCTCAGAGTCAATGTGATGCTCTTGTTAGTAGTTGTTATATATACCCTTAATGCACTCTTCAAAAGATTTGTGTTAGAACTTGGAAGCAGTTAGACGCGCAGTGCAAATTCTCAACTGCAAGCGAGGGTCAAATTGGTGTAACCTAGATTACAGTTGACTCTTAAGGCCACAATAGACTAGCCCGCCTGACCTGAGATATAGTGGCTACAAAATAGGCAGCCTTCCATATGGGTAAATAGCCAAGGCTTCAGCATCAAATGAATCTACTCGGCATTTGCTTCACGTTTCCAATCCCTACTACTAGTTGCTCCAAATTTCAGCATTATTGGTCATGGGAATTGGGAAGCACGACGGAGAGGACGAGAAGTTATCAAATGCAACACAGGAGACACAGGCTTTGAAAATTGAAACTGATAATTTTATACAACCAAAAACAAGGGGCTCATGTGTGTGTTAAGCTAAACAACAACCATTTCTAATTTACAGATGTGTTCGGAACTTGATGGGAATAAAAATAATATAACTTCTCGCAGAATATGTCCAATGAATACAGTAATTATAAAACTGCTAGTGAAAGAGAGCAAAAAACTAAGCATGTTTTGCTAAGCTAACCAAAACTAATATTTTTACATCCAGAGTCGAATCTACTTTAACAATACCATCGGTGCCGTCTACACCAATCAATTTACCTGTATAGCCCCGGAGCACACCTCCCATTATTTTAATCCTGTCTGATTTCTTCGGAGGCACTATATCCATTTCTGTGGGAAGCACCTTAACTGTATCCCCTCTGCCACTACTACCAAGAGATACTCTACAAGAGCCATCCTGGAAAATCACAGCTAATCAGTAGCACGTTTAATACAAGCATATATCAGTAATATTTTTTAGTAACAATTCAGCAAACCATACCGAGAGGACCTCCTGAATAACCCCAATACTTTCCTCGCCTGCTTTCCGTACGGTAACTAATATGTCAGGCATGAAGCCCATCCCTTCACTTTCCCCACCTGCCATGGAAACCTTAATCAAAAAACTAGAAACATAATTAAATCCAAGTTTACAGTACAATAACTTGTCAATCAGCCCAAGCCCCAAGCACAAATATGATAATAAAGTTTCATTTCACATGACACAAACGGTGTGTCTGTATGAACACGTGTTATTCTTGGCAATAATAATCTGTCATACCAATTGGAGACATGACGTCAAGACCACCAGTGCCTGGTGTCATAGGCTGTCCCCCAGGCGTTCCTGGCAAATAAGACGCTGAACCAGGCGTCATTATCTGACCAGGAGTAGATGGCAAGTATGGGCTAGGAGCATAGGCTGTAAAAGAATCACAATTGGTAAGCACGCGAACAGTTTTGGTTACTAGTTTTACAACCCTAACCATCAATATCTAAGTATATTTTAGTTACCATAAGAAGGCGGTGAATCTCGAGGCGTTCCTGCATCACTATAACTTCCACCTGGAGTGCTGGCCCATCCTGAACCTGGTGTAGGGGCTTCATATGTCCTACGTGGAGGACTACCGGGCTGGGAAAAATGGAAAATGAATATGTTAAAATGTCTGAGGCTCATTGGCATCAATACATGCAGCAACTCAATGTCAAACTAAGTAAAACTCATAACCTGATACTGTGGGCTGCTTGCCCATGATCCAGGATTTCCATCTTCCCAACTCTCTCTGGTGAATTGATTGCAAAAGTTATTCAATAATTACAACAAGAAGGATTTTGCCATAACTTGAAACAATAACAGGCAAGTATCTCAAGTCGAGAGACATGTTTTATCTCCAGTCCAGAGACGTCCTTTTTGAGATTTGAATAACGAGAACTTGCAAATCGTCATACTTCAATTTATTTAGACTGGCAAGATGGTAGCACAATTGAACGAAAAACTGACCTTGCGGGAGTCATTGGTGTATAAGGATTCCATGCCCGGTCACGCATAGGAGTCCTCATGCCATCATGATGGGGAGTGGCTGTTAAAAGTTTACAAGTAAGTTTATGAATACTAAAAGTGTTAAATGCAATATACTCGCACATATATTTCTATACTGCTAGCCTATAACAAGAAACAAAGAGAAAGAACCTCTTGAGTCTCTCATGGGAGTCATGTATGGATGCAGTGGAGTGCGTGAAGGATGCATGGGCGTCTCACTCCCCATACCGTAACGCGATGAATCACTGAAAAAGTGAACAGCAGTTCAATACCAAGATTTGAGAACTCTATTCTATTTTTTGGTAGAATAAATTGAGTTAGCTGAATTACCGGCATGGAGTTGTAACAACCACATTATCAGATATGTCTTCGCGACGAACTACAGGTGTAGTAGGACAAAATTGATAGTTTTGAATTATGATCAATATATAGGGCTAAAAAGGGCAGCAACAATTTATAACAATACTAATAATAGAACAAAACTACACTTGCCTGTCACAATTCTCATTTGAGATTCCAGTTCAATTCGAACCTCCTGGCCCTTGACACCAGTAACTCTTCCACGATAACCCTTGAATGCACCCTTCCGAATTTTTATAGTACTCCCGACCACAGCATCATCTCCTCTCCCACCTCCATTCCTTCCTCCAACTATAGTGGGGTAAAAAATAAATATTACCCAACATAGAGAATAATGTCAAAAAAGAATCTTAGAGGAAACACGATAGGATATAATGACAGGGAATTTCAGCGATGGCATAATTGTAAATGCCAGCAAATTGAACATACAGTGCGATGGCGGACCACCTCCTCGGTTGGATCTCGCTGGCAAAGCTGGTATACGATTTGATGTTTGCTGCTGAAACCTTGAAACCCGCCCCTATTATAATAATCAAGAATCCATTATTTTTTTGGTGTAGACCAAAATGAAAAGCCTGCAACCAGACGGCAGAAAGTCCAACTACCTGTTTAGTCGAAAATGACAACTTACATTGGAGTTTCCATTAGCACGCGAACCACCGACAACGACACATGATTCAGACTTGGCACAAATATACCCAGCATGCTCTAGACGATGTCGATCAAAAATGAACAAAATACCCCTATATACGTGTTCCACAGGACCTTGTTTTCCCTATGATTATCAAACCAACTGTCATAGGCAGGCTTGTTAAAAAAAATCAACCAGACAACACAAAGGACTAGGGAACAACCACATACTTGGCATGGTCCTTCAAGGATCCTAACAACGTCTTGTACCGAAATGGTGTTATTGTAACGATCTTTGACACTTTGCTTCCTATCAAGTTTGCATTTGATCTCTCTCAGCTTGACTGTAAGAACCTCAGCTCTATCAGGGACCCCTTTGAGAACCTTCCGGCAGAAAAAAGAGAGGACTGATTATAGGTTGATGATCCCAAATACACAATTCTGACAACAAAATCTAGCTAACCAGAAAAGCCTCACTCTCCACTCGTATTATGACCCCAAAATTGCGATTGCTGCATTGCATTACGTGATCATGAGATACCAGAGACAACAGAGAACATGAAACACAGTTTCTAGTAAAGATGCAGTTTACTCTATCAGGACGAGATCTCGTAGTTCGTAGTCACCAAGTTTGGTAATGCCAGAGGTGACCTCGGAGCTCTCAACCACATCATCAAAAAAAAGGCGAATCTGAATATGGTATGTTTGGGATTAAATTATGCAAAACAATAAGTAGAGGGAGGAAGGTAACAACGCCATGGTTAAAATCACCCATGAAGACAAGGCGGATAAATGACTTTTTATGAACATTATAGATACAATTAGGTGCTTACTTCTTCCTTGGCAGCGTCAGAGACAATGATGAGCACATGGCCCTCAACTTTTACAACTGTACCTGTTGCACCTTCATGAGCTCCTGATACAACTTTTACATGGTTGCCTTCTTTAAAAAATTTGCACAGTTCTTTCTCGGGAACAGCTAATATCTGTTTATAAGAGCATACCGAATAAGACATGTGGCATGCCTGTTGTATAACTTAAACCGAGTGTTTGACTGTTGATATCTCAAAGAGTTGCAAATTTGATATCTTACTGGAAGTCCCTCCATTTTGGGCTTAATATAAACTCTGTCTTCGTCGATCTTCTCGACAGTACCCTTCATGTTTTTTAGCTCGCCCTTGATAACAACCACAGCATCACCCTTCTGAAAATGACCTTTCTTTCTGTTAGCAAACAAGGTTGTTAAATTATTGATGTCCCCATCACCATTTTCATTAGGAGTCCTGAATTTCTCAAGCTCATCAAACGTGGGCTGTATGCTCTGAGTACTGATTGATTTAGTGGACACTGTTTTGTATAAGAAACCATCCTTGAACTTCATTCCCTCGATACTTTCAAAGTAATCACCTGTCATTGGATCTCTCCGGCGTTCCACACGGATATGCAACTCTCTGATAAAATAGCAGTGAAGCGGACTGAGTAAAGATAGATTCGGAAAAAAACTGTCACAACATATAAAACCATTAGCACCTTGCTTCTTCAACATTCATAAATCGGGGTGGGGGAACAAAAGCCTTCTTGGACTTATTTTCCTTGCCTTCCTAAAATAAACAGGTAAAGCAGCATTCATGTAAAATAAATGCACAGTGACCAATAATAATACTACAACGAGTGTGGCCATGATTAAAGTGTGAAAAGGCCAGTAATACGAGTGTGCTACAACTGAACAGTATGTAAACTGAGGACTGGGAATACTGTAATTAATGTAGACAGAATGAAAGGTTTGGTGTGGTATTTGCAAAAGGCTGACAAAACTCATTTAAATAACTAAACAAAGATTACCAATTTGTTAACCAAGGCCTGTAAGTCAATTCTGGGTATCAGTTTCACTGTAACTTTCTGCCTGACATTATCCACATCCACCACCTAAAGAAGAAGAAAGCTCAAATGTTAGACTCAAAAGCGTTGCAGCTTTATAAATGTGCAGGTTGCTATCTGTACCTTTGCTAGATCTCCCTTATATTTACCAATCTTCATTCGGACCCATGTATCTCTGGCAATGTCAATTACTTTACTTTCGACAGAGAGAACATCAGTCATTTCACGAATTGGCACAAGAGTAATTTTCTGAGCATATATGTTACGCAGTCCTTTGCAAGCCTAGAGAAGAAATGAATATTCCATTTCAGCCCATGGATCCATCAGAAAAAGAGATAAACTCTGAATAATCTACTAACGATAAATGTTTATAAGCTAAAGAGCATGTATAGGTACCTCCCTCACGTGAGATTCTTTATCTGCTTCAACATATATATAGTTTTTGAGATGATCTAGAGCAATGGCAGACTTGATTTGCAGTTCAGATCCTTTATCTATATATTTCTGCATCAAACAAACAGCCGTCTCTCGCTGGCGGCCAATCTACAAGCAGAAAAGTACAACTTAGCCTAGATTAGTTCATTCAAATCTCACGAGCAGAAGTAGAGACGCATCTTATAACCAACTTACAGCGCATTTCACTATCCAAAGTTTTGGGTCCTCGACCGAGGGGAGCAGGGCCAGTTGGTCTACTTCAGTAGTTTCCTCGTCATATTCATAGTGACGAGACTTGTTGGCATACCTAGCAGCTATTCTCCTTTCCATTGCTTCAATGTCTTCTTGGTCATCTTCCCGAGGTAGCAGCGGCCGGTGCCTCGTTCTACCATCATCATCCGGAATTTCAGCTCCAGCATCGTTTATGAAGTCTAAACAACAGAAAGGATCAATAATCAATCGTGAAGCACGAATTTCTAACTCATACTGATTCAAACTAATTTAGAACAAATATGGCAAAAAGAAACTGATAAAACGCAGAAACCCTAACCGTCCTCTCCATCCTCCTCTTCCTCCTCCTCATCGCTATCAACAGCAGCTTCAAGGTCAAAAAACTGAGAACCAGACCGCCTATTAGGAGCACGTCGACGAGCACCACCACTACCACCGCCATAAAAATCCTCGTCATCATCATCATCTTCTTCTTCATCCTCATCCTCCTCAGCAACGTCATCAATAAACTGAGATCTGCCTCTCTTCCTACCACGCCCTAAATCCTCCTCTTCGTCTAAAGGCTCCTCTTCTTCTTCTTTTTCCACTTCCTCCTCCTCCTCTTCCGCCTCGAGATCGTCGTCGTCGTAGCGAGGCATCTTCAAATTCTCGTCAGACGTGAAAAATCGGGTTCAGCGTTGGATCGATTTGAAGTTTCAAGTGTCGAAAGAGGCACGGCGAGGAGAGATGATTAAGAACAAAACTATCGCGAAATGTCTTGATGGGCCTCTCATACGATAGATATTTCATTGGGCTCGGCCCTGCTAATACACATTTTCCATACGGCGTCGTGTTTTTGTAAAAGTTTGTTTATCTGATTTTGGTTGCGTGAAAATTGCACGATACAGTACAGCCATTATAGAAGTGTAAAAGAAAAAGAGCATGTTTTTTTTCTTTTTGACACGGTTTATATTAATACTGTTGAAATTTCGTTAAATTATTACTGTTGTAATGTTGAAACTCAAAATTCATAGAACGTGAAATTTAATTGATGTTACCGTATTTGTTATTATTGTGGGTTCTTTTATGTTGTATTGTAATCTTTTGATATTCAAAGTTTTAGAACATAAATTTTGGTAAATGCTAGCACTGAAATTGCAATTGGGATTCATCGTTGCTATACTATCTTATATCTTCGTTTTGTCTTATTGTTTCAATTTTGTTTGACTGACAATGTTATTTTTATAAGGCCGGTCAACTTTGATTAATTATTGATGGATTTTTACAAATTAGTCGCGATGGTAATGTCAACGTTGGAAATATTTGATGCTCTAATAATAGACGACTATGATTAATAAATGCTTGAACGTTTACGAAGAAGATGATGTTGACATAAATGACCACGTTAACCCGATCGTTGGTGTTAATGAGGTTGAACTGCGACTTTTGTTGGATTTCCAGCGTAATTGGTCAACATCTGATCCTGAAGGTGGTGGAAGAATAGTCAGCCGCAGTGGCGGACCTAAGTGGAAGTTAAACCAGCTATAGCCCGGCAAGATTAGAAAGCTACCTTGGGAAAAAAATAGCCCGATCAAAATTTAGAGAAGTTGGAGAACAGGCCTTCAGATTCGCGTCCTTCTCATCATCGTCCTATAGAAACGGAAGCACGCAGCCGGAGACGGACTGCCCGGTTCCGTTCGATCAACAGCCCATCAACGAGTACAACAATTTGCCCACTAACTGGGCTTCTGTTGATTTATTGGAATATTGTTCGAGATTGTTTGTCACGGAGGCCGCGTTTGCCTTGTTTGTTGGCGTTCCGGTGGCGTGGTTCGGTGCGGTGGGGCCGGATTCGGAGCCGGTGGAGAGGATATTCGTGGCGGCGTCGAGTGGGGTTTTGGTAGTGATGCTAGATTTGGTCAGGATGTATTTGGGGTGGGCTTATGTTGGGAACCGATTGCTCAGCGCAACTGTGGAATGTGAGTTTGTACACATTTGTGCTCAGCAGGTGTTTGATGAAATGTCTGACAGAAGTATATAGTTGCTAATTGTTGTTAATAAGGTTGAATTTGTTCAATCATTGAGCTGAGCAGTCTCTAACTACTACTCTTTTCTTATGCAGATGAAGAAACAGGATGGTACGATGGACAGGTGATTGAATCATCATAGTAAACTTGTTGAAGCCTTTTCTAATGCTCTTATATTTGCCTACGCATAATGCTAATAAAAACTGATTTATGCCTAATATTTTCACTGCGTGTTCTTTTTTAATCTTTATTTTAAGGTTAATTTAGCTTTTGAAATATTTGAAAAGTTCTGACTGATGGAGCTACATGACAGGTTCACAGAGCAAAGTTCTGACTGCGTGTTCTTTTTTCCGCTCACCTAGTTTTTAAACCCTAGATCCGCCACTGGTCAGCCGCCTAGCTAGGAGGGACAAATTGGAATAGGCAAAAGTTAGCCTGGTCATCGGTGTTACCGCGACTTTTGTAGGATTTCCATTCGATATAAGGAGTAAACAAATTGGAACCAAATTGAATAGTGTAAATAAGTCTGGTCGATAAATTTGTAGATTTATTTCAATCTTTATTTGATAAATTTGATTGAGTAAAGATCACATGAAAAGTATATGTTACGGTGAGAAATGAGAAGTCTTCATACCATTAGATCTAAGATCCTATAGTGGTTAATAATCAATATATTTAGCAATTAATTAATTGTTAATTATGGTTTAAAAGGTATTATCGGAATAAATCGGAATTTCCTTTCTTTTTCTTTTCTTTTTTGTTGTTGTGTTTCAATCAAACCTCATATTCTCTCTCCTCCGCAAAATCACGAATCGAACTCCTCCGTCACCGACGCCGATCGGTTCGATTGGCCTCCACATCTTCCACCGCCGCGACAGCATCCCTCATCATCATAAACATCTCCACCTCCTCAGATCCAAATCCAAACCATCCAACTCTCTTCTTCATCCCACCTCGATAGCAACAACGATGCCGATTCCGGATCTGATTTCACCTTCAGTTTGCCAGATGAGTGCTTAGCCATCATCTTCCAATCGCTCGGAGCCGCGAACGTAACGGCTGCTGGAATCTTGGAAACCCCGGAATCTGTGCTTGACAAGCTCTGGGACATAATGGTTTTTAGGGTTATTGTGTGTGGTTGGTGTTTGTTGCGGGATTGCTGAATTGAGCGGCAGAGATGGATAATTTTGTAGTGTATTGGTATGCGGGATTTCGTGATGAAGCGATTGCGAGTTTTTGTTCGATTTGGGGCTGTTGGTTGTGATTGGTTTTGGGTGATTTAAGATTCTTGATGGGTATTGTGAAAGTTGGTGATTTGGGATATTTTTCCGTCATTGGATCTGAATGAATGATAATCTTGCTAATAGTTGGCTAGGGATTGTGTTTGAATTAATCTAGTGGATTAGTTGTGTGAATTTTGATAGAAAGGTTAAGGGTTCCTTATCTTATTATGGTTGTTGGTGATTACAGTATGCCTAGCATGACTACCAATGAGGACGTGGTTGTGAAGAAGAGGTTGAGAATTAAATGTGGCTCAAAGAAATTTGAGAAGGAATGTGTGACTGGTGAAGTTAAATCGGTGCATATGGTTCCCATTATCAATGATTGGGGTCATAGTCTTGCAGTGAAAGGAAAATCTGATTCTTTGAGAGTGAAGGGTACACTGTTCCTTCTGTCGGAGTGAAGTTTGAGGATTTAGCTGTCTTGGGTTCTAAGAAAGAAGATTATGAGAACATGGATGAGATGAGGCTGAAGTTGTTGCTGGGTGAGTATGGATTGAAATTTGAAGGCAGCTTGGATCAACTCAGGGAATATGCGATTGGGACTTTCCTCTGGCCTGATCAGCTCTAGATTTTAGTATAAATATGAAATTGTAATACTTTAAAGGCTGTAAGCTTTAACTTCTACAATGATATGTTTATAAGCGACTTTAAAATGTCTCGTCTATGTCTGATTACGAATTTTTTTTATAAATCTACCTATGTTATGTACACATCAGCTACGATTTTTTTGTACAAATCTACGAATGTTATATACAACAGCTACGAATTTTATGTACAAATCTACGAATGTTATATACACAAAAGTTATGAATGATAATTGAATCAAAATACGTAGCATAATATTCGTAGCAATTACATACAATATTCGTAGCATATTATTCGTAGTTTTTCAAAGGATAATTCATAGCATCTCAAGTGAGCCGAAAAATCTACAAATTTACGAATGTTATATACAGCAGCTACGAATTTTTTGTACAAATCATTGTTGTTGGTGTTTTTCCAATTTCATCACCGAAAAGCTCGGATAGTCTCTTCTTCCATCACTTGGGGATGCTACAGGAGCTATGTCGAGATTTTTTTCGGCCTAGTCTTTCAGGTGATCGCACAACACTGCTTGGGTGGATTGGAGTATTGCCACGCGAAGGTGTGAAGTCTAGAAAATGTCATACTGTTATGAGCTAGATCCATTTTATAAAAGTACCACTTGAGAGAAATATTGAGGCACTCTTACCACCATTAACATAATAAAACAGGTAGAAGCTGAGAGCGACAAAGCACTTGAAGAGATTCACAGGCAGATCAAAGGTGAAGCCATTGAGAACAATGGAATGGGAAGCGAAGGGATTTGGCGGAAAAGGGAACGATCAGCTTGTTCTGATCCCTATTCCAGTTTTGTATTTATAGACTTGACATAAATTACATGAGAGTACCCCAAGAGTTACTTTGTACAGGAAAGCCCTAAAGTATCAGGAATGTGGAACGAGGCCCAATACTCAGGAATGTGGAATGAGGCCCAATACCCCCCCCCCCCTCAAGCTTGGCGATGCAGAAAATTCGACACGCCAAGCTTGTCGGATAATCGGAGGAGGACATCGGAGGACAACGCCTTGGTGAATAGATCAGTCGGTTGAAGGACGGAAGGAATGAACTTGGGAGAGATGAAGCCGCTGGTGAAGTGCTGTCGAACCAGGTCGCAGTCAAGTTCGATGTGCTTCGTGCGCTCGTGGAATACCGGATTCCGAGCAATGTGGTTCGCCGATTGATTGTCACAGCACATCGCAATTGGCGTGGAGACGGTGATGCGCAGGTCGCGGAGGACAGCTGCTATCCAGACTAATTCACAGCAAGTATTGGCCATAGCCCTATACTCAGATTCCGCCGACGAGCGAGATATAGTGGATTGCTTGCGAGTGCGCCAGGAAATGAGCGAAGGACCCAATTTGATGCAATAGCCAGATGTGGACCGACGAGTTACAGGGCAATACGCTCAATCAGCATCACAGAATGCTTCAAGTACGAGAGACCCTTTGGCTGGATAGAAGAGACCCTGAGCTGGGGCATTTTTGATGAACCGAAGGACCCTGTTGGCAGCCTGAAGATGGTCAATTGTGGGACTAGCAAGGAACTGACTAAGAGTATGAACAGAGAAGGCAATGTCTGGCCTTGTGACATTGAGGTACACCAACTTGCCTACTAACCTACGATATTGAGTAGGATCTGCCAGTTTTTCAGCTGTGGATAATGCTAGTTTTTGTTTGATATCCATAGGTGTGCTGCAGGGCTTACATGCAAGAAGACCAGTCTCCACAAGTAAGTCCAATGCATACATTCGTTGGTTGAGAAAAATGCCATCGGAGGATCTAGCCACTTTTAGGCCTAGGAAATATTTGAGAGTGCCAAGGTCTTTAATTCTGAATTCAGCATGTATAAATGCCTTAACATGAGCAATGCGAGATGTGGAAGTTCCAGTTAGTACTACATCATCTACATAGACTAGAAGGATCAAAAATTCCCCATTGTGGTCATAAGTAAAGAGAGAGTGATCATGAGAGCTCTGAATAAACCCATAGGTTAACAGTGAGTCGGCAAATTTGCTAAACCATTGGCGAGGAGCCTGTTTAAGTCCATAAATACTTTTGGTTAACTTGCAAACCATGCCAAGTTGTTTTTCAGTCTTGTAGAATCCTGGAGGTGGTGCCATATATACTTCCTCATGTAGGTCACCATGTAAAAAGGCATTATCCACATCCAATTGAAATAAAGGCCAATCTTTAGAGGCAGCCAAGGCTATAACTGTGCGAACAGTGGTCATTTTGACCACTGGAGCAAATGTTTCGTTATAGTCTATGCCCTCTTCTTGGGAGAAGCCCTTGGCAACTAAACGAGCTTTTTATCTTTCAATTATTCCATCAGAGTGTCTTTTGACCCTAAAGATCCATTTAGAGCCCACACAGTTTTGACCAGGAGGTAGTGTAGTGAAAATCCAAGTGTTGTTAGACTGTAATGCCTGAAGTTCCTTCTCCATGGCAGCCTGCCATTGAGGGTCTTTGCAGGCTTGTGTATAAGAAGTGGGTTCAATAATACTAGAGATCTGAAAAATATATTTCTTGTGTGAAGAGGAGCATTCATTGTACTGGACATAGTCTGAGATAGGATATTTTGTCATTGTGTTACCACATACAAAGTCTTTAAGGAGTACCGATGGCTTAGGCACTGACAGGTCGTCGTTGTACCTGCAAATCTAAATTTATATTTTCCTTACTCCGAACTGTGGGTTAGAACAGTGGCAAGCAAGGGTCGAACCCAAGGGAGCTAGATAGTTACTACTTTGTTCTGTAAGAGGGAAAAAGAAACGATTGGGTGAAAGTAATTGATTAGGAAACAGTAGCAAATCACGAAATCAACGAGGGTGTAAATATCAGAGAGAAATATTCAGACTAGGGTTTGATTGTGACTTGTTTTATCATTGACTTCTAAATATCGTATTTCTTATTCCTAAGTGTGGTTACTTCCATTCCAAGTTATAACCTAAAGTAGAGTCTTTCCGGACGCCTACACCACAATCTACTTCCTTTCCGGGTTGTAGAATTCTAACCCTAGCAATTTAATACTCCATTCCAAGATATATCAAATTAGTGCTCTATTTGTTCTCAACGGTCTAGTATCAAACAAACAGTAAATATGGGACTTGTATTGCTCGGCTAAGCCTAACCGTTCCGAGTATCAACTTAGCTTCGCAATACAAATCGAGATTAATAGCACAAGGACTAGTAGAATAACGAAATAAGCATTAAGCAACAAGTCTCGAAAACAAACGTCACAATGTTTAAAACCCTACCCCGAATAATGGGATTTAGTTACACATGGCCATTAAGGCAAGACAATAATAAAAGGGATGAATGAACTTCTCTATAGCCGAGAGAATGATGAAACACCGGGCCAGGAGAGCTGCTGAACGCCGGAGCAAGCCTTGGAGCCGAGAGGATGAGATGAGCCGAGAGCTTGAATGTGAGAAGAGAGCTCTTGGTTTTTTTGGATGATTATTGCTGCTGCTCGCTGCTCTTATTTATAGAGTAGGGTGGGCTCGAAATCCCCCTTAAGTCGGCGTATTCCTTAGGAAACAGAATAATATTCGGCCAAGTCCAAAAAATAGATTAGGAAATATTCCCAAATCTTTTGCGTAATCGACTTAGCTTTATCTTCAAGCAAACTTCATGTGCAAGTCTTCTAGGCTCTTCTAGGACCTTCTACGGCCTTCTCAACCGCCACGCCTCTTTGGAATTGACGAGCCGAAGTTTGGCCTTGGTTTTGCTCGTCTAGGGCCGGAATTAGGCACGTCTTGGGCAAGGGCTGGTTCCACTCGGGCGTTTTGTCTGCGAAGTGAGATCCTCCGAGTTCTTAGGCATTTCAAACAACTTGGTCGAGCCGGATTTTCCAGATTGTCCCATCTGGTCGAGAAACTTGGTTTTGGTGCCTATCAGCGTGCGCGAAACCTTTGGGACTGAGCCAACTGCCAATCTGCTCGAGCGTTCTTCTTGGTTTCCCGACATATTCCACCTTCTTTGCTGTTCTGATCACTTTTCTCAAGGCAGATTTGTCATAGGAGTCAGTTTGGTCGAGCGATTTGAATTCAGTACTTGTCAGCGCGCCTGAGGCCTAGAATCTGCATCCACCCGGTCGGCTGGATTTGGGGTCACTCTCCCACCCGGTCGGGTGAATCTCCATTGTGCTGTTTTTGGCATGAAATGCCGTCTTTTAAGTGCGTTTCCTCTTAGAGCTTCCAAACCACCTGAACTGCAAAACAACACTAAGAAGTAACTGTTTGCATAATAAAGTGTCGAAATTGGTGAGATTTGATGACTCGATGAGTCGTATAAATACGGCTCATCAGGCACCCTTGCAGATCGACGTAATGTAGGAGGCTGAGTAGGTGGCTCAGTAGGAGGCTCAGTAGATGTATGATCTAAAGTAGTAGGCTCAGAAGACTTATCAATTGTATTTTCTGGTGCAGGGGCAATAGTAGGAGCTGGGAATAACATAGGTTCCCCAAAGAGATCTGTTGTCGCAAAATGTGGCAGAGGGACATGAGAAACCACAGGTAAAGAGGTACGTTTTTCTGTAAAGGGAAACTTATCCTCATGAAAAATATCATCTCTGCTTACTAAGAAGGCATGATGTTTCAAAGAAAATAGTTTGTATCCTTTTTGACCGTGTGGATATCCTAAAAAGATGCAGGCATCAACACGTGGATCAAATTTCTTTCTTCCAACAGACACAGTTGTGGAGAAACAAAGACATCCAAACACTCGCATGTGATCGTAAGTGGGAGCTTTGTTGAATAAGACCTCTCCAGCAGACCTGAAGGTAGTCTATTGATCACATAAGTTGCTGTCAATACGCATTCACCCCAGAAAATATCTGGTAAGGCAGCCTGAAATTTGTGCGCACGTGCTACTTCAAGTAAGTGTCTATGTTTGCGCTTAACAACACCATTTTGTTGAGGAGTATAGATGCAAGATGACTGATGTATACATCCTTCTTGTGCCAAAAACTATGTGATTGTATTGCTGAAAAATTCTGAACCATTATCTGTGCGGAAAATTTTGATTTTCTTCTCAAACTGATTGTGGACCATTCCGAAAAATTGTAGGATCACTGCAGCGGTTTCATGCTTGGCTTTCAACAAGAATGTCCATGTGGTTCGAGAGAAGTCATCCACTAAGGTAAGAAAATACCTTGCACCAGTGAATGTAGATGTGTGAAAAGATCCCCATATGTCACCATGGACTAGCTCAAATATGTGTGTAGAATGAGTAGTACTATTAGGGAACTGTAATCTTGTTTGCTTCGCTAGAGGGCAAATGTCACAATGAAAATGTTTCTTATTGAAAGGTGCTGTAGAAAATTGTTTTCGAAAGTTGTCTGACAAGGTTTTGATAGAAATGTGGCCTAGTCTATAGTGCCAAAGAGCTAAGTTGTCCTTTGTGCTTGCTGTAGTGCAGTTAGCTATGACTGTAGGGCACTTGATCTGGTATAGGCCATCAATTAACTCACCAATCACCTGGACATTGCGCTTGACTCGGTCCTGAACATAACACTGTTTATCAATAAATTGTGCAGTGCAATTTGATGTAGTGATCAACTTCCCAATGGAGAGCAGATTAAACTGGAAATCTGGAACTAGGAGAACCTCATGGATCTCAAGATGTGGATTTATAACACAACTGCCCATGTGAGTAACCGTAGCTTTACTCCATTAGGCATAAGAACCTCATATGGTATTTTAAGAGTTTGGACATCATGTAAAAGATGCATATGCGGTGTAACATGATCAGTGGCTCCACTGTCTAAGATCTAGGTATTAATTGAAATTTTTGTAGTTGTAAGGCAGGATATACCTGCCATGTGAAACTGAGAATCCTCTCTTTTGTTCTGGTGATTAAGCAGGTTGAATAGCTTGGTGAGCTGCTCCTGAACTTGGGAAAGCTGGTTGGGTGAGCTACTTTCCTGTCCTGCGGGTAACATTGTATCATTGTTGACAGTAGATATATTACTTGCGGAAGAGTTATTTTTAGTGACATTATGTGCCATAGACTTGTATCCCTTATTGGATTGAGTAAAGCTTCCCCTGTGTAATCTGTGGCCTGGTGGATAGCCATTAAGTTTGTAGCATGTGTCCTTAGTGTGTCCTAGTGTATTACAATGAGTGCAGAGTAATTGCCTTCGATTGCGCATACCAGCAGAACTAGTAGAATTAGAGTTCCCTGAACTGTTAGTACTTTGCCTGTCACTATAGTTCTTGTAACTTCTATCAGTGGTAGTGCTGTTATGTGAACTGTAGAGAGCTGATGCTTCGAAGACCACTGGTTTGGTGATATTATGCTGTGCTTCATCATCCAGGACAGTAGAATAAGTTTCATCCAAGCCAGGCCTAGGGCGCGTAGCAAGTATTTGCGTTCTAACTGAAGCATGAATATCATTTAATCCCATTAGGAACTTCTGTGTCCTGGTCTTTTAGCTTCTTGTCCTTCATACACATAGTGGATTTGCATTTGTCTCCCAGTTCACATAGTTCATAATCTTTGTAAGAGTCTTCATCTCCCCATAATTGGAGAAGTTTACCAAAGTATGTAGAGACGTTCATATCTCCTTGCATAAGTAGACTGATCTCCTTGGTTATGGAATACTCTCTCATGCTATTATCACCTCCAAACCGATTTTGCAAGTTGATCCAGGCTTGAGTGCAACTGACAGAGTGGACCAGAGATGCTGCAATATCATCAGCTACCGAGTTAATGATCCATGACAAAATTACACCGTTACAACGTTCCCAGTGCGCTAGTTGATACAGATCATTAGTCGGTCTGGGAAATAGTCCTTGAACAAAGCCAAACTTAGCTTTGATGCCTAAAGCACGCGTCATGGATGCTCGCCAGGGAATATAGTTCGCCACCCCAGTGAGTTTATTGGAAACAAGGGATGCTCCAATGTTTTCATTGTGTCCGACGAAAAGCGAGTCATCAGCTGGATTAAAGAACTCAGATGGAGGAACAACGACCGGAGTAGTCGGAAGCGCCTGGGAAGATGTTGTGACAGAGCCAGAGGAAACATCAGTTGCTGTTTGTGCAGCCATGGCTTACTAGGATGGGAAGAAGAAAAACAGAGAGGTAATTGATCGAAGGAGAGAAAAAAAAATATGGCAAAGAAACAGGGATCGAAGAAAAGCAATTGTGGATTGATAAACCTGTAGTTCTGATACCATGAGAGCGACAGAGCACTTGAAGAGATTCACAGGCAGATCAAAGGTGAAGCCATTGAGAACAATGGAATGGGAAGCGAAGGGATTTGGCGGAAAAGGGAACGATCAGCTTGTTCTGATCCCTGTTCCAGTTTTGTATTTATAGACTTGACATAAATTACATGAGAGTACCCCAAGAGTTACTTTGTACAGGAAAGCCCTAAAGTATCAGGAATGTGGAATGAGGCCCAATACTTAGGAATGTGGAATGAGGCCCAATAGAAGCAAGACTTGCCCCCGGCCAGGGGCGGATGCACATGGAGTAGAGGAAGGGCAGCTGTCCCGGGTCGATTTTCCGATTTTTCTTGAATAGTAGGCTAATGCAGTGTATTTTTGAATGATTTTTACATCTTGCTCCCTGGTCATTTTGATTATATGCCCCCTCTAGTATGAAAATAAATTACTAATCTGCCCCCGGTCCGAAAATATTTATCTCGCCCCTGGTCCGAAAAATTCCTGGATCCGCCCCTGCCCCGGCTCTGGCAACCATTAACATAATAAAACAGGTACAACTTAAAAAGCCCCTATAGTCGTCTCATTTGAAGTCCTTCACAGCTCACACCAACAACACAAAAAAACCAATCTTAGAACACAAATATCAATCAGCTTCAGATTTCAGGGTCAAGTCATGGGACAAGAACAAGCAAGTGAGCAACAGGGAATAATCTAGCTAGAATCAGTTCAACAGGTCACCAAAACACACACACAATTCTGTAAACAAACACCCATCTGAAAAAACATGAAAAGCAAAATACAAACCCCAATCAACACAAGTTAGAGTACGAATGATGCATAAAAGATCGGAATAATAGTTTAAAAAGATGCAAACCTAAAAAATCTACCAATTATGAACCGTACAATTAGCCAAAGTTCAAAAGTCAAATAACGTAATTTGTTTTAACTTTAAGCATCCATCGACTGCCTAAAGAAGGATGATATCGGTTGCTCACCTCATATAATATGACAACATTGGGATGCTTCAGTAACTTTAATATGCTTATTTTCCTTTTGATCTGCAAATACCAAAAGAAAGTACAAATCAATTTGAAAAAAGAATACAGATACTGGGTATATGAGCTTGAGCTCACTAGCAAAAAAATTTTTTGAAAAAAGAATCCAGAAACTGAGAAAAGTAGTAAAAGCAGGAATCAATTAAAAAGCGGAATGTGATCATATGAGAAGTGAGTTAACTAAGATACTACAAATTATAAATCTGCACCACAAATAGTCTCAATATCTATACGAATTCTAAATAAGAAAATCAAGCAGTGAAAACTGCTGCAAAGAAACTACAAAGTCTCATCTTACGTAGTTTATGATAGAATGTACCAATTATGAGCTATGAATTATGATCAATATAGTACAAATTTTACTATCATTCAGGCTACCACTACTACAGACAGGACATTATGCAATAGTTCAAAAATTACAACGGTTCCACTTTATGCAACGGTTTTTAAAGGAACCGTTGCATAAGATACACATTATGCAATGGTTTTTACTGAACCGTTGCATAAAGTGACCGTATGCAACGGTTTAATTTAACTGTTGCATAAAAGACACATTATGCAACGATTCATTGAAAACCGTTGCATAATGTGTATCTTATGCAACCGTTAAAACTGAACCGTTGCATATGTGTTAAGAGTAAGCAACGGTTGTGTTTAAAACCGAAGCCTATACTAAACCCTAAAATTAAAACACATAAGTCTTTCTTCTTCGCTCTTCGCTCTCATCAGTTTGGGCGAACTCATCCGCTCACCATCGCTCTTCGGCGGTGTTTGGCAACTCGCCAGTCATTCGATGGAGTCGTCGTCAACGCGATGCAGCTCGTCGACAGGTAGGCTAGCGAGTCCGCACTCGTCGGCATCCGTGAGTTTCGGCGTCGTCGATTGAACGCGGTGAGTTTTCAGCTCGCCGACTGGATTGAACGCGGTGCGGCCGTCGTCGTCTTCGGCGTCCTCGATTGAGAATCTTGGTGGGGGATTAGAGTTCAGATCCGTGAGTTTGAAGCGGAGTCAGTTGGATTCGATTGACATTGGTGCAAGGTATGGAGCGCAGATTCAGAACGGGTTCGGATCGGGCGAGCTGCTTTCAGAGTCGATTGATCTGCCTAGGGCTGGGGATAACATCTCGGTTACGATTCGGTTTAGGCCTTTGATGTTGCTGTTTTTGTTTAGGATTCGATTAACATCTCCCTGAGTGGGATAGGAGCTCAATCTGGTATGCTGTTTTTGGTTGCTCTTATGTTTCATGACTTGCTTATGGTTTTTTCTCCCATTGATTGGTTTGTTTGTTGGTCTATTGGTGATGTTGATATGCTGCTGTTTCATTATAGAGCTAAGTTGGTCTTGATTGATGCGCATTTCAGTTTCATTCTTGGATGTGTATGTGCGTGTTTGTCTCACATGTTTAAATTGAAACATTTTGATCTTGAGATTGTCCAAATATCTCATATCATTTCCTAATTATTTATCTAAGAAAGTGTCGACTATGACTTGAGATTTTGTTTTGTAGAAATCTCAAGTCATCATGTCTTGTCTTTGTAGTTTGTTAGCTGTTTAACTTCAGTCTAAATTTTTTTCACCAAACTTCTGATATTGTGAAGTATATTATATGGTTTGTGCAGAGAGTAAGTGCCCTGATGACGCGGGGAAGGATACGCGCCAACAGCTATCATTGTATCATCTACAACTACAACTAGTAATGCTGAACGCACTTTCTGTTTTGCTTTGAAAATGTGCTTTACACTTTCACTTGGTGGACGTAATCTGCTTTAGGACTTGCTGTTTACTGTAAATTTCACTTTTCAGGTATAGTAATTAGTAATAGTATAGTTTGCATTTTATGTTCTTTTGAGCTAACTCAGTATGTTAAAAAAAACTCAGTATGCTATGAAAATGATGAGTTTTTTTGTTGAGAATTTAGGGCACTGGCTGTGGTTTAAATAGAAATACATTTACTTGATTTAGTCATTTAGGTTCTTGTATATATTATTCATGTTCTGTGTGCACGGCGTTTGGTTACCATGACTATTATTCATGTTACTTAGTTTTCTTGAACATTTGTTTCTTGTTGGACTTAGGAAAACTAAGAGAGGCGGCTTCACTGGGAAAACATGTTCTTCTGAAGAACCTTATGGACTCTCTTGAGTCCTTGAAAGCGCGGGAGGCAGGGAGAAACAAGGATGAAGAAGAGGAAGCAATAACCCGTTGCATTTGATTGTAGAGGGACTCTCTTGATCTTTTGGCAAGATAAATTACTGTAGTGTTTACATTTGATTGTTATGTGAAGTTGTATGAATGATGTAATGAATGGTTGTATTTTCAGTGAAATGAAAGTATTTTGATGTTTGGAAAATGAGTAACAGAGAATTATATTTGTTTGCATTTTGTGTTTAATTTTTTAGGTGGATTTGAGCTATAAAACAATCAAAATATTGCAAAATTTTTCCGTATTTTATGCAACGGTTCTCTGCTCAAAACCGTTGCATAATGTTATGACATTATGCAACGGTTTTCTCTTGAACCGTTGCATAATGTCATGACATTATGCAACGGTAGCTTATGCAACGGATGAGGAACCGTTGCATAATGGTCCTCAGAACCGTTGCATAAGCTCCTAATTGTAGTAGTGTACGAATTGTAAACAAGAACTGTATGTATTATGATCATTAACTACCAATATTAAACCAATATGACTACTAACAATAAATATTGAATCCGTCTTATAAAGATATATATAAATCCGGATTAGAAACTATCTACGAATGAGGTGTGTATACTACGAATAATATAAAAGTAGTAATTGGATCTAAAAGCCACACCATTGTGAAACACCAGCTACGAATGATATGTTTCATACTACGAATTAAAGTATAAATTGAAACAAAAAGGCACCCCAAGTTCCATTATCTACGACTGATATGTGTCATTAGGGGTGAGTGTTCGGTAAATACTCGAATTACCGAATACCGAAATACCGAATTCATTTTTCGACTACCGAATACTGAACCGAATTAGTCTATTTGCCGATTAAATTTGTAATTCGGTAATCGGTAAATTATCGGTAATTACCGTATTACCGAATTTATTTTATAATATTTTTGCAAAAAAGTAAAAGAATTCTATAAATATCGATTAATCATCTAGTGACTCAAAAACAAAAGAAATCGAACAATTCAAAATCAAAATGATTTATCCACAAAATTTCATCACAAAAGTTATTAAAATATATGAGAAATAACTTAATTAAAATATGTAATTTTTTATATTTATAAAAAATATTATAAAAAAAATATATTGTTCGGTAATCGGTAAATTACCGAATAAGAAAAATCATTCCGATTACCGAATTATTTTTACCGAATTACCGATCGATGAATTACCGAACTACCGAAATACCGAACCGAATTAATTCGGGAATGGTAAATTTAATTTGGTAATCGGTAATTACCGAATAATGCACAGCCCTATGTGTCATACTACGAATGATAACAAACTAGATATTGGATAAAAATGACTTCGCTCCATGTGTAACCCTATCTACGAATGATGTGTATAAAACTACGAACAATAATATGATACAGACATCTACGAATGATGTGTGTAAACACAGCGGCGAATGTTGTCTGTAAACCCTATAAATCGAAAATGTCGGAATCGTAATGCTACATACCATAAACGTGGTCGACCTGTTTAGCGCCTGTTTCGTCATTCATCGTTTCGTTCGTAGGTGTAACCAGTCGTTGGGCGTTGCCTCCTGTCGCCGAAGTCGTGCGGCATAGCGCCTGTCGCCGAAGTAGTGGGGCGTTGCCGCCTGTCGCCGATTGTCGCCAAGAGAAAACGAGATTCAATTTTTGATTTCGTAGTTTGAGGGCTCTGATTAGGCCAGTCGTGTTAGGAAATTATCGGGATTATGGTTTATTAATTTCATTTTGGTACCGAGATTACCCTTAAGGTAGTATTTATCGGATTTTAATTACCAATTATGAATATCATCTGATTTTTTATCAGCCACGGATCTGATTTAATGTATGGTTCAGATCAGTTCTCATTTTTCACCGTAAGTGCACTTCTCACAGGAACCGGACTCAATTTGATTATGTGGAGCATGTGTGATTTTATACTATCAGTAACTTTATAACAAGTTCGATTTCTGATGACTCCAATATATGTGTATTTGAGGTTGATACCATGATGAATATGTTTCAGTGGACCGTGTGTTTTGATGATTTCAATCATAATATATCAGATGAATTTTCTGATGTATAACTCCAGTTAATGTGTATGTAAGTTTACCATGTTGATAAACCTGATTAGTTGAGCTTATGGTTTGAAATGATCACTGAACTGAATTTGTGATTATTTCAGTTTTTTGGTTTGAAATGATCACTTTTATTTTTATTTTTTTTCTCGTGCTGCTGGCGAACACTTTGTCGAATGTATTTTGTTAAATACTACCCTGGTGGTCAAGCCATTTAGATAGATGTTTATTAAAAATAAATGCAAGTCTTTGCTGTGCAAGTTAAGTTCATATCAAAAGTGTCTTCTGCTCTGCTTAAATCTACTTTTCACATAAGTTTTTGAATGTCATAAAATGATTATTCTCTTTCTCTTTTCTAGAATCCTCTACACATTTCTACAGCAAGCAGGCGAGAAAGCAAGCGAGACTCCTTCCTTCCGACAGGCTCCTATCCTCCCCTCTTGGTCGATGCTCTCTCCATCCTTGCGACGTCCGGCGGTCCTCTCAAGGGGTTGTTCTTGGTGGAGGTTTGTTGGGTTTCTGCTGGTTGGAGTCACCCGGGGGCAGTAGGTGGTGGGGGTGGAGGCTGCTCGGACTTTTTGGGTGTACATATGGGCGCGTCTGCGGGGTCTCGTCCGGGCGGGGATCTTTTGCGGCGATGGACATGCAGCGGCTCCGCTAGGTGTCGCTTTTAGGGTGGCCAAGTGTAGTTTTAGTTTTTTGGGTCTTGTGTATTGCCACCTGTTTGGTGGTGCCTTCCCACCTGTTTGGTGGTGTCTTCCCACCTGTTTGGTGGTGTACTTCCGTCTGCCAGGCGGTGTTTTTGTTTCTGTTGAGTTTTCAGTGCTTTTGCCGGGCATGTTGGTCTTTGAGTTGTGTAAGAGTGTCGGTTGCTTTCGCCGGCCAGCTTTGCGTCGTGCCCTTCTCAGTCTTGTACCAGTTAGACTTGAAAATTTTATCGAAAAAAACTACTTTTCACATTAGCAATATAATATATTATATTCAAAGATACTTTTATTGAGTACAAAATTTAAGTTTTATAAATGAAGGTAAAAAGTATTACAAATAACGCGTCAACAACTCACATGTTACTCAGAGAGAAGTTCTCTCTAGAAGGCGGTAGAATACGGGAGAAAGCGGCTACTGTTCCAGGCGATCGAAGGCGATTTCCGGAGCGCGTGGGGCCTCGACACCTTCTTTTTTCCCTCCTCGCCGATCTCGTAGGCGTTCTTCTGCTGGCCGACTCCGATTTGGCTCGGTGGGATGCTTCGCCAGGATCTGGGTGCGTTTCCGTTTTTGGACGGTGACGGATGGGATGGAAAGGGGTGGTGGGGGTTGATGCTTTTGGGGTTTCGGTGTATTTTGGGTTGGTCGCCATGGATCTAGGGGCCTTGGGTGCCGGTGCCGTGGCGGATCCTGGGCGCCGTCCGGAGGCTTCTGGAACATACGACCTCCGGTGTATATGGGCTGCTCGACGGCGTTTTTGGGCGGTGGCTGGTGGCTGTGGGTAGGTGTGGGTGGTTTGGCTGGCGGCGCTAGTCGGTTTCGTCGGTTTGGCTATGCGGCGTGTCCCTAAGGGGGCCAAATTTTACTGCTTTTCAGTAGTGTTTTAGGGCGTATACACCGGTTTTAGATTAGGCCGGTTAAATCCGGGGTGCTGGGTTGTTTCAGGGTAGCTTTTAGGCCAGTGTTTACCGGGGTGGAATGGCGGGCTGAAGGTGCAAAGTTTGTAGAAATGTGGTCGGGGCTGTAGCGTTCATTTGAAGCTTTGCTTCATCAGTTTGGCCACCTTTGGCGTGATACAGATTCTGGGCCTCTGAGTTATAAAGACGGTTCAATAGCTGTTTGATGGATTCGCGTTTCACGGATTTCGCTGCTACGTTTTCTGTGTTGTTATAGGCTTCCATAGTGAGGTTGTTGTATTGTCTTTATGATTGTTGTTGTGTCCAAGTTTGTATTAGCCTCTGTTCCATCAAAAAAAACTCACATGTTACTCATATTTTATAACTCGAATGTGGCGATAGTAAAAGACTAATCTATTTATACAACTCCATATTTTCAATGGACGGTGGGGATTAACTTGATCTAATGATGAAGATTACTCATGAGCTCTCCCCACAAATATCTTAAATTAAATCTACATCATCTAACATAGTATTTTCCATAATTTTCTTCTTTTCTTTATTGGAGCTTTCTTCAAGGGTCTTCTTTGTCAGGCTTGATCATTTGTCTTATATTTCTTAATCTATGTTAATTCAATAAAATCTTGATACAATTTCAAATCAATGTCAAAATTTTATACCCAAAGTCGCTCTTGATATGAGAAAACTTTACCCAAAAAAAAACATTTGCCTAACAAGTAGTAATCCTAAAAGAAAACTTTAAAGTATTCTCCAAATTTCTTCTTTGAAACTTCCAACCAAAGAGTAAATGTCTGCTACTACAAATTGTCCAGGCAAAGCCTTACAATTAATATCCACTATTCCATATACATGAACTTGGAAAAGATTGTACACAGATGAAGCTTTGAATTAAAACATCTAAAACATCGACAAGAAGAAGAAGCACATAGCCGTTATCGTTTTCAAGAGTCTATGTATTTATCTATGGTGGCACTGAGCGTGGACTTGGGCACGGCACCAATCACACTTTCCTTCTTCTCACCTTGCTTGAAAAACAGAACTGTCGGGATGCTCCTTATTCTGTACTGCGAGGCTATGTTGGGACAATCATCCGTGTTGACCTTGTAACAAGTTATCTTTCCTGCATATTCCTTTGCTAACTCATCAATCACCGGCGCAATGATGCGGCAAGGTCCGCACCAAGGCGCCCAGAAATCAACTAGCACCGGAGTGTCGCTTCCTATCACCAAAGTGTTCCAGCTCGCCTCGGTCACATCTAGAACTGTTCCACCACCCCATTCAAAGACATTGTTAGACATGTCGCTAAAAAAAAAATCATGGCACATCAATTTCTAAAATTTAAACACACTGTGAACAAAAGATTCATAATATTTGTTTCATATCGTCATAACACTAATTCAATGACAGGAATTATTTACTTTTCAAGATTAGTTTCAATATAAGTGTTAGATGGTAAAGCAAATTAGCCTCGTAACAACTTGGTCCAGCTTTCAATATAAGTGTTAGATGGTAAAGCAATAGGCCGTACTGTCGGCTAATTATCTTCTAAATCGGATACCCCGTAAGAAGAAAGAAAAATCTCCTTATGATATATTTAAAGGGAGAAAACCTTCTTACACACACTAGCGAGTGTGGGGGTGTTTAGCTAAAGTGATGGCTCCCGGTTCTAAGAGAATGAAAATAGGGCCAAAGACAATTGACTGTGTGTTTATCGGATATGCATGAAATAGTACTGCATATAGATTTCTTGTATATGAGTCGAAAAATCCTGAGATACACAAGGACACCATTATGGAGTCTAAGACTGCTTCGTTCTACGAACAAGTGTTTCCTTATAAATCTGAGGAAATGAGACCCAGTTCACCTTATGAAATAAGCGAGGAACTCACTGAAATGTCTCAACAACAAGAAGAAGTATTCGACGAGAATACAAGCTTAGACGAACCTAGACAAAGCAAAAGAGCTAGGGTTAAAAATTCATTTGGGCCTGATTTTTTAACCTTTATGGTTGAGGCAGGACCTCGTACATATGATGAGGCAACAAGCTCTGTTGAAGGTCCTTTATGGAAAGAAGCCATAAAAAGTGAATTAGACTCCATTATGCAAAACCATACTTGGAAGTTAGTTGATCTTCCTCAGGAATGAAAACCACTTAATTCCAAGTGGATTTTCACTAAGAAAATGAAAGTAGACGGTACTATTGAAAAGTACAAAGCGAGACTTGTGATCAAAGGGTATAGACAAAAGGAAGGTCTATACTACTTTGATACCTTCTCACCTGTAACAAGGATCACTTCCATTAGAATGATAATTGCAATTGCAGCATTGCGTAATTTAGAAATTTATCAAATGGATGTGAAGACTGCCTTCTTAAATGGAGACCTTGAGGAAGAAATATATATGGAACAACCTGAGGGTTGTAGAGTACCAGGATTAGAGAGAAAAGTTTGTAAACTTGTCAAATCTCTTTATGGTCTGAAACAAGCACCAAAACAGTGGCATGAGAAATTTGACAAGGCAATGTTGTCAAACGGATTCAAAATCAACGAGTGTGACAACTGTATATACATCAAGACCACTGAACACGAATATGTGATTTTGTGTTTATATGTCGATGACATACTCATCGTAGCAAGCGATGAAAACTTGGTCAAATCCACTAAGACCATATTAAACTCGAAGTTTGATATGAAAGATATGGGACGAGCTGATGTAATTTTAGGGATTAAAATTACAAGAACGGCGGATGGATTTGTGTTGAGCCAATCACACTACGTTGACATAATTTTGGACAAGTTTGGAAAAGACAGCTTAGGAGTGTGTAGACCTCCTATCGAAGTAAATCAATACTTGTCTAAAAACAAAGGAGAAAGCATTTCTCAAGTAGAGTACTCAAGAGTAATAGGCAGTCTAATGTACTTAATGAATTGTACTAGACCTGATATTGCCTATACAGTGAGTAGGTTTGCAAGATACACGAGTAATCCAGGAACGGAACACTGGAATGCAATCGTAAGAGTACTAAAGTATTTACGATTTACTCGCATTTACGATCTACATTATACCAGATATCCTAAAGTAATTGAAGGATTCACTGACGCAAGCTGGATATCTGATATACAAGATTCAAAGGCCACAAGTGGATATGTGTTCACTTTGGGAGGTGCAGCCGTGTCTTGGAAATCCTCTAAACTAACACTGATAACTCGATCCACGATGGAAGCTGAGTTCGTGGCATTAGATACATGTGGCGAAGAAGTAGAGTGGTTAAGAAACTTTGTAGAGGATATTCCTGAATGGAAAATTCCCGTGCCACCAATATGTGTGTATTGTGATAATCAATCAACAATTGGTAGAGCACAGAATGTCATGTATAATGGTAAGTCTAGACACATACGTCGTAGACATAACACCATTAGACAACTTCTCTCATCCGGGGTCATAAGCATTGACTACGTGAGGTCCAAAGATAATATAGCCGATCCATTAACCAAAGGGTTAAATATGGACCAAGTAGAGAAGACGACAAAGGGAATGGGACTGAAGCCTTTTGATTGCTAACATCAAAATATAGGCTTAAGCCCATTTTGGAAATAAAGTCGAGGCAACGGAAAACCCTACCATGATGACTGGAGATCCTAAGAACTTGGTTCAAAGGGACCACCTAACTGCTAAGACTATGAGGTCACTGTGGGGGTAACACCCCAGACCTATTCCCTAATCAAACAGTGACTCCCGCACGAGGCTAAGCTCGAAGCTTTTAATGATTCTAGTAATTTGAATAGTGAGATTCAAATGGGTAACGCGGGTTTACTTTAAGAAAGAATCACCTATGTGAGAGAGAAGTGGGGCCGCTTTAAAGGAGAATTCAAAGGGCTTAATTCTCTAAAAACTCTTGCAGAACTAGGAATGGGGTGTCATGGCCAAAATGAAACCACCAGTGAGAACCAAGAATGGCCAGGAAGATATCTGTGGGAGACATGACTTTCGTTTACATTATAAGACGAACAGTTCAAGGACAATCACGTCTACTGAATAGTCAGTAAAGAGAACATGTTTCTCAAGGGCAGGTTCAAGGGCGCTGCCTACCTATCCTATGCAGATATCAACCGTAGAAGCTATCACCACATTGAATTGAGTCATGAATATCGATTTTGATTGTTTTATCGTTTTCACCACTAGATTTTCTTCATGTGGGGATTGTTGGAATATGTGTTTTAAAAGGTGTGAAGAAAATGGAGGTGCGCCTCATTTTGAGACCTAATTTGAGTGTCGAGAACACCTCAAAATAAGTTGATAAAAATCGAATTAAAATACCTTGCAATGAGAGGTATGAAATCGAATATTGAAATGCCAAAAACGAAGCTATGTCGAATGAGAAATCGATGGCCAAAGTTGGACCAAAACTCCTCGAACTTGACTTTGGTAGGGATTGATATGAAGATGAATTTCACTTGGGTGAAAGCTTATATCCCACATTGGAAACTAAAGAGGAACATGTTGTGTTCTTATATGATTTCAGGTTCATGGTTATTAAGTTGTTAAGCCAAGGTCTCCCAAATCTCCTACGCGGGTGCACAAGGGGGGAGGGGGGGAAGAATTTGGTCGACGACGGCGGATTTGGCCTTGGGGGTTTTATGCGTATGTGTGCGCCCGCATCATGCGGACAAGAATGGTGTCAATTTCTCAGCGGGTTGCGCGGTTCATTTTTACAAAATTCAATTTCGGTTTTTAGCAGTAAACCAAGTCAAGAACGACTTGGTTTTCACATGATTCGGTTTCCTTTTGGGAACTGTTCTTCTCCCACAATCTTATCAACTGTTGGTCAAAGAGTCGGTTTAGACTTCATGGGAAAGTGGAAACTGTTGCATCATGGGGCAGTTTAATGGAGGTCGCTACTCCTATAAATTGCAGTCTGCGCTTCAGTACTGGAAAAACACACAACTCTCCTCCTCGTTTTATTCCATTCGTATCAGTGCGCCTGTGTTGATAGCCAAAGGCCAGGAAAGGTTCGATCGGCAAAGCTTGTGCTTAGTTGTTGTCGAGGATCGTTGTATCTTGGGAAGCATACTGCCAACGAGTCCCAGCACAGGGCGACAATCTTGCTTTAAGGAAAGCGTCGAACGTGCCTCGATCCGACTACGATTTGCAATTCCTTTTTTAGTGTATTTGAATCTGTATTGCTGCTGAATGTTTATTGCTGCTGTATTGTTATTGTATCTGTTCAGTAACTTCAGTATTGAAATTCGCCTGTCATATTCAATATTCAGTGATTATTAGCAACAATCTTAAAGCAAGATTTGTTTATTTCATTCGTTGAAGTTACTAACATATATGTCTTTCTGTGTATACACGAATGAATTCGGAAAACAATCAGTTAGTGAATATGGAGGGCTTACAGAATCCTCCTCCTGCTGTTGCTGCTGAGTCAGTCGCCACAACCCCACCTGTGATGATGGCTACGGCCGGGAATGGACCTGCGGGTCTAGGTCCAAATGGTGCGGTGGCACACGTGCCCGCTGCGGTTATGGCTGCTGAGAAGCCAGAAAAGATCAATGGACAGAACTTTAATACCTGGCAGCCGAAGATGCACTTGTATCTGACCCAACTAGGGTTTGCATGGTATTTGACCCAGGAGACACCTAGGGTCGCTAAAGATGAGTCTGATCATCAAGTACTCATGGCATACAATGCCAGGAAAGATGCCAAATATCTGTGTCGGAATTATGTGCTGAAAAGTCTGAATGACGTGTTGTACAAGGTGTACTGCACCTAACGCTCGGCTTAGGAGCTTTGGGAGTCACTTGCTTGGAAGTACCGAACAGAGAATGCGGGCTCCAAGATGTACATTGTGGGGCGCTTCCTCGAATTCCAGATGCTAGATTCGAAGACTGTGACCAGTCAAGTGCAAGACCTGCAGCTGATTATGCATGAGATGAATGCAAAAGGAATGAAGGTCAATGAACCATTCCAAGTTGCTGCAGTAATTGAGAAGCTGCCTTCGGGTTAGAAGGACTTCAAGAATTTCCTTAAGCACAAGCGAAAGGAAATGTCTATGGAGGACCTGGTGATTCGCCTCAAGAATGAAGAGGATAATCGACTCTCTGATAAGAGGATAAAGTTCCCTTCTGAGAGGGCCAACATTGTGGAGCATGGTGGTAGCTCCAAAGGGAAGAAGCCCTTCAGCAAACTTGGACCCAAAGGCGGGGCTATCAAGAAGAAGGTGCAGCCAAAGTTCACTGGCAAGTGCTTCAACTGTGACAAAGAGGGTCATTGAGCTGCTGACTGTAAGAAGCCGCAGAAAAAGAAGAAAAAGGCGAATGTCGCCGAGGTGGATATTTTAGTGGATGTGATCTCTCAGCTGAATCTGGCGGATTCCAATCCGAAGGAATGGTGGCTGGATACTGGAGCAACCCACCACATCTGTTCTAACAAGAATGCCTTCTCGGAGCTGAAACTGACAGAAACAGGAGAGAAGGTGTACATGGGCAACTCGGCCACCTCAGAAGTCAAGGGGAAAGGAAGTGTGATGCTGAAGATGACTTCAGGCAAGGAATTGAAGCTGACTAATGTCTCATATGTGCCTGACATTAGGAAGAACTTGGTATCTGGAGCTTTGCTAGATGGGCATGGTTTTAAGATGGTGTTTGAGTCTCAGAAAGTCGTTCTTTCAAAGAACGGAATGTATGTGGGACGTGGTTATGTCAAAGATGGCATGTGGAAACTTAATGTAATTGCCATCAAGTCTATTAATAAAGAAAGTTATTCTGCTTACTTGCTTGAATCTTCAAATTTATGGCATGGTAGATTAGGTCATGTGAATTATGACTCAATAAATAATCTAATGAAATTGGATTGTATACCCAAACTTCAATTCGATTCCGAACACAAGTGTGAAATTTGCGTTGAAGCAAAATTAACAAGAACATCCTTTCATAGTGTTGAAAGAAATACTGAGCCCCTTGACTTAATACATAGTGATCTATGTGACTTGAAATTCATGCCAACACGAGGTGGAAATAAATATTTTGTAACTTTCATAAATGATAGTTCGAAATATTGTTCAATATACTTGCTAAAGAGCAAGGATGAAGCAATAGAGAAATTTGCCATGTAAAAGTTGGAAGTAGAAAACCAACTAAATAAAAAGATCAAAAGGCTACGGAGTGATCGTGGTGGTGAATATGTTGAACCTTTTGTGGCACTGTGTGCACAAACAGGAATCATACATGAAGTAACTCCACCTTATTCACCTCAGTAGAATGGAATAGCTGAACGTAAAAATCGCACTATCAAAGAAATGATAAATGTGATGTTGCTTAGTTCAGGATTACCTCAAGATATGTGGGGGGAGGTCGTACTGTCGGCTACTTATCTTCTAAATCGGATACCCCGTAGGAAGAAAGAAAAATCTCCTTATGAATTATTTAAAGGGAGAAAACCTTCTTACACACACTTGCGAGTGTGGGGGTGTTTAGCTAAAGTGATGGCTCCCAGTCCTAAGAGAATGAAAATAGGACCAAAGACAATTGACTGTGTGTTTATCGGATATGCACGAAACAGTAATGCATATAGATTTCTTGTATATGAGTCGAAAAATTCTGAGATACACAAGGACACCATTATGGAGTCTAAGACTGCTTCATTCTATGAACAAGTGTTTCCTTATAAATCTGAGGAAATGAGACCCAGTTCACCTTATGAAATAAGCGAGGAACTCACTGAAATGTCTCAACAACAAGAAGAAGTATTCGAGGAGAATACAAGCTTAGACGAACCAGGATGAAGCAAAAGAGCTAGGGTTACAAATTCATTTGGGCCTGATTTTTTTAACCTTTATGGTTGAGGAAGGACCTCGTACATATGATGAGGCAACAAGCTCTGTTGAAGGTCTTTTATGGAAAGAAGCCATAAAAAGTGAATTAGACTCCATTATGCAAAACCATACTTGGAAGTTAGTTGATCTTCCTCAGGGATGCAAACCACTTGATTCCAAGTGGATTTTCACTAAGAAAATGAAAGTAGACGGTACTATTGAAAAGTACAAAGCGAGACTTGTGATCAAAGGGTATAGACAAAAGGAAGGTCTAGACTACTTTGATACCTTCTCACCTGTAACAAGGATCACTTCCATTAGAATGATAATTGCAATTGCAGCATTGCGTAATTTAGAAATTTATCAAATGGATGTGCACACTGCCTTCTTAAATGGAGACCTTGAGGAAGAAATATATATGGAACAACCTGAGGGTTGTAGAGTGCCAGGACTAGAGAGAAAAGTTTGTAAACTTGTCAAATCTCTTTATGGTTAGAAACAAGCACCAAAACAGTGGCATGAGAAATTTGACAAGGCAATGTTGTTAAACGGATTCAAAATCAACGAGTGTGACAAATGTATATACATCAAGACCACTGAACACGGATATGTGATTTTGTGTTTATATGTCGGTGACATACTCATCGTAGGAAGCGATGAAAACTTGGTCAAATCCACCAAGACCATATTAAATTCGAAGTTTGATATGAAAGATATGGGACGAGCTGATGTAATTTTAGGGATTAAAATTACAAGAATGGCGGATGGATTTGTGTTGAGCCAATCACACTACATTGATAAAATTTTGGTCAAGTTTGGAAAAGACAGCTTAAGAGTGTGTAGAACTCCTATCGAAGTAAATCAATACTTGTCTAAAAACAAAGGAGAAAGCATCTCTCAAGTGGAGTATTCAAGAGTAATAGGTAGTCAAATGTACTTAATGAATTGTACTAGACCTGATATTGCCTATACAGTGAGTAGGCGTGCAAGATACACGAGTAATCCAGGAACGGAACATTGGAATGCAATCGTAAAAATACTAAAGTATTTACGATTTACTCGCAATTACGGTCTACATTATACCAGATATCCTGAAGTCATTGAAGGATTCACTGAAGCAAGCTGGATATCTGATATACAAGATTCAAAGGCCACAAGTGGATATGTGTTCACTTTGGGAAGTGCAGCCGTGTCTTGGAAATCCTCTAAACAAACACTGATAACTCGATACACGATGGAAGCTGAGTTCGTGGCATTAGATAAATGTGGCGAAGAAGTAGAGTGGTTAAGAAACTTTGTAGAGGATATTCCTGAATGGAAAATTCCCGTGCGACCAATATGTGTGTATTGTGATAATCAATCAACAATTGGTAGAGCACAGAATGTCATGTATAATGGTAAGTCTAGACACATACGTCGTAGACATAACACCATTAGACAACTTCTCTCATCCGGGGTCATAAGCATTGACTACATGAGGTCCAAAGATAATATAGCGGATCCGTTAACCAAAGGGTTAAATAGGGACCAAGTAGAGAAGACGACAAAGGGAATGGGACTGAAGCCTTTTGATTACTAACATCAAAATGTAGGCTTAAGCCCGTTTTGGAAATAAAGTCGAGGCAACAGAAAACCCTACCATGATGATTGGAGATCCCAAAAACTTGGTTCAATGGGACCACCTAACTGCTAAGACTATGAGGTCACTGTGGGGGTAACACCCCAGACTTATTTCCTAATCAAACAGTGACTCCCGCATGAGGCTAAGCTCGAAGCTTTTAATGATTCTAGTAATTTGAATAGTGAGATTCAAACGGGTAACGCGGGTTTATTTTGGCTTTGGGGGGTTTGGTCGACAACGGCGGATTTGGCCTTTGGGGTTTTCTGCATATGTGTGCGCCCGCATCATGCGGACACAAATGGTGTCAATTTCTCAGAAGGTTGCGCGATTCGTTTTTGTGAAATTCAATTTCGATTTTTAGCAGTAAACCAAGTCAAGAACGACTTGGTCTTCACATGATTCGGTTTCATTTTAGGAACTGTTCTTCTTCCACGATCTTATCAACTGTTGGTCGAAGAGTCAGTTTAGACTTCATGGGAAAGTGGAAACTGTTGCGTTATGTGGTAGTTTAATGGAGGTCGCTACTCCTATAAATTACAGTCTGCGCTTCAGTACTCGAAAAACACACAACTCTCCTCCTCGTTTTATTCCATTCATATCAGTGCGTCTGTGTTGATAGCCAAAGGCCATGAAAGGTTCGATCGGCAAAGCTTATGCTTAGTTGTTGACGAGGATCGTTATATCTTGGGAAGCATACTGCCAACGAGTCCCAGCACAGGGCGACAATCTTGCTTTAAGGAAAGCGTCGAACGTGCCTCGATCCGACTACGGTTTGCAATTCATTTTTTAATGTATTTGAATCTATATTTGATGAGTCGTATTTATACGACTCGTCGAGTCAACTAAACCCGTTTATTTCGACACTTTATTATGCGAGCAGTTACTTTTTAGTGTTATTTTGCATTTCAGGTGTTTCGGAATCTCTAGGAGGAAACGCGCATAAAAGATGACTTTTCATGCCAAAAACATCACAGTTTCAGATTAGACCTTTGGACCTTCGATGGAGCGCTGGGAATGAACCGCTGATCAGAAAACTACGAGTCATATGCCGTTGCATAGCTAACTCAATTCCCTACAACTCTCTAGTTCACACCAAGAGCATCCAAGGTCGTTTAGATGGTCAAATCAAGAGCCGAAGTCGGGACTCAGTGCAGATCCCATCCGCAAGAGACATTAGCGTTAACGCTAATGTTGCTTACGAACGCGCCGATAACGTTGCTGCCGAACGCACCCAGTCGACGAGATGATGACGTCAGCAGTCCGTTTGATGACATCAGCAGCTTGAAAGTTGATAATTCTAGCCCAAAAATCAGATTTGGAAACGCAAGTGATAATTCAACCCAAAACCAGATTTGGGAATACAGTTTTGCTATAAATAAGAAGCTTGTGCTAGGGTTTTCAGTATCAAATAATCAAATCATCCATCAATGGAGACGGCTCTGGAGGAGGAGGCGAAGCTTTCGACGAGAGAAGAGATTTTTCTACCTTTCATTATGTGTTTTATTTTCATCATGTGTAGCTAAACTCTTTATTCAGTTTAGGGTTTCGTTCATCGTGACACATGTTTTGAGACTTCGTTCTTAATGCTATTTTATGTTTTACTAGTTCTTGCTTCATCACATGAATTAACTTGTTAGATTAAGTGGAAGCTTTGTCGCAAAGCTTAATTGAGCAATTAATTCCTACCGTTAACATTTACTGGAAACTTTGTCGTAAAGGTAGATAGTAACACCTAAACTAAATAATACCTTTATCGGATTATTTTATTTAGGAAAGAACTAGAAGTCTAACACCTTTGTCGGGTTAGATTGTGGCGTATCACCTTTGTCGGGATACTTGGGTTGTTACCTTTGTCGGAACAACCACACTTAGAAACATGAAATTAGATATTTAACAGTCAATGATAAACATGTCACAATAGAAACCTTAAGCTGAATACTCTCTCTGATTGAATTCTTCCTTGCTTTTGCCTCTTTTGTACTCACAACTGCTTAAAC